>SSNR01000011.1:3252483-3363494 GCA_006937965.1 Callopanchax toddi
ACCCCCCCCCCCCCCCCCCCACACACACACACACACACACAGCCACAGCTCAGACACCACTAAGCCCAGCCACTACTCACAGCCAGTGGTTAACAGCTTCAGACAGGCGTGGGAGCGGGGATGTATCCAGGCAGGATCTGCCCCCAGAGCTGCCAGGTCAGGCAGGACAAACAGGGGCTCAGGCCAGGAAACCAGGCCCTCCGCCCCAGGGCCCACGGCCTCTTGCTAATCCCCTCCCAAACCCCACCACCACCACCCCATCGGAGCCTCATACACCTCTCTGAAACTCACTTGTTTCTCAGTCACTCAACACTGTACTGTACAGATATTAAAGCGCAAGTCCCTAAAGCCAGCGAGAGCAGCTTTTGATTCAGAAGAAAGTCAAAACCTGCAAAATGTCCTACATTTATATAGCGTTTTTCTAAGTCATGGACAACAAAGCGCTTTACATCAGTCAGTCGTTCACAAGCTGGCTGTAAGGTACACTGTAGGCACAGAAGCAAAGACTCAGGCAGCGGCAGACCCTCCAACCACCATCAGGCAACGTGGGTGACGTTTCTTACCTGAGGACACGGCGAGCAGGGTTTGAACCAGCAACCCTCCGGTTGCAAGATGAATGCTCTACCTACTGCTGCCCGAATGTGCAAAATGTCAAGCAACCAGCTGCAAGCTCACACTTTTCTAAAGCTGTTCTTGCAAATAAGATTATAAAATAATCTTTTTATCCATTGAATCTGAGAAGGTGACTTGCTCTATGTAAGGTTTTATCACTTTGCTTGATTTAAAAAAATACATCATTTGCTCTAAAGTTGGGGCTTATTCAGTGGTACAGGTTTGCATATTCTTGCATGTGGATGAGCATGGAGGTGAATCCATGCAGAAGCAGATCTCAGTTCTCAGTCTGTCTGACAGATTTGAACTGAGCAGCAGACATTTGAACACTTAGACTGTTTTACTCCAGAACCACCATACTTGAGAAATAAGAAAGTTGTTTCCTTAGAAAGATGTTTTATTGATGACAGCTTGTTTATCATTAATAGATCAAATGAAGTATCCTGTAAAACCACTGATGATGGTTTTTGTATTTTTTGTTGACATCAAACTGGGTGAACTCTTTCAGAATGCAAAGATTCATAAGACCAAAAAAACTTTAGATGTTTTCCACTTTGACTTGGACCCTTTAGTAAAGAAGGCAGCAGTTTTTCAAAAATGTTCAAATGCATCCACAGCATGCCCTCCAGCTTGTTGCTATCCACCATCATCCTCCTCTCTGATGGCAGCAGCTTTCTCTTTCTCTTTTAGATGAGATCCCGAGATGCACAGAGGGTGAGAGGAACAGACGAAGTTGCTGAGTTAACACTTGGAATCCATTCATTCGCAAAGTGGCTCCAGGGGATGGGGAGAAGGGGGGCATGAGAAAAAATAGGGGGAATGAAAGAGTGAGAGTCAGGGAAAGCAAGAGAGGGAGATGCACACATGAGAGAGAGAGAGAGAGATGGAGAGAACAACCTTTTTCTTGCTCAAGCTCATCAAGTACGGGCCAGGGCTCCTGAAAACGGTGGGATTACAGGGTACTGGAGCTGAGCTGGCCCAGACCGCCTCTGATCGCTCCTGCACTGCACGCTACACTGCCCCGCTAAAGCAGTGGACGTGGTTCTCACACACACACACACTCGTTTTCCAAAATTCAAATGGATTTTTAAACACATATTTTCAGTCTTATAGCCTGATGTTTTCCACAGTTCGGTCCTTATTCATGAACAGGGAGCTTTTGGGGGCATTTCACCTTCAGCCAATCAGGCTTTACCAGTCTTCAGCACCACTGTCAGGAAAGCTGCAAGAATGAACCCAGAGGTCAAACCCTGTTAAAATAAGCTCTATAATTAAACTATTAGGAATTGACCAGCATGAGCACAAAGGGGAAAATGTGGCTCTAAGTGATACAAATGAGTCTGTGGTGCTTGAGGCCTCCTATCAGCAGGAATCAGGCTGGATGAAAAAGTGCTGATTACTGAGAAAGAAAAGCCACGAGTTTTATATTGTATTAGTTTTCATGAGAGCTGAGAACAAATGAGTTAAATGACAAACACGACTGAAATAATTATTTGGCTGTGTTTACTTTCATGTTCAGATATTCAAAGTGTTTCACTGAGATAAATAGATGTCAGGTTTTCTTTATTGACTGCAGTCAGAACTGATATGAGCATCTCAAAGGTTCCAATTAAGTGTTTGACAAAATGCTTTCAGGGCCATCTGGTAGGTTTTCCGTCCTCATACTTTACATGTAAAACATTTCAGCGTTTCATTTCAATTTCTGCAGGTTAACGTCTGAATTATCTTCACACGATTACTGTTAGCTTTGCCTTTGTGGGGGTTTTCTCTTGCTTATTGACACCCTAAATATATGACAGTGTTGATATATGTCTTAGAGAAATAATCTCTCACTTTAAATGCTCTAATTTTACATTAAGCTACATTAAACTTACCGAAGACAGTTAAAATGTGTCAAATTATAATGCTTTTATATCTATTTATTATATATGATGCATTTCAGATTTGGATGAGACAAAAATGACTTGCTGCCTACTGAAGACACTCAGTACTAATACGCTACAGCCAACAGAGAGAGGTCAGGAGCTCCTGGCTTAGCTGCTCTCTTTAAGAAAGGCCCACTGAGACGAAAGCAAACAGAGGAAATCATACACCCATCTGTCTTAAAGCGCTGAAGTGGCAACAACAAAAATAGCTTCTGTTTTAGGCGGAGTCTGACAAATCAGAGGACATAAACTCAATGAAATCAATCTAAATAAGCAGAAGAAATCAATGGGACCCAGACATGAACGCTCCATACTGCTTGTTGTTTTGATTGTGAGAGACGCTGTGTGTTCGAAGCATTCCTGGTGGACTATGTGGACCAGACAGGAAGAAAGGGTGATGAGTAACAGCTTCCCACAAAGGAGAGACCTGGGTTGAATCATGTGAGCGTTAAAAGTGAAGGCGAGTGCATTACTTGAAATAAAGACCATATTTTAAAGAACTGTATTTATAAAATATCAGTGAGGTCATGCTGAGATTTTTTAAAAATTCCTTCACTAGACGTCAGAGTTTCGGAGGAGTGAAAAAGGTGAGAGAGATAAACACAAGGGCTTTCATTCAGTCAGTTAATGTCTCCTAACGCTGTCTTTCAGCGTGCACTTCTACTCTTTCACTTCAAGTCATCAGCTAGAAAGGGAAACTCTTACTTGACATCATTACACTCAGAAAGCAGCTAAACGAAGCCTCTTTTCCTCTTTCACATTCATATAATTAGTGACTGAACCAAAAAGAGTGCGTTCTGCTTATATCACCTCCACGTCTTAATCTCAGTGGAGCCGCTGGTCCTGAGCCTGCATTGCCTGGTGGTGAGAGATGGACACCGATGCAGACACACATCAGAGTGCTTCCAGGCATTATTACACTGGGGGGGGGGGGGATGCTGTGATAAGACCCAGACTCTACACTGACTTATAATGTTAGGGTGTCACACAAGCAGGGGGCATGGCATGCAGAGCTCAAATGTCCAAATGTTTTCTTGAAAATGATCAAATTTGTCCTATATTTATATTATTTTTGTGACACTAATGTGTTTTCCTGAATGTTAGATGCTAACTTTGCACTTTTTATCCCGTTTTGTCTTGAAGAAAATTAGGGCAGAAGTTCCTGTCAGTGTTTGCCATCCATTACCACACCCGCCCAATTCCTGTTGTCCTACCTATTGTCTGAGATCAGCTTAAACAGGTGGGATCAGCATCCATTATGTTCTCTAAGACTACTGCACACAAGCCACTAAACGCCATAAGAGAATATGTTAAGTAGATAACCACATATAGAGGACGGAGACACGTGCACGCACACGGGTTAGGTTTCCATATTTTGCTATTTTTCCAACTTATAGGGTGCTTCTCATAAACAATTAAGAAAATGTAAAGAAAAAACATTATTTGTATTTTCAGCATGCTTGTAACGACTTTGCTAAATTATAAATTTAACTGATCAACAATTTAGTGAGTGCAGACCCCTACACCCATCTAGTGGTTAGCAGATCAACTGTAGTCTTTTTCTAACACCCCACAGCTAATCGTACTAACTGGAGAAGGGTCTTCTTCTATGGTACTCAAAATAATTTCCAAATTAATCTAACAAGCCTGAGAACCAATTTTAAATGGCTGCAACTCTCAGGTCTTCAGATGTCACTGTGTTAAAACCAGACCTGAAGTGGAAATCACTCCACACCCTCTGAGATCAAGCTTAGCTGCTTATTTGATGGTGAAATGGAAAACTGTCCTGTGGTTTTAGGAATCAAAATCCTCCAGGCAAAAGATTTAAAAATTAGGGAGTGGGAGAAAGAAGATGCTAATTTGGGGCAAATAATTTGTTCAAAAAGGAGTAGAAACGTAATTTATTCCCACCCCTTCGCTGCATCCAGTAACTAATAATTTGTACATTTTTTTCCGTTTTTTTTGTACATATAGACAAGCAGAATATTTTAAATGTTGAACAAACACCAGCATGTTTAAATTTGAACGCCCCTCATCATTCTCATCTCTTATACCAAACTGTTTTAAGAAATTCTCAGGAAGAAGATTGTTGTTACCTTACTCAAGAAATGTAATCTGAATCTTTGAATGTTCACACCATCTATTTCTGTTTGTACCTGTGAATTTGTATTTCCATTCCTAAACAACACGCTTTAACCTGTTTTTGAGGGATAATGATAATTTATTCATGACAAACCATTTTTCATTTCATATAATTCTGAATTGACCATATTTATGTTGTCCTTAAAATTGCTCCCTAGAAAAAAATGATTGTGACATCTTCAAATAGAATGTGATGTGGCACCTTATAATTTATACATAACCAGAACCATTTGGGACTCAATACTGACCCCTGGTGGACACAAAATACAATTTCCAAGTTTGACAATAATCCCATCTAACTTCACAAATTGTTTTCTGTTACTCAAATAATTCCTTTTCCAGTGCAATTCAACCCCCCTGACTCCATTTACTTAATAATATTTTATGACTGAGTGTGTCAAATGCTTTTTAAGATTTATAATATCTGTGATTAATTTTATTGATTCAATAATTTCAGTAATGAACACTTTGAACTGAATCCATATATGAATCCGTGTGTTCTGTCCTCGTTGAGACGTAATAGGAGTTTCAGCTAGACAGTGAAGTTAAACTCTGACTCAAAGACGGAAGACATGTCCTGGATGAAGTTTGTGGGTTTATTGTACATTCTTCCCATTGTTTTGAATACAGAGTGAAACTGAAAAGCAGAAAAATAGTGCAATTACTATCTCTTCTCTTTGACATGTAATTCACAGTAAATGTAAAGTGGAATTATAAAACTTACAGCTGCTAAATATAAGTCACTATGTAAATAAACACATATTACCCACAGAAAGCAGTGTATTTTAACAAGTAAAATGTCTTAACAAGTAAAAAAGAGCTGAAATATTATTAGCTTCTAAGTCTCCATTAACACACAGTGCAACAGCCTCCCCTGCTGGTAGAAAGAATTAGCTAAACAATATGAGGCTAATTTCAGTCGGTTTTACTGGCAACACAAACTTCTCCTTAGCACATATTCATCAACAAAAACAGTTAGAAAAACAAATAAGAATACATACAGGCGCTGCTTCTTCAGGAGTTACACAAAGGTTGATAAGTTTTAGGATTTTTAGAGCATTTTTCTCTCATCTCATCTCTCTACCAGCGTTTGTTGTTAGTATCTTGGCGCTCACTAACGTACGCAGCACTTCCTGTTTTTACGATAGTTTTCTATTTCAAAATAAAAGCCTTCCTAACAAAATAAGGTTTCCTTACAAAACTGAACTAAAATGCCTGAAAGGCAGAACACCGTGTATCATTCGTTCTTTCCATTTTCAATTGAAAACCAACAATCAAAAAATAAAAAGTGATTTACATTTTTTTGAACACTCGCCCTCTTGTGGCGGTTTCCTGACATTACAACATTATTAGCTTACTGCATGTTCTGTTGGAGAAATAACACGAATGATCAAAGAATGTATTTAAACAAAATGTAATAATTGACTCCAGTGTTATTCCACCATAAAATCAATTTAATGAACATTAAATATATTTAATTTTAAATAAAGTAGTAGATATTTGGAACAACAAACCTAGACAGCAGGGGCGTCAGAAGCATAAAAAATGTGGGGGGGACACTTCCCCAAAGAAAAAATCTTTGTTGTAGACGCCATTTCCTGCATTCTGGTGCATTTAACAAGTTGTTAAACATCTATTTTACCTACAGTAGTAAAAACTGAACTCTAACTATTTCAGAGTCAGATTCAACAGGAAGTCTTCATTTTAAGCAGCTGTGTTCCCTATAACACCGTCAGCTGGACTATTCAAATCTTAGAGAAAAGACTGAAAAAAACGTATGAAGTAATATGACCTGCAGTGGTTTCATGTCAGAACTAAAGATGTGAATACAGTGACAAACTCCATAGTAGTTCAAAGACATGATAATGGTCTGCCATGTCTCCAGTTCTGGAAGGAACTCATTAGACAACCAGCTGTTCAACCCTTAACTAATCAGAGCTCTACCAGTTCTCTACTTACAGTTAACCAGTTAGTACTGGTTGGTTTAGAATGATGTGACTGACAGACTGCAGCATCTTCCACTGAAATGACAGGACTTTTTTTTTTCTATCAAAGTGATTCAGTCTGGTTGCTCCTGAACTACTGAAGTAAAGAATTGGTACAACTACTACAAAAAGTACCCACTGCTGAAGAACTGCTTCTACAGTATTTCTAACTTCTAATCACATGTTGAATGTGTGTTTCTTTTATTCTCGTTGATAATTAGAATACCAGCAGGACTGAACTTAAATTTAATGGACCTTTTTTTTTAACATTTAATTAAAACCCCCACCTCTTTACTATTCCTATTTACATAACAATAAAGTAATTTATCCTAGTCCAAATAGTATTACTAGTCAAATAGAAAATACTGATATCCACAGGTATTTTGTTACTAGTAGAGATTCTATCCAACAACTGAATTGAAACCAAATCCTTAAAAAATTTAAGGTGGTGACTTTAACAAGACTGGATATGTATTCAGATAGCTAAAAATCAGATGTTCCATGTAAAATGTCATATTACAGATACCATAATACTATCCACAGTGAATACTTCAGATAACTTCAGTGTCATTCTTAGGACTAATTTAGTCCCATTTCCCATTCATGTGTTGCAGCACAACCTCTACTAATCTATTCTTCCTGTCTGGAGTAAACATGGTGGAGCTGAAAATGAATTCTGACCAGAAGAAACTCATTTTAACTGGTTCTAATTTATCTGTTACTAGTCATGATGTCACTTTAAATGGACTGTTTCAGGCTGAACAGCTTAGGAGGAATTAAAGTTGACTACCAAGTAATGAAAGTCAAGTCGACTTTGACTACTAATCACTGATGACGTCATAGAGTAGGCAGGACCGGAGCTTGGCCCTACTGAATTATTTATTGTGTCTAATGTTTGAATAAATCATAATATTGGGTTAGAATATTTTATGATTAATTCTTTTTTAAATAAGATTTTGTTTTTTTAAATTAAAGACACTGCGCTTGTGTACAGTTACTGCTTTTAGTTTTCTGCAACATTTATAATAGTCAATATTTATGTTTTGTGAAGAAGTTAAATGCTTCTTCACTTAAAAACTTCTCTGTCGTTGTATGAAAAGCCTATTTTAAGTTTGTTGTAATGTCACTATTTCGCCACAAGAGGGCAACATCTGATTGTAAGAAAAGCCTATTTTAAAGTTTGTTGTAATGTCACTATTTTGCCACAAGAGGGCAACATCTGATTGCAAGAAAAGCCTATTTTAAGTTTGTTGTAATGTCACTATTTTGCCACAAGAGGGCAACATCTGATTGCAAGAAAAGCCTATTTTAAGTTTGTTGTAATGTCACTATTTTGCCACAAGAGGGCAACATCTGATTGTAAGAAAAGCCTATTTTAAGTTTGTTGTGATGTCATTGTTTCGCTACAAGAGGGCAACATTTGATTGTAAGAAAAGCCTATTTCGAAGTTTGTTGTAATGTCACTATTTCGCCACAAGAGGGCAACATCTGATTGTAAGAAAAGCCTATTCCAAAGTGTGTTGTAATGTCACTATTTCGCCACAAGAGGGCAACATATGATTGTAAGGAAAACCTATTTTTAAGTTTGTTGTAATGTCACTATTTCGCCACAAGAGGGCAACCTCTAATTGTAAGAAAAGCCTATTTTAAGTTTGTTGTGAAGTCACTATTTCACCACAAGAGGGCAACATTTGATTGTAAGAAAAGCCCATTTCGAAGTTTGTTGTAATGTCACTATTTCGCCACAAGAGGGCAACATTTGATTGTAAGAAAAGCCTATTCCAAAGTTTGTTGTAATGTCACTATTTCGCCACAAGAGGGCAACATCTGATTGTAAGAAAAACCTATTTTTAAGTTTGTTGTAATGTCACTATTTCGCCACAAGAGGGCAACCTCTAATTGTAAGAAAAGCCTATTTTTAAGTTTGTTGTAGTGTCACTATTTCGGCACAAGAGGGCAACATCTGATTGTAAGAAAAGCCTATTTTAAGTTTGTTGTAATGTCACTATTTTGCCACAAGAGGGCAACATCTATTTGTAAGAAAAGCCCATTTTAAGTTTGTTGTAATGCCACTAAATCACCACAAGAGGGTGGCGGTTTTCCAGAGACAGCAGTAGTCAAAGATCATATAATCACAAGATGTTTCACTGCTTCTAGCATTTGTCCTCACTTGAACAGCTCAGCTGGCCTGTTCTTAAATGAGCTTCACCTTCGCCCAAAATAAACTTAAAAACAAGATGATAATAATTTATTGTGTCTAATGTTTGAGTTATTCATAATATTGAGTTCGAGTTTTTTAAATTATTAATTCTTTTTAAAATAAGTTTTTTTTAACCTAAAGACACTGCACTTGGGTACAGTATTAGTTACTGCTTTTAGTTTTCTGCAACATTTATAAAAGTCAATATTTGTGTTTTGTGAAGAAGTTAAATGTTTAATTTCTTCACTTAACTTCTCTGTGGTTGTATGAAAAGCCTATTTCCAAGTTTGTTGTAATGTCACTATTTTGCCACAAGAGGGCAACATCTGATCGCAAGAAAAGCCTATTTTGAAGGTTGTTGTAATGTCACTATTTCGCCACAAGAGGGCGAGTCAGCAGAAGTAGCAGCCAAAGACCAAACAGTCACAAGATAGTTCACTGCTTTGTGCTACCATCCTTGCTAAATAGCTAGTTGTTGTCAAACATTACTGCCTTGATGTATATCTATGTCATGTATAATGAGTTTGATTCCTTTTCCGTTTTTCTTTCTACTTTTATATGGGGGAACTTATCCTGACGGCTGTGTGTCAGATTGATACAGTTCTGAGGACGATTTAACAACGAGCGCGCCCTGCCGAACTGGTGGGGGGGACACATCTAGACGGGGACATGTCAGCGTAAACCTGAGCAATGAACTGTTAAAACCAAATCGTTCTTATCACTTTTTATTTTTTGATTACAGTTTTTCAATTGAAAATTGAAAGAACGCATGATACACGAATTCATAAGAACATTGCATTTTATTCCTTATTTAAAATCTTGTAATGTATTTACCAATTATACTATTAATCATTTACAATTTCATACATTTAGGGTAAATTAAAAGCATTATTTGAAGGATGAGTGTGCATTTTAAATTACCTTCTAATCAACCCAGAGCGCCAAAGAGGGAATCGGAACGAAAGTATTGTGCTTCGTGTTTCTTCCGGTTAATAAAGTCGATGTACAGGCGGTTTACTTCAAAACATTATGGCGTCGAGAAGACGGTCGACAGTGCAAACTGGTTTTTTAAATGCTTCTTCTGATCCAAAAAGGTAGTCAATCAAGTAATTTTTCCTTTTTTAAGAGGATGTCAAATAATTTCCCTAGAATTTGAGGCATTATAGGGGAAATGTGAAGTGGAACACACGCTATGTGGTTCGTTAGCTTTGCCTAATATTTAGTTAATAAATCGGTTTTAAAAAGAACAAAGTATATTTCCCGTTAAGTATCTGTGAATATATCATCAGATTTGATCAGCTAAATGTCTAAGATTAGTTTGCTGTTGTCTTCTCTAGCTGACGCTTCTTTTTCCTTTCAGTTCTAAAAGCGTCGTTGCTGCTGACAAAGCCAATAATAGCGGAAATGGGAAGAAAACAGTTAAATGTAAGTATCCACTTTATTTTGAATACCTTAATATACAATGCCAGAAGCAATAAGAAAGAGTAACATTTTAATCCACAACAGTCAGATAAAAAAAAAAAAACTTTTATCACGATGGACTCCTTAAGATAAATGGATGTTTAGTTTTTCTCGAAAAGAAGACACCACATAGATATAGTTTGCGAATCCATTTAATTTCCTTTCTTTTTTCTTTTTAATAATTATGTAGCCAGTGGGACAATGGTCAAGTCTCGATATTTACAATCTGCTGAAAAGACATCTCTCACAAAGGTAATGTAAACTCTGTTTTCAGTAATCTACAAGTTTTTACATTTATTTTGCATATAAGCCTAGGTTTGTGTATTTTAATGAAATATTTGTTATAGTCATTTAGCCAGCCATAATGCTGTTATTTATTTTAGTTTGCATTTCAGTTATTCTCCCACCCCATTCTACCCTGATCTACCTTCACAGACTGACTCGTTTGCTGTGCCCCAGCGACCTTCATCACCCAAACCACCTGTTTTCAAACCAAAGTTTTGCACCCCACCGAGACGCTCATTGACTTCTCAGGCACTCGCAGAATGTGAGTACTTACTGTAATGATTTTGAATGTGTGTTACCATGAGTGCATTTCTTATTTGATAATTAAATGAAAATACCCAGTGCACCATAGTGGCAATTGAATTAACTATCTGAGAGTAGATAAATGATTAGTGAATTTAACAATGCTAAAATCTTAATTGTTTTTTTCTTCTGCTTTCTTTTGATGTTTTTTTTCTTATAGCAATAATGTTAAATGAAACCAATCCTTCACTTATTGGTAAAAGCATGCTTCAGTCCACTTTTTCAGATGATCACTGCTTTCGACCAGATCTTGACATTTCAGTCATTAAAGGTAAACAAAATAAAATCCATACATATGTGTGTTGTTTTCAAATTGGATTGTGTATTTATTTATTTTTCAATCTGTCTTAAAGATAAAACTGTGATTGAGAATACATCAGAACCTGACAAAAACCCAGAAAATGCGAAGAAGAATGTGGAGAGACAAACACGTCTACTAGCTTACCTCACAGCAAAGGTTAGATGGTATAATGATGTCTTAAACAGACTGGAAATTGCTTTTGATGTAGGTTTTGCATTCTATCAGTGTTCAGTAATGTATGTCACTTTTCTAATTGTGCACTGTTGTAAAAAATAACCCCTATTCAGACGCAAGTTAATTGTCTTTTTCTTTTCTTTTTTTTAGATGGAGAAAAATACCACAAAATACAAGGCTGAGGCAGAGGAAAAAATCCTTCAAGAGACTGAGGAAGAAGCAATGCTGCATAATGAGGTCAACGAAAAGAAACGCAAATATCTTTTAGCAGAGAAAAACAGGCTGCTAAATGAGCTATTGGACTTGCAGGTCAGTACGTCTTCTTTTAAATTAGTTGCTTAAATATGTGAACAGTTTGACTTTTACAAGGCTTTGTTGAAAAACTGTTAATTTTGTCTTGATAATGAGATCCTCATTGAGCAACAGATTTGAATTATATTAGACTAGTATTTTAAAAATGTTTACAGTGTGCTGTTATAAGACTGCCTACGTACATTAAAGACATTCCAATAATGCATTTATTCATTCTTTTATCAGATTGAGGTGCTGACACCTGTGGCAGAGGAAGCCAAGCAGTTCACAAAGAACTACAAGTGCTTTGCAGCAGCTGTTGACACCACTCGTCATGAACTGCCTGTCAAGAATTTCTACATTATTGGGGAAGGAAGGGAATTTCTAGGTATCAGAAGTTTTCTTGAATTATATTTTTTTGTGAAATGGTCTTTGTTGCTGTAAAACGCCAACATTAAGTTTCTATAATTGGTCAGATTTTTTTATTTTATTTAAATTCACAGAAAAATCTACATCCAAATGCAACATATTCCTGTTGAAAGTGGTGACACAAAAAAACACATGAAACTAATGTAAACTAACTAGTATTATTTTCCCTCGAAATGTATATTACATGGGTTAAATAAATGTATTATTTAATGTAAAGTAACCACTGTATTCATGTGCATTTAGCAGAAAATGAAAGATGGTTTGATAAACATTTTCTCTCATTAGATAAAGCTGAGGCTTGCTTGAAGGAAACTGAGAAGTTGCTGCTGGAGTGCACACAGGGGGATTATGTGGAAAACAGCACATCTTTGGATTGCCTCAGGGACATGAAAATAACATCAAAGGAAATCAGTCAGCAGCTTGTGGGGTATGTACATGACCACAAATGCTATTTGACAATGGCTTTTTCACATTTTATGATGAATTATATTCCCTTGTTGCTTAAAATGCTTAGTTTTACAATAGTTAAATTTTAGTAAGTATTCTGTTGTACATAAGGATGCTATTTTACTTTAAACGGGTTGCTGTCATAGTCTGTTTTTTTGTTTTTGTTTTAGAACATTTTCTGAGCTACAGGAGCTGTCGTCGCTGGTCTGCCGTCATTCAGTTAATTCTCAACAGGCGATGGAGGAAGAGCAACTTGGCAGCTCAAGAATCCGTGAGCTTTACTGCCTCAAACAGTGAAGAAGGCAACAGATGGGAGACATAATACATGCACTTTGAATCCCTTTAGTTCCTGACAAATCTTCTCTGATTTGATTTTTTTAATCCCTTGTGTCTAATTTTTATGTGTACTGATTTTGTTGCAGTTGTATGAGATGGTATCAGTGTTTTTTAAATTTAATAAATTGGAGGACAAATTGAGGAAATTAATTCATTCAGTTCTTGCTATTTTTATGTGAAGGGAAACAGCATTTTTTGTAACATTTATTCTGTTTACCACATCTGCAGAAAGCTCTTGAAGCCAGTACATTCTGGTTGTCCTGGCTTTAACGGTCACTGATTTGGTTTCACAACAGCAGTGACATAACGTTAGAATTGTGTGCAAAAATTAGCTTCAGACCAGGCTAACGGTAAGATTGAATTAACCCTAGAGTTTCTGTAACCAGCCAGAAGTCTGTCTTATCAGAAATATATTGTACAGTTATGCTTGTTAAAAAACAAACATCTAAGCTTACAAGCTCATTTAACATTTTGTAACCACAGTGATCATTATTTTCATGGTTTAATTGGTATAATCAGTGATATCTGATGTTGATCTTAGACACACAAACACTCGATCTGTACTACTAAATTTGCTATGATAAATAACTGGATTGGCATATTTTAAAACAATTTAGCTTAAATTTAAGGGGGTCAAGTCTTGCTCCTTATTCTGGATTACAGAATTCTAATTTTGTGAATAAGCTCCCCACCTTCACAGATGCCTGTTTCTGTCTCTAGTTAGTCTTTGTTGTATATTACAAGTAAAGTAAATGCAAGAGATGCAATGCGCATCATTTTTTCTATATATTTGAAAAATTTTTTTACTACCATTGCAACACTCTAAAAAAACTTTACTTTACTTTGAATGTCCAATTACGGATGTGACGTTTTTGTCGAAACAAAATGAGGCCTTTTAATTGGACGCTGCGTGGAAGTGACGACATTCCTGTTTGGAAGGACCAATGAGCAACAAAACAAGCGCTCGCATGTAAGTTTTAATATTTATTAATACTAAACTTAACTAATCGTTTTATCTCAAATGATTAAAAAGCCGACGTTTTCTTGTTCTTTAGCAACTTATTACTTCAAACATTTAAACAGACTGCTTGGTTAAACGATGTTTTCCCGCAGTAAAGCGTTAGCTTGCTAATTTGCCGTAGCACTAACATTTACTGAATAAATTCACTGACATTATCAGAGTCCTTGTTGAAGAAACGAGAGCTTACAAAAGATAATTTTGAAGTTGCAATAGTTTTATATAAACTACGAATAACCCAAAGCTTTCTGTATTAACGGCAAAGATTTGTGTGAAAACGTGGCTGTAAATTACCAACAAGAATGTAGAAATGTATTGAGATTATTAGACTGGAAAACTGTTTTTGACCAAACTGGGCAATTCAAATGACATAGACACAATACTGTACACAGAAAGCTGGTGCGAGGTAAATGCTAAATTTCAGTCATCCACTTTAAGAGAAAATCTGTTCATGCTCCTGATTGCTAATGTAGATTTGTTTCATATTGAATCAGTAATTAAACTGTTTCTTAAACAGCTCTCAGTCACAGAGGAGTGATGCATCATCAGATGGACGGTGGAGGCAGAGGAATAAAAGGCAATGGCAAAGCAAAAGCAAATCTCAAGAGAAAAAGGTGGAGGATGAGGAGCAGAGCCTTGGAGAGCAGGTAAAGGAAACGGTGCCCAGAGGGACTTGCCAGACCATGTGCCCTGCTCAAGAGCTGCAAGACCGCGAGGCTCAGAACCGGCTTCACCGTTTTGAAATGTTACCAGGCACAGAGAGAGACCGAAGGCCGTGGGGAGATCCTTTGCGTGCTGTCAAAGAATATTCCAGACCAGCAGCTGGGAAAGATGTGACAAAGCCATCTGACCTTCGACCACCTGCAGTGTTGCTGAAGACTGTTCGTTATCTTATTGATTTCGTTATTGGCTCTCGCACTCTGCATCCATGGACAGAGGCAAGTAGTGTTACCACGTTTGCTTCTGTTTACCTGTAAATGTTTTGTTTAGAGAATCTAAAGACCAATTTGAAACTCGACATTCTCAAGAAATCCTCAAAGTGAGACCTTTAGTGGTATAATTACAAATCACCATGAACTCTTTCCTCCAACCTAAATGCTCAGGAAGTCATTATTTATTACATGAACAATAGTTTTGAACTCATTAAGCTATTAGAAGGTATTTGTTCACATTGTAAAAGTGGTCAAGATTCCCTTTTTTATAAGAAAATATTCTCAGCACTTCATGCAATTAGTTGAAGTTTCAAGATTTAAGGAAAAACAGATATTACAACAATTCAGACGAATTTAGTGGCGTGTAGTTTTTTGTAAATGTTTTCATTATATGCATTAACAATATTTTTTTCCTTTCAGGTGTATAGCTTTGCCTTTGATCGGCTGCGTAGCGTCAAGCAGGATATGATCGTTCAGAGGTTGTCTGGATTGGAATGTGTGGCCATTTTAGAACAGACGGTGCGTTTCCTTATCTACGCTTCTTATCGTCTCTGCGGTGAGCCTCTGCGGCTTTATGATCCACGCATCAATGATACACATCTACAGGAGTACCTGAGCTGGCTGTTTGACTGCTACACAACTGGATCAGGACCATACCCAAACCAGGGAGAGTTTTGGGCTCTTGGCTTGCTGTACAACTTAGGTTGGTGGATGTCTTTTAATACTCACTGCTTAGGTGGACAAATATTGTTGGCAAATCTGCAACCAAATATTAGAACGAGTGCCTGTAGTTTGTGTCTTGAGTATATATTATTTGTTTTTCATCATGGAATTTCTTTGTTTCTTCTTAAACAGTAGCCATAAAACATACATAGTCTACAATAGTGGTTCATTTGAATTTATTTTAAATTTGTTCATCAAATTTTCAGGGATTTTAGGTCAAGTAATGAACACAACGTAAAAAAAAGATTGTTATAATCAGGAGCAGCATATTTAAATATATTTGTTTTCTAATGTTTCAGCAAAATAAAACTTATTAAATGTAATTTTTTTTTTTTTTTTACTAGAGACAGAGCACTAATCCAACCTATTAAATGAATATGTTCATTCTTGCTCTTCAGGTTCAGCTCGTGCTGCACAGCACATTCTGGAACTACCAGAGGGTCTACGCAGGACTCCTTGTGTCACACTCGCTCTTGCTGTAAATCAAGCTTTCCTGGAAAGAAACCCAGTCCGCCTGCTCCGATTAACTCAGAGGCTGAACTTTCTGCAGGCCTGTGCGCTGCACCGACACCTGGTGACGTGTCGTAGAGATCTGCTGCTGATCTACAGCCACGGACACAGCAGCCGTAACTGCAGCTTCCCTCTCCACAGACTGGCTCAGCTCTTGTTCTTAGACACGTCACTCACCGCTCAGCTTTGTCAGGTGTATGGAGTAGAGGTTAATCAACATAATCAAGTGGCTTTTTCTAAAACTGCTTTCACTGAGCCAGAACAAGGAAGACTGCACTGTAAACTATATCACAGCTTAGTGTCTGGGAAGCAGAAAGACCTCAGTGTTCAAAGCATCATTCTCGGCCGCACTTGAGACGCTTGTGGATTGTACTGCAACAGGGAAATGGTTTGTTTCTGTTCCTCAGAGATCTTTAGGTCTGGGTTTTTTATATATTTACACGTTACAGTTTGAGCACTTATAAAACATTGGATGGTTAAGAGTGTTTTTGTTTTTGCAGCATTATTCTTGAACGTCAAAAGCAGAACATTTTACACAGTTTACACCGTGGATTGGTCTGCAACCCTCAAATGAACATTTTTGCATATATACTGTAAAACCCTTGAAGATGTGAATTTTCTATTGTTACTGTTTATATATTTTTTGTTTGAGTGAATGATGTGTTTCAGTAAGACCTGAGGGCCGAAGCTATTTGCTCTATTTTTGAGCACCAGATTATGTTCAGCATTTCATGAGAGGTGCAACAGTGTTCAATAGTTTTAATCGATGAAAACATTTCAATAAACATTTATTACTCAAAGCATCTCTCGCATCTGTGTTCTTTGACCGCTAGAGGGCAGCCTGCATCCATTCAGAGCTCCAAGAGTTCACCTGAATGGATAATTCTGTTATAACTTTGGGGTTTTAAATTGTTTTCACATTTTGACAGTTATTTAATTTAAAGATTATTAGTAATTTTGTAATTAGATGTAATTTAAAATAATAAAAGTTGAGTATATAGTTAGTTATTTTATTGTTCCCTGTCCCTAAAGGCGCATTAACCTGAATGAAGCGCTGCATGGCGCCGATCTCCTTTTCGGACTCGTAAAACTGAAATCCTAAGCAGCAGCGAGAGGATTTAAAAAGTCAAACAAACTGAAGTGGGAGGACACTTTAACGTTGTGATGCTGAAATATGAGAGAACGGAACCGGGGCGGGTGAAGAAGGCACATGGTGGGAGAGGACTGGTCGTGTAGCTGCTCTCCGCTCTAAGAAGAGGAAAGGAAATCTACTTGGAGCTAGATTTTGTTTAAGAGGGATGATCACAACAACTGGTCCCGGGTGAAGCTCTACGCACCTACCAGTCCAACCAGTACACATGGATTAGAGCGCGGATCTAGAGCCAGATTGTTTGATTTTCATCGGATTTTGGGGGTTAAACTCATTCAGAAGAGACAAACTCGCTGACTGAAGTCAACATGTTTTGGACAAACTTGAGTCTCATGTGGATTTTGATCATCTACAATGTCAGCAGAAGTTGTGCGCAAGACAAACAGTAAGTAGTCTCAGTGTTTACCTACAAATATCACTAGATCAAACTGGGTTAGAGACTTGAAATGATCTTTATTATAACCCTACAGACATGTGCTGTGAAGATGGGGAGTTTAATGCCCTCAGATCTCATTAGTGGTGTGTTATTGACCTGTGAGCAGTCACAGTTTGACACCCTGCACTGCTGACTTTGTTGTGGTAGCCCATGACTCAAGTATGTGCTGTGATAATGACAAATATAAATAGATATCCTCCCAGACCCACGCACTCTGATGCCACCAGACGGCTGAATGAGAGGTTTACATTGAGTGTTAATTACAAGTTAAGACAGATAGGACATGGAGTGCTGCTGAGTGTGTAAAATGAACAAACAACTTTTTACTGACATCTAGAATCAAGTCTTATGAGGAGTTTTCAAAAATGCTGCAAGCATAAAACCATGTGACTGACTCTTGAAGGCTTCACCTACAAAGGAGGGCACAAATCCCTCACAGGCACTGAAGAATTCTCAGCCTTCAGAGGAGAAAAGTTGAGTACAGTGAGCCATGTGATTGAAATAAGCACCACCTGATTCTGGCCCATCCAGGAGCTAGTTAAAGTCACAGCAGATCAAACGCACACAGTCCATTTCCCCGCATTATCTTCCTTCCTGGAGCCTTATTTTCCAGGGATTTTCTCATGACTTGTACAGGAACTTCAGCTGCCTCCAGTGCTGTAATGCCAACCACCTGATTCTTCCCTCATACATGCAGTTGGGTTTGTGCTCGGGGCTTTACTCAGTCCTCATTTGTGTCATCTTCAGTTTTTCTTGTTTTAGCATTCAATTCATTTTTGATAAGGATTTGGCAAATGGATCAGCTGATGAGCCAGGAGAAAATGGATTGTTCCGATTAGTTTAGAAAACTTTGTGTTGGCATTTCTTTTTGTGTGCTCCACTTTCCTCCAGTTTTTACATTACGTGAGGATAATATGCCAATAAATGCCAAGTTATTGGCTTAAAACTCTTTGGGAATAACATTATTTGTGCTCAAATAGAATTGTTAAGTGACATTTTTGTCTTTATTTACAGAACAAATGTGTTTTGGTGGCAGATAAAAAAAAGCATCAAAGTGTCCAAGGCTGGACTTTCAAACAGCTTCCTGTTAAATGTTAAAAATGCACAAATTCATCTCTAGGAATTGTGATTTTAGACTTAGTTATAGACCAACAGGAACTGACTTAACAAACAAACACTCTTCTGATGATTATTAAAGCATCTGATGTCTAAAGAACATGAAAACCTTGAAGAACTAGACCACTTTAAAACAATAAAATTTGTCTCTTTAGAAGCAAAAATAAAGAAAAAAAAATAGTCTAAGACTTTGTCTTCCAGAATTAAGTTCCAGAAAGGTAATTTGTCCTGGTAATCTTTAAATGAACCCTAATCAGTACTCAATATGAGAAGTGTGTGTTATTCTAAGACTAAAGTCAAAAGCACTATTCAGATTTTATCTAAAAATGAGTCTTTTTGTCTTTGTGTTACTCTTGACCTCTGACCCTTCTTGTACTTGATGTTTGCTATCCTTCTTCCCTTTGATCCCTCTGTGCTCCCCTCCTCCTGCCCTCTTGTCAGGGGTTACTTGGTGGCTGCACCTTCTGTGTTTCGAGCAGGAGTCGAGGAGAGCGTGAGCGTCACCATCTTTAACGCAAAGTCAGAGACTCGCGTCCAGGCTCAGCTGTTGGTGAAGGGACAGACGGTGGCACACGGCCACAGCTCAGTGTTCGGTGAGGACAGTATCCTGATTTCAACTTGTAGACCTGAAATCAACCCACAGGATAACCTGTTATTTATTAGAAGGATGTAAAAATCACACACTGATTGGAGGCATCAGCTCAGCCCATCCCACCAGCCTCTCAGTGTATACAGTGTGTGATTTGTTTGATAACACCATTAATAGATGGTGCTAGTTGTGGTGAGAATGGCATGGAGACGGGTTGCAGCTGGATCACTGCATAACTCCTCCATGCAATCAGACACTAAAAGTTATAGAATACTTTACAAAAAAGTCATGGAAAAAGATCTCTTTTTGTAAGTTCTCCACTTGTCTCCCTGTTTTAGATAAAGGCACCATCAAACTGAAGGTGAGTAAACCAGATCTCGCTGTCCGCACATTCCTCAGGCAACCTGCAAATCAACACTAACATTATTTGTAATGCAACATCTGTCTCTGCTCATTCATTGGGAATAAGGTAACAGCTTCAATATAATATGCAACAGCTGTTGACGTGCATGTGTGATCCGCCGCTCCCGAAGGCTGGAATAGATCAATCCAAGTTGCATGATGGGATTCTTTAACTCAACCCTCCATCACCGTATAACCTCCACTCTCGTTCTCATCCACACTCTCATGTTACTTTTTTAATAGTCTTCTTCTGGTCTTTTAGTGCATTTTTTATCACTTTTTTGTCTTTGTTCTTTCAAAAATGATTAAATACACTAAATCAACAGGAATCCTTTTAAAATCACATGTCACCATCGCAACCTCGAGTCAGTATTTCTGTGCTAATTGCTTCTTAACCCAGCCTACATCCATTTTTGCTTTCGCCTTTGTTCTTCTGTGTTCTTGCCCCCAGGTTCCCTCTGGGCTGAGAGGTCAGGCCCTGCTGAAGGTCTGGGGAAACCGCCACCTCACAGAGGGAGGCTACATTTTCCACAACTACACCACCGTCACCGTGGAGAGCAGGGGCACAGCTGTCTTCATCCAGACCGACAAACCCATCTACAAACCCAAACATAAAGGTTCCCTCATAGTGCGGCTGGTAGTTTAATAGTTAATCACACAGAAATGCAGAAAATGAAAGTGCTTTTTGAGTGATGGAGCGATTCGTCTTAGATATTGATTACTCCCTGAAGCGGGAGAGTTCTGTTAATTTTATCAACAGTAAATATTCATATGAATCATCATTTTCTTATAAAGGAAAAAAAAGATAAATATCTGCTTTATTTTATTTACAATAGCGTGTTTTTTTGTCTTCAGTGCACATCAACGTGTACACAGTCACGCCTGACATGAGGGCAGTCAATGAAAAGGTAAGCGCTCATTTAATTTCAACCAGATTTGATCCAAACAGAGGCGATATGCATTCCTTTAATGAATGACTGGCTCATAATTCATAACGCGTTTACATTTGATCCCTCCTGCAGTGGCATGCAGTATGTTCAATATTAAAAACCTTTTTCGGCTTTAATGAGTGAATTTAAAATGAGAGTCTGCCTTGAGCGCGATGAAGTGAACAGTCGCCTATTTACAGAGGCCAACTTCGAGTCATTTCTACTGGAATGTTTGCAGTGGATTCAAATATCCTGTGTTCCTCTGCTGAAATACACTTTATTGATGTTTGCAGCTGTAAAAGTCTGCTGCATACAGAGGGCAGTGCTCGCTCTCACAGTGAGACGATTGTCAAATAAACATAAAGTGTAATGAAGCGTAGACTTCTCAGATGGCTTTTAATTTTAAATCAAGTTCATAAAACTTAATGTGTCTTTTTTTTTCTACATTTTTTTGCAGATTGAGGCATATATTTTGGTGAGTGGAGACTGACGGGACCACCCAGGGTTGGCAGAGCCACTACTGCGAGGGGGGGGCGGTGGCAATTTTAGTTTTCAGCTTGATTTGAGATTAAAGAGGAGTTGGTGCAGCTCACCTAGATAACAGGGTATTTGAGCCGTACGAGGATAAACAACATGAAATGAAGCTTTGTCTGCACTATTCACTTCAAAATAAATTCACTGTATTTTCTTTTTAATGATCTGATATTTTTAGACCTTTTTGAAGCTTTTTTTAAACGAAAACCTTGGAGAATCTTTACTTACCTAAAAGTTCGCAACCAGTCCTGGATGTGTCGCTTCAGGAGAAGTTGGAAAGGTTTTTTGGCAGTAGTTGGGCTTCTTGCCTCAGGCTTCAAAAGTTCCAAAATGTAAACCCATTTTATTAATTATACTATATTCAAGTAAGAGCTGAAATAGCCTCATGTATCCATGAACGGGTTTAAGACACTGGACACTCCAGATGATGTAAAAAAAACAAACACTTTTTTTAATATCCTGGTTTCAGGATTCAAGAGGATCAAAGATGATCCAATGGAAAGATCTTAAACCTGTCTGCTGTGGTAAGCCGTTTCCTGCAGAATAACACATTTATCATTATGTATTCCTAGCATTTTATTCCTGTATTTCTTTAAATAATTGATCAATTCAGTTTTAGACTTAATAAACTCAGCAGTAGATGATGCCGTTCATGGATGTCTTTCTCCCTTAGGGATTGTGAACATGAGTTTCCCCCTGTCCGACCAGCCCGTGTTTGGAGAGTGGTTTGTCTTTGTGGAAGTCCAGGGCCACACTTACAACAAGTCATTTGAAGTGCAGAAGTATGGTGAGAAAGTATTTTTTATTTTCTTTAATTTGCCTCATAATTTAGTGAATAGTATAGATTTGTATATAATTTGTGGTGCAGGCCCCATTTAGAGCTTATAATGTGACTTAATTATGAAAGACATCTTTCCTCCAGGAAGAGAAGCTTTTTTAAGTTAATGAAGGTGATTTTTCTGTGGGGAAACTTTATTACAGTAATGAGTTGGGGGTGTAAAAGAGTTTCTGCATGTCGAGCATGAAAGAAAGTGAAACTGAGTATATGGGAAAAAAAATAATAAAATGAGAGGATTTGTTGATTTTATTACAGTGATGCCCAAATTTGAGTTGGTGATCGATCCACCGCGCTACATCCGTGACCTCAGCTCATGTGAACAGGCCACTGTCACAGCCAGGTATGTTACTTAAAGAACAGATTTAGAAAATAATACTAAAAAAACACTACTGGTTGTGTTTATCCATTTTTTTTTGGCTCATTATTAAAATGAAAGTGACCCCTAACATTTCCATAACTGCTTTGATTGATCACATTCTATTTTAGGAGATTGCTGGTCTTTAAGATATTTTTAAAAAACAAGTATTTTCCAGGTTAATCTCTGAAATGCAGTGTTTGTTGTGCAGATATACTTTTGGGAAACTCGTAACGGGAAAGCTGACAGTGAATATGACCGTTAATGGAGTTGGCTACTACAGACATGAGATGGGACATCCTGTTATTAAAACTATGGAGGTCAGTATTTTATTCCCCTGCTGACATGTACTGGTATCTTGACAGTGAATATTACACTGATATCTATGAAAATAGTATAGTACTATTGTGGTCATTATGCTTTATTTACTCACTATTTAACCAGAAAACCTTTAAAATTTTAAATCATTTTTGCTAAAGAGTCTTGGCAAACTATTATTTCCCACCTTGGGAGTAAAATATTCCAGTCCAGTTATACTGTTGCATTTGTTCTCTCGTCAGATCAAAGGCTCTGCAAATTTCAGTCTGTGTGTCAAAGACATGATGCCGTTGGATGTGGCGGATCACTTTAGAGGGACCGTTAGCATTTGGGCATCAGTGACCAGCATCGATGGAAGCAGGCAAACCACATTCGACGATTCAACACCAGTTCATAAGCAGCTCATTGACATCAAGTATTCTAAAGAGACACGCAAACAGTTTAAACCTGGCCTGCCTTACAAAGGGAAGGTAAGAGTTGTTGACACCAGGAAGACAGTTCACATTACCAATATTAGTCAAATGTTGCTTTTGTCGCCTCTGCTCTGTAGATTGAAGTTACCTACCCTGATGGGAGCCCAGCTGATGGGGTGATGGTGCGCGTTAAAGCAGAGCTGACACCAAAGGACAATGTCTACACCAGTGAGCTGATCTCCAAGGATGGCCAGGCTACCTTTGAGATCCCCTCCATCCCAACAGCGGCTCAGTATGTCTGGCTTGAGGTCAGTGATGAGTAACAGTAGTTTTTTGGGTTTTATAATAGAAACTACAACATGTTGTAGAATTTTAGATTGTGTTAATTTCAGGGTTTTTTTTTATAGACCAAGGTGACATCTATCAATGGCAAGGCAGTGGGAGACCAGTACTTACCTAACTACCTGTCCATTAGTAGTTGGTACTCTCCAAGTAGGTGTCACATCCAGATCCAGAGTCCCAGCGCCCCTCTTAAAGTATGGTTTGCCTTTTTTTGGTCTAAATTTGGAAAAGTCTACTAAATTCAAAATGTTTGTCATTATCTGTTTAGTTTTTGATTTATTTTTTAAATGTATAACAAGTTCACAGTATCTTTAATGTGACCTAATATGCAGTTTGTGTGTCTGTGTGTGTTTATTTGTGCTTAGGTTGGCCAGGAGGCTGAAGTGGCTCTGAAATCAACTTGTCCCTGTAACTTCACTCTGCACTATGAGGTGACGTCCAGAGGAAACATCGTCCTATCAGGCAAACAGCCAGCCAACCTGACAGCCTCACATCGAGGGAAAAGGGCCACAGTGATCTTTGATAAGAACGTTCGCGCTACTCGCCTCCCTTCTTCTGCCTCTGATAGTATGTGGATACATTTCTTTTTAATATAGCTGCCTTTTTACAAATTATTTAGAAAACAAAACAGACGCACAAAAAAAGTGATTCAAACCTCTTGTTGGTCTCATAGTAGCCAGTAGACCAGCACATCCATAAAGCATCAAACAAGCCTCCAATAATTGTAATTTGTTCAAATGCCAGGGCCATTTTTCGGTCCCAGTCCGGCCCAGACTGGAGTCCAACCCGAACCAGGATGTTGTTTTTTGGAGGGTGAAAAAATATTCCACACGCAGCACACTACTTTAACTTTAACTCAAACACTTATTAAAAACTAGACACCAAACTTTTAGAACATGAAATAAATAAAATAATTTTCTAATAATAATAATAATAATAGTGTCACAATTTAAAGTCCGCTTTTTAATCGACCAGCTGGAAAATCCCAGGAGCAACCAAGTCGCACATTTACCACAGCCTGAAAATAAATGTGCACTATTTTAGTCACCAGTTAACCATGAAAACGCTGATAAAAATGTAATACTTGAATTAAGAACACTTCTTTATGTCGCGGCTGCTGCATGCTGCCGTCACATCGTCAGACTGGGGCTTCTCCAAGTTACAGACAGTATTTTTCCCTCTCACCATTGTTTTCATACTTTTGTAATTGATTTATTGCAATGCCTTGATTTTAGTGAGGTTAGTACACATCATAGCCATAAATTCTATGGTTCTAATAATTGACATAACCATTTCTTTCGGCGTTTCGGTTTTCGGCCTGGGTTTCCTCATTTTCAGTTTTCATTTTGGTGCATCCCTAATCGTATCTTATCGTAGTTTATTGTATCACATCCCATTACATCGTAATGTATTGCATTGTATCATATTGCATCGTACAACATCAGATTACAGTGGATTGTACCGTATTATATCCCATTACACTGCACTGTATTGTATCATATCATATCATATTTTATCGTATCATATCTCACTACATTGTGTTGTATCGTAAAATATCTCATTACATTGTATCATATCATATCTTATCCCATTGTATTATTATATCGTATCATGTTGTATCATATCTTTTCACATCATATTATACAGTATTGTTTAGTATTGCATCATGTCACTGGTCATGGTTTGATACTTGTATAGCTTTGTATCACATATTGTACTTTTGTTCTCTCTGGTGTTGCAGGCTTTTCCTCCCAGGCTGAGATGGACACCTGTGTCTCCTATCTACGTTTTCCAGTTAGTCACAGCATGGCGCCCCTGAGCCGCATGCTGGTATACTATGTGAGGGAAAATGGCGAAGGCGTAACAGACAGTCTGCAAATCTCTGTCCAGCCCGAGTTTGAGAACCAGGTTTGGAAACAGACTTATTTTTGATGTTATCAAGTCATTTATCCAGAGAAAACATTGGTAGGCACTTTGAGATATGAACGTGGTTGCATTGCTGTAAGTCTGCCAAAAACATTACTGATTGTGGATTATGGAGTAATGTGTTTCTTTTAAAATAATTGTTTATTAAAAGCCGGAAAAGGGTGGACTCACTGTATATATTTTGGAGCTTAGCCTAAATATCCACGCACCAGCCATTACACCACAGTGTAATGTCGGTAAACAAACAGCTGCGTTGGCCCAAGAGTGCTCCCCAGTTCCTGCCTGAATTAGGTGGAGTTAACTCCCTGAAGTATTTACAGCTCTCTGGTATGCCCTTACAACACTGTGTGTGTGTGTTTGTATCTGTGTGTGTATGTGCTGGAGGAGGGGCTGTGTGGGCAGGCTGCAACCACGCAGGCCACAGGCAGATAAGTAGGGTCATGACAGGAGAGGATGACAGGTTACAGAATGGAGAAAGGAGGGCAGCGAAGCGATTAACGAGGCTAATTTGTGACTGTGCGCTGGTGAAAAATAGTGTTGATGTGTGAAAGTTTATGACTGGCTCTTCCCAAACCCTCCCTCTTTTAAAGGCTGAGTATTTTCATGTTGTTTATCATCATGTTCCTGCCAGCTAGTGATGAAAGGGTTCAGTCAAATAAATACAAATCTGTGAGTAAAAACATAATAATATGCAACAATTCATGTAGAATTCACCCAAAATAGGTCTAATTAATATATTATAAACACACAACTTTGCTAATCGGCTGATTTGGTATTTAGATTTATTTCTCATTAGATTAGTTGTTCTTGTGTGCATCGTGGTCATCTGTCCTATGCTGTTTGGGTTGCAGGTTTCGGTTTCTTTGTCCTCTAATGAGTCCATGCCTGGAGACCCGGTGACCCTGCGTGTTCAGGGTGAGAGGGGCTCGTGTGTTTGTGTGGCTACAGTGGATAAAAGTCTTTACTTGTTAAAGCCTGACTTTCAGCTAAGTCCTGACAAGGTTTGTCACATTTTTTAGGTAATTTTAATCTAATATTTGATTATTAAAGCTCTAATTTTCTTAATAAAGTCCCATGATTCAAAGGTGTTATTGTGTGGCTTTGTATATTTTTGGTTGAATAAATGTGTCTTCACTGTGCAGGTGTTTAAAGAGCTGGCCGAATTCGACGTTTCCGATGTTTTTGGCATTCCTAAAGAAGACGGACACGTGTGGTGGCCTGGACTGTCCTCAAAGAGACGCAGGCGGTCCTCTGTGTTTCCGTGGCACTGGGACATCACTAAAGATGCACGCTTTGCTTTCACAGTGAGGATAAACAGTTAAAGTGCCCACCCACAATGATGTTACGCTAATAAAAATGACTGCTTTAGAATGCACGTGTGTTCGTCTCTCTGCAGGAAACAGGGCTGGTGGTGATGACAGACGTGGTGAGTTTAAACCACCGGCAGAGCGGAGGGATGTACACAGACGAGGCGGTTCCGGCCTTTCAGCCTCATACGTCCACTTTGGTGGCTGCCGCACACTCCCGCCCCAACACCAGGTCTGTAGGGATGTTTGAGGCTGTCTTTGAACATTAGTAATGTGTGGGTTGAGAGAGACACAGCCTCAGGACTACAGGTGGGGTTGGGTTAAATGTGCTGGAAATATTGGAGGTTAAAACACTTTACTCATGTGTAGGACATCTGACTTTTTTGTGAGTTTTCTTAGAAATTATAAAATAAACTGTTTCTACATAAGATGTTTTCCTAATGTTTGCAAAATTTCAATAATCAAACGACAGAGGAAGCTTAGAACAAACAAATAAAATTGTGAGTTTGAGTAAAGTTTAATAGAAGATGAGCACACTTGAATATCTGGTTTTTGATTTGCACATTTTGGCTGTTTGATAATTCCTAATCCTCCTGTGTTTTGTCAGCTGGGATTTTTCAAACTGCATTTCACAGTTACACCGTTAAACTGATCTCCTGTGTTTTGGCTGTAGATCTGAGAAGCGGAGACGCACATTTTTCCCAGAAACTTGGGTCTGGCACTGCCTCAATGTCAGGTATATAAATGTTTTGTATTTTTTTCTTGTGTGCATGTATTTATAGCTTCAGCTATATACAATTTTATGGGCTTTAGTCAGACATCTGAAGAACATAAAAGAGCTAAATAAAAACTGAGAACAAAACACAATAAAAAGAGAAAATATTCAAAGCAGAATATGAAGGTGAGATTAAAATTTAAAAACCACCAAGATAAGAGAAAGAAATGATTATTTTGGGGAAAACATTAATGTGGGATAAACTTTTGTGTTTGGGAGGGGAAATAGGCACATGCACACTAAATCGTAGCATCTGGCATTTCACCTTCTTGGCCAAAGCTGTCTTGTTTATTCCTTAAAGAAGCTCCTGCCAATGTAAAAGTAAATGTGGAGGTTACTGTGTGTGGCTGCATGGTGGCACAGTTGGCAGCACTGTTGCCTCACAGCGAGGAGGTCGTGGGTTCGCTTCCCGGCTCTGCAGCCTCCCTGTGTGGAGTTAGCACTTTCTCCCCATGCATGTGTGTTTTGTCCGAGTACTCTGACTTTCTCCCACAGACCCAAAACGTGCAAGTTAGGTTAAATTGTCCCTAGGTGTGAGTGGGTGCGTGCCTGGTTGTTTGTCTTGTTTCCATGTGGCCCTGCGACGGACTGGTGGCCTGTCCAGGTTGTCGCCTCGTGATGCTGAAGTTAAGCTCCCCGCAACCCTCAGTGGAGGATAAAGCGGTTCAGAAAATGGATGGATGGATTTCTGTGTGCTGAAATCTTGTGCCAGACTCCTCAGCTCTTTCATTTTAGTGAAATGTTTTAGTGACTTTTGAGCCACTTTGAATTGAAAAAATGTTAATGTAATGCAGTTTTTGAACTTTATTGTGCCTCAAAACTTTGCTAAGACCAACAGAAAGTTTGCGCCGCCAAGAATGATCTCACTTTATTTCATTTATAGGAACAGATTTGGTCATCACCTGGGTGCCCCTCACACCAGAGTTTGCTCTTGATGCAGATGTTGACACAGATGTTTCACCAAACCACTCATGGAAGATTTTTTTTTTCTTGTCTGTGTTACTTTTTTATTGCTTTTTTTTGCCACCTGAGTTGGATCTCAATGTGTCACCGACAGCTCTGAAACCGGGGATGCGGAGCTGCAGCTGGATGTGCCGGATTCAATCACCTCGTGGGTCACGGAGGCCATCAGCCTGTCCGAGGAGAAGGGACTGGGCTTAGCAGAGAGGACAGAGCTACGGACCTTCAAGCCCTTCTTTGTTGACTTTACGCTGCCCTACAGCCTAATCAGAGGGGAGCAGACCAAAGTTCCCCTCACTGTCTACAACTACCTGCCTACTTGTTCTGAGGTAAAAAAAAAAAAAAAAACCCAAAAAAAACAACAACAACAGTTTTTCCCAAAATATCATTTTATCAAAACATCATCATATCATGTCATTTTAATTGCATATTAAAGATACAGGAATTCACTGGCTCTCAGATGAAAGAAGATCTGAACACAACATGATGCTCACTTAAATCTGAGATTTGCAGAAGAGGAAGGATTTCGTTAGAAATCAAAGTTTGTGGACCACAGATCAGAGAAGACATGAGATTTAAAGCACTGTTACAATCTGTATGTGCTTTAAGTAAAGGATTCTTATAAAAGTAGATAGAGTCAGGTAGGCCCACAGGGTACAGAGATGATGGAAATTCCTAAAGAAGGTGGGTAAGATTAAAATTTGATATTAGCTCTGAAGGATTTTTCAGCACTTTGAAGAGCCCTCCAAGCTCTGTCCTGGCCTTTAACTGGGTCCATCCTGCACTCCAAACACATGACATCATGATGTTTGCAGATGAGCCTGTTGCACGGCCTGTGCGTGCACCACCCTGATGTCATGTTTGGTGAATATGCAAACCAGAATAGCCCTTCCTTTGATGTCCGCCCCAGCAACATGTGATTCCTATATTTCCTGCTCAGTTATTTATGACTTTATGGAGCGTGCAGATAAAGAACAGTTTTTTAAAAATCATTTTGCGTTACTGAGCCCTGTGAAAATTGGACGATGAGTGCAACCTAATCCTTCAGGGAGCCTGAGAAGCATTAGTCAGGCAGCATGGAAAATTTGCCATGTGATTTTATAATTCTCCCCTTTGCCTTCAGCGCTTTGAGAGAACACGCTATATGAGGGAGGCCTGACGAATGTGATGTCATTCTAGGCTGTTAGGGGAGATCAGTCGGTGCTGATTTGTGTTTTCGTCTCTCCTCCTTTTTTAGGTTCATGTTAAAGTGTCGGTTCCAAAGGGTGTCAAGTTTATTGGCCATCCTGGAAAACACCACCTTACCAGGAAGAAGTGTGTTGCTCCTGGAGAAGCTACTCCTACATCTATTGTGTTGTCTTTCACTGAGCTGGGATCAGTTAACATCACAGGTATCACAAGGGAGAAATCACATAACGTTTGTTTAGGCATGCTGTAATTTCTTCATCAAAATGTTGTTTTGTAGTGAGGTTTTGCGTTTGGTGCATGGATTTTAGTCCTCTCAGTGTGGTGCTTTTTACGGAAAGTCAAGTCTTTATAAATGGAGCTCTGGTGGCCAAGATATTGAGTTGTGTGTGATCTGGTCCCCCACCCAGGTTACAAACAGTCCCCTCCTGAGCGCATGTGAAAACAAAGCAGGCCAGCAGTGGGGGAGTAACCAGAGCTGTGCTGTGACACTCAGTGGCATGTTGATGAGTTTGCAGGTCACTGGCGGTCAATGGGCCCCCCATGGCCCCACTCATAGTTCCCTGGCCCCTTGTGTTTCCTTCTGACTACACACACACAAAGAGACTCCTCTGGCACAGTGCCACATTTCCACTGTGCTCCACATAAAGAGAACTGGGTGTCCTTCCACAGTTTGGCCTATCTAATGAATGTTAATGTCCACAAATAATTAGGCCAATTCCTGGTATTATAACATTTCATTTGACCCCACAAATATTTTAGGTACAATATCTCCAGCAAACGTGTCATAAATATGGCTTTTGCACACGAGGCAAAGCAGAGTTACCAGCCTGAATGTGCTCCAGCGTTTTAAATGAGGAACCCTCATTTACATCATCACATCATCAGTAGTTATAGAGAACATTTGGTTCATATGAGGACACAACCAAGTCCTGGAGGCCATCACTGAAACCATCAGCACAGAAGCTGAGTTAGACAAAGCAGTCCAGTCCAGACCATCTAGGAACCTTATCAGACGAGCATCTACTGACATCCTGAACTCAGTTAGGGACTATCAGCTGTTTGTAGACCTTGAGACAGCTGAAGTTCCCTGATCACATTACACCATTATGACCTCATTGTCTTGCTTCCCAAGTCAACAAGTCGTGCTGCTTTAATAGACAATCTCATGGGAAGTTTGGATTGTTTGGAAGCGGAAAGGAAACTCTCCAAAGTATGCAGGACTGGTTAGTCATTGTCAGTGGGCAGGGTCATAGATATATGATGCACAATGTCAGTGGTACATGGCATTCAGGGACTTATCCTTCCATGATGGTTCCTCCCCTTCCTTCATTATCTTCTCAGTAAGATTCTGAATATTTATTGCTTCATCTTTCTGCATAGTGTGCAGTCTGAGGGTGATGGACTTTCTGAATTAAGATGAACTTTTACGTTTTGACATGAGTGGATGTGTCTTTTCCATTGGTCAGACTTTCTTACCAGCAGGGTATCTGTCAGGGCACTGGCGTAGATGGCTCTGATTTGATTTTATACGCAGCAAAACTGAAGGAGTGAGGGTTGATTGTGTTTCCTGCTACTTCAACAGCTCGTGCCAATGCCTACAATTCACCAAGCTGCTGTTCAGATGGACTCCTGACGGGAAAGATGGGAAATTATGTGGATGAACGAAGGATTGCAACTGGGCAGGACTACGTCCGCAGGACTGTCTTAGTGGAGGTAAAATAAGATATATTCACCTTTGTCAATGAGATAAAGTTTCTTTAAATAATCAGTTATCAATAACTTTGTCTTTTTTTTCCTTTTCTCTGATTGCAGCCAGAGGGTCTACCCAGAGAATACACATACAGTGTTTTCTTCTGCCCCAATGGTCAGTTCAGTTCCTAAAACAATACTCACTGCAGCTTTTCAAGAGAATCAGTAGTTGTAATATTATGTCTTGTTCTATTCCTATACTAGTATTTTAGTCATGCCTTAAACTAAAAAAAATACAAGTATTTCATATTTTTAATTTTAGAGAGGATCCACATTTCCACTCCTAATAAATATGAGTATCAGTACGTCAAAAAACCAGCAAAGATGGACCAGTTTGAGGTGGCCGTGAAGACACACAACGATGCCCATTTTGCCCTCTCTGCCAGTCCCCACGACAGCGCGGAGATGCTTGAGATCGTTCTCGGTGGTAGGCAGAATACTCGCTCCTGGATTTCTTTGGGGAAAATGGGCGACCCTCTGGTCAGCGTCTCAACACCCAGCATCCTGTCTTGGGATGAGTTCCGAAGTTTCTGGATCAGCTGGAAAGGAGGTGTGGTACAGGTGAGACAATAGGAATACTATGTGTTTCTAAACTGTTCTGCCTTGTTCATTCGGGGATTTATGCTCTGATGCAAACATTTATTTTCCTGCAGGTGGGCCATGGTATACATCCAAACAATGAATCAGTCATCATACAATGGGCAGGTCATTTCTCAGGACAGGTTTGACTCTTTTATAGTAAAATATAAAAGTTAGAGAACTATTTCTTCACCGATTATTTAAAAATGTTGACTTTTTGTTGGTTTTTCAGGTGCAGCACATTGGCTTCTCAACCGGATGGGGCTCTGTAGGAGAGTTCAAGATCTGGAGGAAGGAAGATTCAGACGACGACCACAACGAGGCCTTCACGCTGGGAGTCCCACACAACATGGTGCCTGGCTCAGAGAGGGCCACCGCATTTATGATTGGTATACTAGTTATCTACATCACAAATTGTTGGCTTCATTAAGCATTTTTGCAGTGTAAACAACTAATATGTGTTTGGTGTCTGTGTAACAGGAGATGTGATGGGACCAACTCTAAATAACCTGGATAGGTTGTTGAGGCTGCCCTTTGGGTGCGGTGAGCAAAACATGATTCACTTCGCCCCCAACGTCTTTGTTCTGAAGTACTTACAGAAGACCATGCAGCTGAGCTCAGAGGTCGAAAATGAAGCAACTGACTATTTGCTTCAAGGTAAAAAACACACAAAGCTGAAATCTGCTTTTTTTTTTTTTTTAGCTACATTTGATAAAAATCTAAGATTCAGCTTTTGGTTCAATCAGTTTAACCAATTTTAGCACATATTAGGAATTAAAATTATTGGCTAGGACTACTTTAAGAGCACAAGGAAACCAAACCCTGAAGAACTGAAGTTTTTTTTTTAACTGTTTTTGCTAAATACAGCTCCGTTTACTGCTTCAGGTTTGCTCTGCATGATCACATTAAATTACACTGATATCCTATTTCACCTCCTGTAGTCAGTGATCTCATATATTTTTTTTATTTTACAGCATCTGTTCTCAACAAAGTATCTGCTCTCTGTTCTCATCCAGGCTACCAGAGACAGCTGACCTACAAGCGGCAGGATGGATCCTACAGCGCGTTTGGTGAACGGGATTCCTCTGGCAGTATGTGGTGAGTTCATGTAGAGGTAGTGAGACCTTATCCAAGAAATGTTTAGGTGCAGCAACATTTTCTGACATAAGCAAAGAAGTTTGTATTAAAATCTGAGTTAGCCGTGCTTTAATGAATCTATTCCTGTTGCAGTTTTACAATGGAGTGTTTATTTTGTGTTTAAGCAGGCAGACTTAATTTTAACAAAAACTGTAACAGCAGGGAGCTCCTCTGCTTATAATTTAACAGCCCATTCTCACAATGTGCATTCCTGCAGTTGATTTATGAGCTGAGGTGGATATTATGATCTTTACTAGAGCTAACGCTGTGAAACAGCAGGTTATATAAACGGTAGAGGATCGTAAACAGACTGCGTGATTGGATCCCTGAGGCAGGTAAAGCCATCAGGATTTATTCTCCGTTTTTCTCGGTTGAAATCCCAATTTACTCACACAACTTTTGACCCCACAAACAAACTCTAAATGCCACTTTTGGAGACGGTGTTATAAGTTGTCTGGAGCCACTTTCTGACATTTTTTGGAAAATACAAGTGGAGCATGCCTCCTAATGACTCACTACCATGTTGTAATTGGTAACATTAAACTGTCTTGGGAAGCTTGAACTCTTCTTGATGACTATTACAGGATATGAGGATGTAACAAGCTGCAGTTTCTGGAGTTTTATTTGGTGCTCAGGGCAACAAGTGTGGGCTGTGGGCACAAAACAAATAGTGAGAATTCAGTAAACCTCCACCAGACACTTTATGAATCAATCAACGACACGTTCGCATCCAAAACAAACCCGGATTGAGTTTGAGTTCCAGAGTTCAAGTGTAGAGCAGCATTGCTTTAATTGCCTCCTTTAAAAACAGCTGTAATGCTGCGTTAATGTTTCCCACCATGTAAAAACAGATCTGAATGAGGGAATTGATGAGGTCTAAATGTATGACAACAGCTAGCGGTTATGATTCGGTGTTTCTGTCATGCCAAGGCTGTTAACACCACACAGACTGACCAGGAAGCTAATGTCTGGGAGACCAACCTTTTTTCTTTATTTCAAATAAGAAACATGTTCCAAACTTTGTCACACCATGAAAAAATATTTTATTTAGCCAAATATCAAAACACATCCTGAGGGATGTGGTCTTTCTGTTAAGTGGTCACTGGTTTTATTTCCATCTTCCCTGGTTTACCTAAATGTCCTTGATATTCCAAATTTAAAGAAAGTTCTCAGCAGTTTTAAAGTGAATGTTCTGATTGAAGTGGGGTTTTGTGGAACAATTCATTCCCTAGCTGCTGTATGTAGCTCTTAAAACAACCTCGGTTTGAAGTTAATCTGACCAGACTAACTAACTAACGGTGAGCTTGACCAAAAAGGGCACAGTGGTTTTTGCAAAGTCGTATTTTCTGTCATAAATACAATAGGTCCCCTGCTGCTTCTGCTATTTGTGTTTTAAACAATAAAATACTTATATTTAAATAATGATATAATAAAAAACTAATAGTGATGCAAACATTTTATTTATAAGAAAGTTTTTATCATTTGAAATGTGAACCGCTTTGGATTGGCCCCACTCAGACTAGACATTATAGTCTCTCTTTTTTTTTACATTTTATTTGTTCATAACTTTTCCACAGAAATCCACTTTAAAAGCTCTAAACTTCAAATTCAACTCGTTTCCCTTCAATGCTACTTGACTGTAGGCCTTTCCTTGGAGCATGATGTGTTTTTAAGGATTCTTTCAATTCCTATATTTAAAGAACAAACTTGAATAGTGACTTTGGATTGTGGAAGTTAGAAATCACAAAAAGGAGGAGAAGGCTGAGGAGTGGAAGTGAGCGTCCCTCATGCTTCCTTCCTTTCTTCCTTCCTTCTACAGGCTAAATCCCATCTCCTCTATCCAGTACCTCTCCCAGAGGCTCAGTATTTAAAGCTAGTGCCACAGTGTGACTTATGAAAGTTTTAATAGGTCTAAGGCATCAATTTAGCCCCAGGAGAGAAATAATCCAGGTTCCAGTCAGGAAAGATTTAAAGATTTAATGTTTTGGTTGATGAGAGCACCATTTTCCCCTACATATCCCCTTGGTGCTCTTTTTGGGGGATTATGATCTCACTTATAAGCAGTAATAAGAAATTAAAGTGTGTCCTGTTTGTATACTCCTTCGTCTCCATCTCATTTTTCTTTCTTTTCCTCGGTAAACAACTTACCTCATCCAATAAGTCACATGTGCTCAGGGGGCTGTCACCGAGCAGTTACTGGCCAAAGACAGCAGCTCTCAGCCACGACCGGGAGGTCCGTTGTTTATGGAAGAGTGTGTGTTTATTAGCTCAGCCGTGTACCCAGGGCTGACCTGGGCCTTTCTCCATTGCTCCCGTGATTCTTCTCCACCCTGGCCCACTAAAAATCCAAGGCTCATAAACTTTCTGTTGCTCTCCCAAGGCCAGCCAGATTCACAAACCTTCAGTTCTGGGATCCGTGCTTGCATAAGTTGAGGAATGCTTTAGGGGGAATCTTTGACTCACAAGCAGAAATGTACTCCATCGGCCCATGTGCAGTTTCACATTCTCAAGAGCACAGCTGCCGCATCCTGTTGTACTGATCAAACTGTACCGCACCCATCCGTTCCCCTCCTCATTCCTTTCTTTATTTCATCAAATCATCCATACATACCAGTCCTCTGATGACATCGTAGAAGTGTGTGACTCGTTGAATAATTCCACTACTTCTAACAAAATATTGTCTAAATGCTCTTGCGAAGTGTGACAGGTACCTATTTCTTTTTCTCCATCTTAGCCGTCTCTCCTCCTCCATCTGTCTCTCCTTTAGGTTGACAGCATTCGTACTGAAGTCCTTTGCTCAGTCTCGGGCTTTCATCTTCATTGACCCAGAAGAACTCTGTGCAGCCAAGTCTTGGCTCATCAGACATCAGAGAGAAGATGGTTTGTTCCCTGCTATGGGACGTATCCTGAATAAAGACCTGCAGGTAGGCCTGGGTTTGGATGGCTACAGATGTAAAAGCACTTTGTGAACAAGGCAGGTATTATATTGATAGAGAGCAGGTGTAATCACATGTTATTGGATGAGACTTGATTAAGTTAATTGTTGAATCACTGGCAGTTGTCCAGCTGTCTGTCAGACCTCTGAGCTGAAGTGTGTTTGGATAAATCAGTGCCTGGCTGATCTAGCCATTTCAGGTGAATCTAAATACAAATTTCAGGATATATAAATGTTGGCTTTTTCTCCTGAGGTGACCCCAGGCCTGGAAAGGATACATAATCCCTCCTCTGGGTCTGCCAGGGTCTCCTCCCAGTGGGATGTACCCAAAAACCTCCAAAGGAGGCGACCAGGAGGCGTTCAGATGCCAGAACCACCTCAGCTTTTGATGTGGAGAATTCCACATCTTTACTCTGAGCTTTCCCCAGATGATGGAGCTCCTCATCTCATGTTTGTGGCTGAAACTGGCCACCCTGCAGAGGATGCTCATTTCAGCAGTTTGTATTTAGATTTTCTGATCATGGTCCAATTCTCATGACCATAAATAAAGGTTGGAACATAGATAGATCAATAAATGACGAGCTGAGATGCTTGAACTCCACTTGAGGCAATGACTCACTCCCAATCCAAAAGGAGCATTCTACCAGTTGAGAATCAGACTCAGAGGAGCTGACTCTCATCCAGTCACGTTATGCTCTCGATCCACCACTTCATACTCCTCTTTGAACCACCTCAGCGCACACTAAAGGTCACGACTCCAACAGAACTACATCATCTGCATTAAAGCGGAGATGAGACCCCGAGGTTCCCTAACCAGACACTCCACAGTTTCACATACTTTCCAGGTGTAATCATAGAACATTTGTTGAGTACATCTACCAAAGCACAATCACTTTAAAGCCTGACAGTTTAAAGTTTAAACTTCTTTTTAAAGTCATTTACTTTCAAACAGTGACAGGTGGTTGGAACAAAATGAAAAACTTAGACATTCACTTGAAGCTCCCACGTTTTGACTGCGTCACCTAGAGGTGCTGCAGACATCAGTGAGGAGAATCAAACAGCAGGATGAGCAGTGTGTTGCAATAAAACCTCACTTTTAGTGATTGAATCCATTTTAATGATATTTATTTTGTTTACAGGGAGGGATCCATGGGAAGATTTCACTCACAGCTTACGTGGTAGCAGCTCTGTTGGAGACGGGGATAACCACAGAGGTGAGGTGTCCAGCAATGAGTTCTTGTTTTATTCACGAGGATCGAACTGAGAGATTCTTGACTCGCCTTAACGTCTGTAGCCCGTCCTACCAGCCCGGATCATGTGTGGACGTATCGCTGCATTCCTGTTGTTGTGAAGATGGATGTTCTGGCAGTCGGCCCACTCAAATTTGTTCTGCCCTGGTGCTCTTAATGTAATGTCTTATCACGTTTGAACTACCTCAAAACATTCAGGCTGACATGCAGAGGCAGTTTAGACCCATGAAAAACACTTTTCTTGGATTGCTCTTCCTCCAGAAATCCAACCTCCTGTCGTTCTTTTATGTATCCTTCATAAATAGGTGTTACATTTTGTTAAATGGAACATTTGCAAGAGTTTGAGATGATAGTGGTGTAAAGTCTAAAAATATACAAGCTTATTTTTTTGTCTTTTCTCTCCAGTTAGAAGGTTGACTCTTGATTTAGCATTTCCTCTCCCTGACCTTATTTTTTTTTCATTAATTCATCACTCTCCCCAGTTTTTTTTTTTTTTTTTTTTTTCTCTGCTATTCGCCCCAAAAGGGATTCTTCTGAGGATCTGGCCTTTTAGCACTGATAAAGAATGAAAAGGTATTCTTCACTTCAAAGCCGTACCTTCATCTCCCTTCCAATTTCACTTAATTAAAAGATGACTGCTGCAATTACAGTGAGTAGCTCTGGAGGCCTATCATCTCATGGATGAGAGGGAAGGTCACATCTGCATGAGATGAAAGTCGACTCTCAACTTTTTTAATGGACCAAATGAGTGTTTATTCAACTGAAGTTTTGCAGAAAGGATGGTTGTCCAGTTGTAGGAAGGGGCCTATAAACAGCTGAATGAGGTGATGAATAAAGCATGGAATATACTGGAAAAATATAGTAAAACTGGGGGAAAAAATACTTATCTCTTAAGTGCAAATACTGAGGGGAAATTAGGCATTAAGGGATGAGAAAATATAAGGAAAAAGTGTCACATTTCTTATTTTCCTTCTAATTCAGGTTTTGTAATTTACCTGATTTATTGACAGTGAGGAAAAGAAAATGCTAAGGCATTCAATATTAAACAGTTCTCTGCTAAAATACTTTCTCTGGTGAAACTACCACATGTCCATCTGTTTATTTCATATTTTTTGGCTGACAGGAAGAAAAGGTGGCAGTGGCCAAAGCCAAGGATTTCTTGGAAAGCAACACGTACTCTGCAGATGATCCTTACACCACCGCTCTGTCTGCGTATGCCTTGTCCCTGCTGCGCAGCCCATACGCCCCGCTGGCTTTACGCCGCCTCAACCACATGGCCATCACACAAGGTATGACTACCACACACACCATGGCACCTGAACAACAGACCGGATCTTAGATTCGCAACAAGAAAACGACTGAATCAGAACAAAAGTCTGCACATTTTGTCTAATGTAGAGTTATAATTATTACAGGTAAGCAGTGCCAAGTGTTCCAGCTTCAAACTCAATACTTAATATCAGAAAAGTTCACTTCAAGACCTCTTCTTGTTTGGTTTTGTCTCACCTCACCTGACTAGACGGACTCACCCACTGGAGTCTGACTGGCAGCACGGTGACTGATGAGGATACGTTCATGGGCTTCAGTGACGGCCTGTCTCAGTCAGGTATCTGTTCATAACAAGTTTGAAGAGCTGACATTGTAGGATAGCATTACAGGACTTTTTTATTTTTAAAATATTAAAAGAATTCAGTTTGAAATGAGTTCTTCTTTTGCTCCCAGTGGTGTCAGCTGAGGTGGAGATGACAGCCTACGGTCTGCTAACCTACACCGTGCTGGGTGATGTTGCTTCTGCACTTCCTGTGGTCAAATGGCTCTCCCAGCAAAGGAATGCCTTGGGTGGTTTCTCTTCCACACAGGTTTGATTTGTTTATTGTTTGTGAACGTTTTAAAATGTCACCTTGTAATATACAGCAGGTACGTATTGAACACATCACCAATTTTCTGAATAAATTTATTTCTAAAAGTGCCATTGATATGGGTATATGGGTGCATTTAATACTTTTTCCCAGCGTCATTCCCTTTTATCACACACAGCCTAATGTATGAACATCAACAGTTTGATTTCTTTTCACGTGTGAGTTGGATGGGTTGTTATCGACATCTGGTGAGAATTTCATGTCAATAGCAACTTTAGAAATAGACTTACTTAGAAAATTGGTGACGCGTTCAATACTTATTTCACCTGCAGTGTATAATACAGTTTTTACATAATGTTTTGCATAAGCCACGTCTCGAACCTCAGCTGACTTGTCTTGAACTCCGTCTGTCAGGACACGTGTGTGGCTCTGCATGCCCTGTCAGAGTACGCCATCCTGTCTTATGTAGGGGGAGTGAACCTCACCATCTCTCTGGCCTCCACCAACCTGGACTTCCAGGAGACCTTTGAACTAAACAAGGACAACAAGAAACTCCTTCAGAGCGCCAAGGTAAGCCTGGATCAGAACAAATCATCGGCGGTTTGTTTATTTGTCTGTTTGCCAGTCGTCTTATCCTCCAGACGACTGATTTAGTCATGCTGAAGCCTTTAAGTTATCTATATTAACAATATCACTCAATTCATGTCACTTCCACTTGTTCTTACTATATTTTACCCAGGTAAACCACTCCTCTTGGGTGCAGTTCAGATTTTTTTTTAAATGAAGACTAATGTGCAGCACTCTGCTAGTAAACAGTAATCTGTATGCTTGTTTGTTCAGCGGTCCGGCAGCCAGGACCTTTTAACTTAATGCCAAACCAAGCCAGGCTCACCTGAGCTGCATTTCTCAAACAGCACCTCGTTCATCTGATTTAGAAACTGTGCTTTATTGTTCTGTTTGGTCACACGTAAAACAAACCGCCTTTGCTCAGGTTGTGTTTGCGTCAGGTTGTGTGGATTTAACGGCTCCAGCTGGAGAGTTTCAGGTGAGAACAAAGGAGGTCCTCTGCCAGGCGTGTTTCTATCAGCTATGATTACTGGTGTCACCTTAATTGGGGGCAATTTAGGGCTGCTGGTTAGTAGCCAGGGAGCCACTTGTAGCAGCGCAGCAGCCTAAAGCATTCATTCACTTGATAAATGACTTGCTCACCTCTCCCTGCCCCGTCTGACGTGCTTTGTTTTCCTTCTTTCGTCTGTCTCATTTTTTAGATACCCAGTATCCCCACGGGCCTGTTCGTCAGCGCTAAAGGAGAAGGCTGCTGTCTCATGCAGGTATGATGCACAGAAATGGCTGTTTGGACAGACTTAGAACAAGAATAATAATTACCGGTACTGTTTGTAGCTGATATTTATTTTGTTTTCTTTGTTGTCCGTATTTAAGAAACTATCCACTTAGATGACATTTTTCTTCAACTTGTACATAAACATGACTCACCATGAAGCAGATTCTGTTGCAATTGGTGTTTTCATGGTGAGCTGTGCAGAGCAGCTTCACTGGTTTCTCACACGCCCACTTTCCCCTCCATCCACACCTCTCCGTGCATCAACACACCTCTCTGACAGCCCCTCAGGCCAGCAGCACCTGGGCTCTAATGAAAAACAAGAGCTGGGTGATCAAAAACCTTGTCTGTGTGTGAATGTGTTTCTATGCACACTGGTATTATTTGGAGGCTTTGCAAACATCTCCAATCTCATAAGATTTATGCAGAATGTTTTTACATCTTGAGGTCAAAGTCTTCTGTGGAATAAAAACACATCAGAACAGCGTTTTGTTCTCTGGGATCAAATACTACATCCTCTGCATGCATGACTGGTTGATACCTAAAAGTTTCAGTCCTGACTTCTCAGTGTTTGTCATAAAAATATCGTCTGTAGATTGACGTGTCTTACAACGTCCCTGATCCAGTGGCGAAACCAGCTTTTCAGCTCAGGGTCGAACTGAAGGAGCCTCTTCAGGACCGACACCCACAGCCCTCGTCATCCTCCGCCCGGCATTCTGTGTCTCGCTCCCGGAGCCGAGCAGACAACCGCTCGGAGCTTAACCGGAAGCGTCGCGCGCCCATCGACGATGATGACCCAGCAGCTCACCAGGACAAGATAAACTTCCACATCTCCTTAGAAGTCTGTGCCAGGTATACACAGATCACAGCCTTGTGTCTCTGGCTCAAAAAAATAAGATTTTATTTAATTTATCACATCAACTCTGTCTCTAGGTGGCTCCATTCAGGCTCATCCAACATGGCAGTCATAGAGGTTCCCATGATTTCTGGTTTCCGGGCGGATGTCGAGAGTCTGGAGAGAGTATGTACACACACACACACACACACACACACACACACACACACACACACACACACACACACACACACACACACACACACACACACACACACACATACACACACACACACACACACTCACTCACTCACATCCATTACTGTTGCTGATCAAAGTGACAGGACATGAAGATAACAGAAAGAGAAGCACCTGCATCTGGAGAACATTTCCTGTTTTCTTTAAAACCTCCTTTACGAACTACACACTCACATGTGCACAATCATATAAACAAAAATACCTTAACAAACCCACATAAACACACACACAGTAGATATGAATGTTACGCTGCAGTGGGAAGTGAGAGTAAATATTTACCACAGCTGGAAGCTGCATCTCCTCCCTTGTTGCTTGGAAACATACACTCTAATAAAGAAAGGAGTGTGTTAAAGACGTATCAGACTGGCTGTGATTGGTGGGTTATAACGAGGAAGGTGGAGGTAAAGAGGGGCTGAATCCAGGTCAGCTCCCCAGCCGCCCATCACAACCTTGTTCCTCATTATGAGACTGTAATAAGGCCTCGAGTCTGCAAGCTGCTGTAACAAGAGCCACCTCTGTGACTACCTGGAGACATTTCAAACACACACACACACACACATGCTGTGAGTGTGTCACTTGAGGCTGACCTGGGCTGCAGTGGATAACAAGCTCAGTTTAAACCCCCCGCTGGCCTCCCTTGAGTTTTACTGCTGCCTGCCTGCCACTCGCATTCCTCAACTTTACAGTGGCAAGTTTGGCTTCAGCAGTCGTGTCTAGTTCATAAACGCTGTGAACATGAATGATTCCTCCAGTGACTGACTGGGAGCTGCTGTTAGGTCCTGCCACTCAGTATTAGTAATAATAAAGATTTAGTGACTCTATAGACAAACAATGCTCTTGTAGACGGAGATTAATTGTGTATGTGTGTATGTGTGGTTGTGTGTGTGTGTACACATGTGGCGCCAGCTCCAGGTGAGCACCTCATAAACCCCCACTGTCTTAAGGCTGCCACCTTTGACAGAATGAACATTTCCCCTATGGGGGGAAATAACTCCTAGCTCTACACACACACACAGATTCACAGTAAACAGCATGCTTGTTGTGCATTTTTGCACATGCTGGCAATCATCTCTCATGTATTTTTACTTATTTTTGCTGCATGTTGAGATGCAGAACATGGACTCAAAGATGGGCATAAAAACTTTAGCAGTGATTTCTACGAGGAGAAAATGAGTGTGAGGACTCGTTTGGTGAAGAGCTGCTTGAGAGGAGTTTGAAGACGTTTACATGTTGGGTTTAATAATCCACAGGTTTTCCTTACACACATTTAAAAAATTCTCTATGAACTGTAAACTCTGATTAGCGTCAAGTGGAGCTGTCCGATCAGACGTGGTGCTGATTACCATTAATGTACATTAAGGTGGCTTCTATGAACTTTAATTTATAATATAATTATAATATAATACAAATGAAATTCAGTTTTTGTACAGTGTTTTAGTTCAAAGTTTTAACCAACTCTTTTCAGGAGGCTGATAGACGTGAATTTATTCTTTTTTTTTTAAGTGTTGCAACAAGAAATCCTAAAGTTTTCATTAATAATTTTCTCTTTAAGGCTATAATTCAACCAATGGTTAAATTTAAATACATTAAATTCTTAATTTCTGCAGTTTTTTTTAATCGTTTCTCTGCATAATGATGTTGAATTACCCGTCTGCTCTTTGTCCTCACTGAACAGGTCCTGATGGACAAGAGAGTGGGTTTGAAGAGATACGAGCTGAATGAAAGGAAAGTCCTGTTTTACTTTGATGAGGTGAGTTTACATAACGTTTTACAGTTCCAGGTTGAGGGTGAATATTTAATGTGTAAAAGTACAAATATGCATGTTGTATTTGCGCTCCTTTTTTTTTAGATTCCAAGTCAGTGTATGACGTGTGTGGCCTTCCAAGCTGTCAGGGAATACATTGTGGGCAAGACGGCACCTGTTCCAGTCAAGATCTATGACTACTATGAACCAGGTGATGAGCATTAAAGTTCTAAAACCCAGGAAACGCACCTTGAGTATTTGAGGGGGGAATTTAAATGTTTAAATGGACCAAATTATGTGTTGTGTGGGTCATGCAGCGTTCGAGGCCACCAGGTTCTATAACGTCAGTGAGAGCAGTCCACTTGCACGAGAGCTGTGTGACGGACCAACGTGCAACGAGGTGGAGAGTTCGACCAACCAGTGGATAGGTGGGGTCACAAAAGCTGCACCGTAACCGTTTGCAGACACCTTGACTCAAATGGCTTTCTAAAACTCTTTGTTTCTGCAGGTTTTGTTCAGGCGAACCAGTGCAACAATGTGTTCGGCTGCCTGGAGGAGGAGAAGTTTGAGCGTTGCACGTGCTACAGGGACTGCGGCTACGATGGAGAGCCTGTTTGTGGATCAGACGGGCAGCTTTACCAGAACCAGTGTCAGATGGAGGTGTTTGCCTGTCGAAACGGGACTCGTTTAAAGCAGGTTCCACTTTCCCAGTGTCCACATCGTAAGCAGACTCTCATCACTTGCAGAGATTTTGCCACACTCCTCCATGTGCCTCATTACAGCCGTTTTATAGCTTTTCAAATATTCCTCCATCTCAAAAGTCTTTCTAAATGATTGTGCTGCAGGAGTGTGTGTCCTCTCTGAGTGCTTTGTTGTACTAGTGTGTAATCATTTATGCTGTTTGTGCACCTGCGAGTGTGTCTGAGCTCATCTTTGTGTGCCATGATCTCAGTGGAGGAAACAGCTGTTCAGGTGATGAGCTGATTACTAGATGAGTTCTCTGAAAGAAAAAAAATCCATCATATCCTCTCCACACACACACACACACACACACACACACAATCCTCCCTCACCCTTCGTCGTATTACAGGGCTCTCTCTCTAAATGACAGAGTGCTTTTGTCCAGCCTCAGAAATCCTTGTCACATTCCTTTCCGACGCACAGCCCAACAACAAAGGAGCCTTCTTGTAGTGGAGCAGATTGGGGAAAAGCCATAGACAAAACTTTGGTGGGAAACATCCTCGGTTTGTGCCAAGTGTTTCATGCAGCGGATCATCAAAGAGGTCGGGCTTTTTGTTCAGCGCTCCCTGAGCTTGTTTGTTTGTGTATGCTTGCATGGGGCAGATTCATGTCACCATTTCCCCAGTTTGAAAAAGAAAAAAAAAATGTTTGCACACATGGTCTCCTGGCTGTGGTTTGGCTGCTGCTATTTTGGGAATGATGGATTTTAACACAAGGCTCTGTTAGGACCAAAAAGTGTTGCTTCTGAGCAATATTTAAACTCCACATTAACTATAAATGTGACTTTACTGAAGTGTGTGTCTGTGTGTGTGTTTGCAGTGGAGATCACCAAAGACACTCAGCCAGTAGTGAGCCAGGAAACAGAGCAACCCTCAGTACCTGTGCACACAGGTAACTCCATCTCCTTCACCTTTCTCCATTGGTCACATATTTCTTTAGATTACTCACATATTCTCATAAATCAACAGCTGTGTTTCGTTAAATGTTTTGATGATTTTTCTGAGATTTAGATCTGAAAAGAGATTAAGGAAAGAAAATAGGAGCAAGGATAATAGAGGGAAGGGATATTGAGAGGAAAGTTGGGGGAAATGGATTCATAGGTGGGGTGTGCAGCAGCACATTCCCCTGTCACCACATCATGTCCACAATCAGTGTGATAAATGGGAGGAGAAGTTCCACACAGCGAGCTTGATTGTTGCTGTCATGAGCTTACTCTTTTCAGAAAGGCAGCCAGAGAATTCCTGATAGGATGTTTGGCTGCGTGTGGAGTTACTGGAGGCAGTGAAAACATGAAAAGGCAGTGCAGCCGTTAGCTAACTGCAAAAAAATAAAAAAAAGTGTGCAGTCATAACATGCAAACTGTGTGTGCACATTGTACTATTTGAACTTTCTTGCAAATAACATTAATGTCTGCCTGTGTGTCTGAGTTGTAGGCAGGTGTGTGTGTGTGTGCGCGCGTGTGTGTGTGTGTGTGTGTGTGTGTTTGATGTGGTGTGACCTGCTCTGACTTGTTGCCCAGCCTGCAGCTCCCAGTAGCTGCAGCTCACAAAGCTGCTCTCAGTCAAAGGTCTCCTTAGTACAAAAGCTAAATGCTTCACAGCCATCACAGGAATGCTATTCCTCTCTTTCTCTCATACAAACACACACACACACACAAACATGCACACACAAACATACACAGCAAACCCCAGGGTGATTAGAATTAATAGATATGGTAAAAGCACTATCATTGTAAACCATTAAAATGTTGACAACATGCCCCACTCAGTGTAACAGGTAAAGCTGGGTTCTGCCAAAGACCTGACATTTCCATCCAGGAGGAGCTGAAGCTCTGGAATTAGCCTCCCTGTGCAGACTTGTCTTATTAGTGAACTTGTAGCAGTGATCAACATAAAGTAAAAAAACACACTCAGACATGCAGACATCCTTTGGACTGAACATTTCTCCTCTGTGTGTGTTTTTTTTTCTTTTTAGAAAAAATTACAGTTTTTATGTTTATTTAAAAATCAAAATGAGATCAAAAAGGTCTCATGACTGTTTAATATTTTATTCTGGTAGTCACTGGAAAGCAAACATTTAAAGTAAAATCCAGTAAGTAAAAAACCTAAATATGATTTAAGTTGTGTTCTACCTGAGAATCAACTATTTTAGGTTGTGTGCGACCCCTGCTGGCTAAAATCTGGTAATGCGTCTCAAGAAGTTCAAAAATCTTCTTTCCAATGCTGGTTTTATGAAGAATATTTACATTTTTAAAATAAGTTTTGAGTTTTTTTTGTTCAGTCCTTCAACTGATATATCCAATAAAAATTCAAATGCAACAAATAAACATTCTTTATCCATTTATATATTTGTTTTTCTGTCAGTCCATTTGAATTTGACTGAGTTTGACTCTGTAGGTGAGGAGGAGCAGGGCTCCATGGTGGAGGTGTCCTACTACTCCTACGATTACGACTCAGACTCAGAGCCTTTCCTTGCTGATGGAGACGGGGGGGACCCATTTGAGGTGCCTGAAGTTGGAGCCGGTGTCGAGCAAAAGTTCCTCCAACCAGCAGATACCCATCTACCTGTGATGGACACAAAAAACACACCGGAGCGATGGTACGAGCTGCTGTATTTGCGATTCCTGACATGTGTTTAAGTTGTTTGGACTGAGTTTGATGAATTTTGTCCTCAGTGAAGATCTCACTATAGCAAGTCTTGCTTTCTTGTCATCCACAGAACTGCTCAGAGGGAAGCCATACCGACCTCCAAATTGTATCATATTTGTGAATATGCTTTTAAATGGAGAGAACAGACTTGCTTTAGTAAAAAGTCAGTGGCTGGAGGCTGAGAGTGATGTTTTTATTAGGTGAATGGAGTCAGAGTGGATGTCTTTATCGTGTATGCCTGTTTTTGTGTGTGGCTGGATGAGAAATATTGTTTTTATTATTAGAATCCTCCAGACATTTCTCTTCATGTAGTCATCAATAAGCACCATAACGTCCCTGTTAATCAATGTGCTTTGTTTATTTCACCAGAAGGAATAATCAAGTATTTATGTCTGTAATTACACCTATTGTTATGCAAAATGTTTGTTATATTTTCTATCTGTGGTATTTATTTGTAGCTAGAAGTCATATCATTTTTTAAGTCAGACATTTCCCTAACTTGTGTATGTCCAAGGCATTTTTATTTGATTTTTTTTTATAGGGAAGCTTTAACCCAATACCTTAAAATGAAATTAATGTCCTGCTGTAGAAATAATGCTGATCATGTGCTTTACAGAACATAAGCTGATTTTTTAAAAGAAATAATTGAAAGTTTGTACTCATTAAGCAACGCAGTAGAGCCATAAACTTGGGGAACGATCACGCAGGAATGGCTTCTGACCGTCTCACTTTACTGGATTCATTACTGGAAATGTGCCTTTTAAACACAGACTCTCCATCTGAAGCTCAGTCACCGTTCAGCGTCCTCTCCTCACCGTCTACCTTACTCACAGGGAGATTTATTTGTACAGATCATAAGCTACGGTATATTTAGTTTTGGTTCTCAGAGCGATCAAGTAAAAATTAGCAGCAATGTTTTCAAATTTCTGTAAATGTACCAAATTTGATTAAATGTAACCATGATTCATACTGAAGATTGTAATTTTTAAAACCGTTGAGAATAAAATTTGTACACAAGCCAGGCTTTTTCTATTTGGTTGATCAGACAAAAGCCTAACTATCCAAGTACAGTGTGGAAAATCAATATTTGATCCTCAATTTTTTAAAGTTTCCCCACTTACAAAGAATATAACTGGTCTGTAATAGGAACACCTCAACTGTGAGACTGATTTTTTTTTTTTTTTATCCAGAAAATCACATTGTAGATTTCTAAATATTAGCATGTTATTGCATGAACTAAATATTTGATCTCCTACCAGTCAGCAAGAGATCTGACTCTCACATTATCTGTATTAATTGCACCTGGAACTCGTTACCTGTATAAAAGACACCTGTCCACACACTCAACCTCTCCTCCATGGAGACCAACAAGCTGTTTAAGGGGACTCCGTTGTAGATCTACACAAGGCAACTATTAGAAAATAGAAACTCAAGATGACTGTTAATCTCCCTCAGCCTGGAGCTCTGTGATCTAGCCTTGTGGAGAATCAATGATCATGAGAAAGGTGAGGGATCAGCCCAGAACAAGAGGATCTGGTCAATGACCTGAAGAGAACAGGGACTACAGGGTCAAAGGTTACCATTAGTAACACTATACATCATGGATTAAAATCCTGCAGTGTGCTCAAGGTCCTCCTGCTCAAAACAGCATGTCCAGTCCCATCTGAAGTTTACCAGTAACCGCCTGGGTGACCCAGAGGAGGCATGGAAGAAGGTCATGAGGTCAGATGATGAGACCATAATATGGGGCAGTGTGTACATCAGTTGGTAGATTGGCCAGTCTGGCAACCGGTGAGTCGCCGGTTTGATCCCAGCTCCAGCTGGGTTACTTTCTTGTTGTGTCCTTGGGCAAGACACTTCACCCACCTTGCCTGCTGGTGGTGGTCGGAGGGACTGGTGGGTGCCGCTGTTTGGCATCCCCGCCTCCGTCAGTGTGCTCCAGGGCAGCAGTGACCACAGCGTAGTTTATCACCAGTGTGTGTATGCATGGGTGAATGAGTGTTGTGTTGTACAGCGCTTTGGGGAGTGTAGAACACTAGAAAGTGCTCTATAAATACAGGCCTTTTTACCATAATAGAACTTTTTGGTATAAACTCTACTAGCTGTGTTTGGAGGAAGAACAGTCCTCAGAGCACCATCCCAACTGTGAAGCATTGGGGTAAAAATGTGCTTTTCTGCAATGGGTATAATGGGGACACGATGACTGCACTGTGTTGAGACTGAGAGGATGGATGGGGACATAATGACCAGATTTTGGTCAACCACCTCCTTCCTTAAAAGCCCTGAAGGTGCATCATGGTTGAGTCTTCCAGCATGACAGTAACCTGAAACACAGCCAGGGAAACTAAGGTGTGACTCCATGAAGCATTTCAGTGATCCTGGCACCTGTCTCCAGACCTGAACCAAATAGAAAATCTTTGGAGGAGCAGAAACTGTGTTACTCAGCAACAGCCCTGAAACCTGAAAGATCCAAAGAAGATCTGTGGGTCAAAAACCCTGCTGCAGTGATTTAACCTGGTCAAGAACTACAGGAAACAGCTGACCTCTGGAATGGTTTCTGTACCAAACATGTACAGGATTAAATAATAATTTCATGCAATAAAAATTATAATTCATTATTCAAATTTCATACAATGTGATTTTCTGGATACTTGTTCTTGATTATACATGTTAACAAGAGACAATAAATGGTTCATTTAAAATCAAATGTTCTGGTCTTATTCTATCTCCAGGACTTTTTACTGATCCACACTCCATCCAGAACCCATAAGGTCAAATGCTCCTCACTGAACCTTGGTCATTTCAAAAAATTCTTAAACTCCCATTTCTAAAGTGTTAACTAGATCTCCTGTATCTCTTTATTCTTCCATGTATTGCTGCTGTAAAGCAATTAGATGCAGCCCTGGTTGCTAAAAATGACATTAACTACTGCTTCATGCATCAGGCTTTAAATGGTTTAATCATTTCAGTGAAGATAATTCTTCAGCAGTATGCATTCTAGACAATTACAGCACTTTATTAGTTTTTCCCAAATTAAAGGCTGCAGTGTGGTCGAAACCTGCATTGCTTCTTTCATTTGAAGGGCGAGTTGTGTCTGGAGATAATTGTGAAATGTGACCTTTTGCTTTAATAACTTGCTCTTTGACCCCCTGACACATTTCTGTCTTGGAGACAGAAACCATGCAGCCATGTCTGTTTGTGCATTTACATCTTCAGGTGCGAATGTGCACCGAATTCTGTTTCTGCTGACAACAGGATTTGTGTCCCCAAAGCAACAGTTGAGAGATAGTTGGAACGCGTTAAAGATTAATGTTCAGGTGATGTATTTGTTCCTTTGTGTTGCATTCAGCCGCTCACAAATCACACATTTTGGAGACAGAGAGCTAAATGACAGCTGGGAGTTTTAGTGGATAAACCAGAGAGGTTTTATGTTCCAGCTGTGTGTGTGTATATGATTAGATTGCAAAAGTAGATCTAGCTCTTGTGTTGAAACCATAAGCCAGCATTGCAGGGGACATGGGTGCAACAAGCTACCCACAGCATGTCTCCGTGGTAACTGCATGCTTGGCTGAAGAGTGATATTGCATGTCCACAATGTAATGAGCAGAAAGAGTGAAAAGAGAAAGGAGGGAGAGGAGGAGGGGGATCTTGGTTTCATGGTTTACAGGGGAGAGCTAGCGTTACATGAGACTGAATCAGAGTGATGACATTGTTTCTGAGCTGAGCGCACCTATACATCCATCCCTTTCAGCTGTCTGAGCCACATTAGATGGGTGATTTGGACAAAGGGGCAAAAAGGCAGGTGGATTAAACCCTAGCCGGGTGATAGTCTGATGTGCTGTTGACGGTTTGATGTGTATTAAAGGTGTCAGGTTTCCTGATTGTGTCAGAGGAAATTGGGGATTGATTCTGGAGGAGTCGGGGCTCTGGGTTTTCTCTCTGCTGGGATGTGGATGACGCTGGATCCAGAAGAAGTACAGTGACACCAGAAGAAAGCCCACCATGATGGAAATGGATTAAAGGAGGAAGCTGAGCTGCCCCTCTGATGCTGTCCTGATGATTGAGTATGCCCATCCTGCTTATTGAAGGGGTTAACCTTTTGGTAAGGTGAAATGTTTTACTTTATATGTGTTTTTTCATTATTTTACATTTGAAAACAATTGACTATCTCTGTAGCCCTGCTAGGATTGTTGGAATTCTGAAAAATCCATCAGACACACACATCTCAAATGGAGAAAAAATACCCAGCAATTGCAGGGAGAGAAAGAGGTGAGTATAATCGCTGAAATAATAATTATCAAAGCTGTACTGTTATTGACCATCAAATGATATGTTTGATCGTTTTAAAGAGTGCATGATCATCAGCTTTTGTTATTTTTGGTGTTTAAAAACTGCCTTGAGCAAAGTTTTCAGTGTGCAAACCTGCCAGGACTCGCTGCACGCTCGTCCTCTTCTGCACATTCCAGATGGCATTTCTTAGCTCATCTTGTTTGTTGTTGCTCTTTATTGTTTGTCTGTGTTCCTACTCAGATGTTCTCTTTAGGATAAGAGCATCATGTTGATTGGCTGAGAATTACAAATCCTCTGTGAGTCAGATCATTAAATTGGCCAAGCTGCATGAAGACAGGCTGCTAGTTTTCCTCCACATGTTTATGCTTTGTAAATAGAAATCAAATTCCTTAAGGTGCATGTAAGGTTGTGAATAAGAACATCATCCAGACCTTCCCATCTGTCTCCAGGACCAGGACCTGGGCGCTATGGACTTCCTCCCACTATTGGATTCATTGGCCATGATTTCACAAAATCAGCCAGCCCTGCATACTCTTTCCATGGCAGAAACGATGATAACAGTGAGCCTGTTCTGTTCTTTCTCTCATTTATGTCCACAATAAGCTACAAGTGGATCATATTATTCATTATAAATATCTGGGGAGAATTTAGATTTTGAAGAAATCAGAGCTTTTCTAAAAACACAGATTTCAAAGCATGTTTGATCTCACGATATTTGTAATGCAATATAAATCTGAACCACTAGGGGGAGACAACTCACTAGGATTCTCGTGATGTTTTTCCCTCCATCTTATTTGTTTACCAGATAAACATTTTAAAAACAAACTGACACTCCTAATTGTTTGTAAATGCTTTCCTTCATTGCAGTGTATTCTCTTGACTCCAGTCCTGGACCTCGATATCACATAGATCCAAAAATCACTCGCTTTGGAAGGGATGGAACGCCTTCACACTCAATCTTTGGTAGAATTAAACAGCAGAGTGGGTTTTTCTCTTTTATTTAGAACAAATTAATAATTATATTTAACTCTCCTGCACCACACTGACCATATCTGATTTAATTGTTTTCTGGTCAACAGAAGAACTGTTCCACACTCCTGGACCTGGTGCATACAGCCCTGAGAGGGCCCCACCATGCAGCCTACAGCGCAGACCCCCATGCTACACAATGGGCTCTCGTACACACTACCGCTGCTCAGACCCAGTCCCTGCTCCTAATAAGTACAGCCTGCCACCACTCCTGGGCTCTCGCGTTCCCAACAAGCCAGCCAGTGCAAGTTACACCATGTCGAGTAGTTTCAGCAAAGGGGGACCATCTGTGGATTTAGCTAAGACACCAGGCCCCTGCAGCTACAACAGCACAGACCCAAGTGTTTATCTTCCCCGACAGCCTGCGTTTTCTATTTTGGGACGTCAAAGTTTATCCAAAAATGACACAAAACCTGGTCCAGGGACTTATAATGCAGAGAAAGTCATAGTTCACAAGGCCCGGGCCCCAGCCTACTCCATGGGCATCAGACACTCAGAATTTGTCACCCCTCTTTTTGTTGGTCCATGAAAATATCAAAAATCCAATTCTATAGATAAAAGAAAACAAACATATACAATAAAGAACATTTTATTTTGTTCTATGAGTAACATGTTGAATCAATCACAACACACTGGCAACATTTCTATTATCTAATAATAATAAATGCATATAACAAGCATAACTTTAACAGAAAATGGAATTCTTTGTGGAAAAATATGGATCTAAACAAAATAAATCCCTCTGCTCATATTATCACTCAGTAGATAAATCATTCTTGACAACAAGAAACCATGGACAACATGGAAAACATTTTGAAAGATGTGTTTAAACTTAACAGGTAAACTTCATATTGTAGTCTATGTAAGGATTTTATTCCTATGTGAAACCAAGCCACACCTTCCTCTCATTACGTCAAAAAATGAAGGAACTTTGAAAGAGTGCCTCACTAAACAAGTACAGGCTTTCTACACAAGACATGAGAATGTAGAAGAGATGTATGCTCCAACGACAACACAAACGAGCAAACAAATTAAAAATAATACATATTTTAACGGTGGTTTCCATTCAATCTTTAGGAAGAGGCCTTCTGAAAAGTAGTATGTGTGGCTCTGGGGAATAAAAGCAGGAAAGGCACATGTCAGCATCATATGAAATGAGTATAAACTCAAACTACAAAGGTATCTTTACATGAGTATCCTCAACAAAAAGCTTAACAAGATAAATGTAAACATTTATCCTTTTTATTTCGTACTGCAAAAGCTGGTGATTTAATCACAGCAACAAAATGTTCATTGTAAAAAATTATTTATGAACACGATAGGCTTAAAATATGCTAAACACAACTTCCTTCAAGATCTGCAGTGAAGACAGAGTAAAAGACTTGACACACAAGTCTGGAAAAAGAAACCAATGCAAGCAACAGGGATATTATTTCCTGACTACTGGGATTTATGTGGGGTTGGATATTTACTTTGCTATAAAACAATCTGTATCTAAAATATTCAAGCTAAAATTCAAAATTGGAGTTGTTTGATCCTATGTATGCAACTTTTATTTTTTTGTTTGTAACCAGATTATATGATCTCCTTTCTGAGTGATAAATTGAATCAACAAATGTACAACAAAATAACTTATTTATGTTAAGCAAGCTTCTCACTAAAATAAATGCAAAATGTTTCCATTTTTAAAAAGAGACCTACAATAAAGTCATAAACTTGGAGAATTGTAGACTTTTGTTGAGGGGATTATTTTAGCTTGACAGCAGATCCTAAACTGACCTGGTTTGTGGATCATGTAGTGAATCCAGCCCTGGCTCTGCTGGACGCCCAGACCTCTCCATTCTTCTTCCGTCATCAGGTGGGAGGAGGGCACCAGCTTAGACAGCTGCTTCGGAAGCACAACATGCCTGTGGGGGAGGTAAATATTATTTTCAAATAGATATTTTTGCAAAAATCCACAACATTCAAAAGAGAGCTACGTTAGTTATACTCTAATAATGGAAGTTGTTAGCATGGCTAGCAGTTAGCAAGGCGATGTTTGTTATAAATGTAATAACTATAATTATTTATACTAATATATTTTACTCGGTTACCGCCATCATTGCTACTTAAATGGAAGTAAAGCTAGCTGTATATTTTGAAAAGTTAGTGAGCCACACAGAGCTAGAAAAAGATGGTTTAATATTTTTGCCGTTGGCGGACAACAAAACACAAACTGAAGGAAACAAAACACAAACTGAAGAACTTCTGGAAGCATTACACACTACCTGTACTCGAACTCATCGTCGTTGTACTTGTCAGAGTAGAAAATCAGTTTCTTTGACATCTTATCCCAGTTAAAATCCTGCTTTAGGTTAGTTAAGTTAGCTCGTCGTTATTTACTGCTTAACAATCTGCTGTCATCTGCCGCTGATTTCAAAACCGAACCCGCTTTCCTCTGATTGGTCAAAACCGAAGCACGTGGACAAAATAGGATCGTCTGAGAGTGAGAAGATGAAATACTCAACCCTGAAAATAAAAATAACTATCAAATATAGAGTGTTGGACGTTTTTGATTGATTTTCTAGATTATAAATTTACCTTTAGTATTAAACCATGTATTATTAATAAGTAGGATATGTTTAAAGTGAATGTGTGTGTATTTGCAAACTGGTCCGGTGCGAATTTTGTGTAAACAAAAACCCCGACAGAGTGAGAACTCTTTAAAGGATCTGTGCGTGTTTGAGACTATTCCTTCCCATCTCCTGAAATAAACTGACTGGCCTAAAATGAATAAACAATCAAATTAGAAATGGTATTCATTTGTAATAAGTGCATTTTAAGAATATTCATCTTTTTAAAAACTGGTCATTTAAAATAACATTACATTTGAGAAGTAAATAGAAACGTGTTCAAATAAATACCTGCAAATGTTACTGAATCTGGTCTGAAATTAAACTGGACCTATTAATTTCAGATGCTAAAGTCTGTTATTCGTCTGTACGTTTTTGCTTGTACAAAAACTTTATTGAATCAGGTATAAAGTTAGCATAATTTTTGCTAATGACACAATGTAGTTTAATTTGCTTACTAAAACTTTTGACTTGACCTCAGTAACATGATTGTTTATTAATTTTAGGCCAGGAGATGGGAAGGAAATGTTTAACAATTAGAAATGCATCAGATATTTACTTCCAACCTTATACAGTTATTTTATAATTGTGAATTTTTAACTATAAGTTCTTGTTTACATGTTGACCCAAAAAGTCACATCTAAGTGCTGCAGTGTATAACGTATTTATGCAACATTCCATTGTGTAATGCTGCAATTTGTTGTTTTAAATGCCTAACTGTAGTAGTTTCTCTTGGAAAATGGGGGACAGAACATACTCAGAAATGCTGCATCAGTCAACACCCATCGATCACCTCTGGTTTATCAGTAACTTTAGAACAGGGTAAACAAGCAAGAAGTGATTGGTTGTTTGGAGGAAGGTGAAGTGATTGTGTAGCATTTCTAATAGTGATTAGTTTGTGTGTAATGATTGTTTTCCAGTCTCCTGACTGCTGCTGAAGGACATAATTTGCAACAGATTTTCCCAACAAGAAGTCACTGGAAATTCACTTTCAGGTAAGATGTTTTGATTTCAATCTGAATATATATTTTATTTATCTGCCCTTTTGATTAGTATTACTCTGAATACTGGAGTTTCTTTAAAGCACCTCATGTCGAGATAAAAATACATTTGCGGGTCTAATTTTCTGCTCTGTAAATTAGTAATGTAATAAACCTTTTAATTGGTTTCTCTTGTTTTACACACATTTTGTGTTTTTGCCACTTTTTAAATGTAATTTCTCACTTTTCCCAGAGTGTTATATTTGACAAAAATCTTTTTAAAATTTAAGCAATTCCCATCACCCATAACATTATGGAAACACTGTGAAGCAAAGTGAAGATTTCATGGTTAACCTGACAGAGCTACTTTTTCACACCAGTGCATTTATGTGCAACATAAAAATGAGAGTGGAAATTGTTTGACAGGAGAAAAAAAAAAGAAGGAAGGGTGGGGTGAAAGTGAGGAGCTAAAAGGGTCGATGCTGAGATGGCTCATTGCTCTCCAGGGAAGTGGATGACAGGGAGGAGGGAACGAGAACGAGCGAGCAGATGGAATAGGATGGACGCTCTCTCTGCATTGTTTCCTTTGTTATGCCTTTTTCTGTAGCTGGGACAAATGAGATTACACGCTCATGCATTGACTCAAAAGTCACTTTAACTAATTGGATGAGTCCTGTTCTGATATTTGCTCTCTTTCACCATCAGTTATTGAGTCAGTGTTGCTGTAAATATAACCACAGGTTATTAGTTTTGTATTTCTTGTAGAGGTTTGGTATAAACATAGCAGCATCAATAATCATTATCCTATTGCTTCACCTGAGTTTCAGCATGAACACTTTTCTAACATGGACACAGATTATGAATTGTGCCTTTCTGTAGAAGTGCAGGTGATCTGCAGAATGTGTGTGTGTGTGTTTTGAGGGAAGGTTGTTAAAGCAGATGTGTTTCAGCGAGCACAGTCTGAGAGCAGCTGGGCAGGGCAGGGCTAATGGGCCAATGACATCATCCACAGAGAAGGAGAGACAGGAGCGCTCGAGCGATGTAGCCTGAGGGAGAGAGAGGAAGAGGGCCTGCTCAGATGGAGAGCAGAGCAGCATGAGAGCGGGACAGTGCCTGAGCAGGGGAGGACCAGACAGTGCAGAGTTGACTCTGTCAAGGATATAGTCTGGAAGATTTTCTATTTGGTTTTTTCTTCTCCTCCATCACACCTCCCTCCCCCCTCCCCTTCCCCTTCTCCCCTTTTCCCTTCCATCCTCTGTCCATCCTCTGTTTGTCCTGCTTCAAGCGGCTCCTCCGGGCATGCTCCTTAAGCCAAAGTATGGCCGCTTTCGCAACGAGTCTGTGACCTCCTCTGACGACCTGATGCAGAGCTTAGCCATGAGCGGCAAAGTTGTGGCCACGCCGGTGGTCTCTTCCTCCACCCCGAGCCTTACTCTGCCTCCTCTGCCTCCTTTGCCTCCTCTCCCTCCTCTGGATCCTAGCACCAGGTCCTCCTCTGCTGCTGGGGCTGCAGCCCTGGCAGACTCCCCCTGCCTGGATGGGGAACAGGATGCCACCACAACCTTCTGCATGCTCATCCCAAAGATGCCCCAATGGAAGTTTTCCAACTCCCTGCTCAGCCGGAGCCCTTCCAGCTCCAGCAAGGACTCGGTCAAGGCAGCAGCAGCTTCCTCCCAGGGCTCAGCCTCATCATCCTCATCATCACACAGGCCCGGCGGGGCGACCCCTGCCAGCGGCCCCGTGGCCAGCCTTGCCGCTGTACTTAACTCCTGTGACCCTGTCTGTGTCACCCCCTGTTCCCTGCAGGCCATTCGAGGGCAGCGGGCGGTGGCAGCTGCAAGCTCTGCAGGTTTCGGAGCACATGGATTTGGGGCCTCAGAGGTCATGGTGAGCCCTGGTGGTCCTAGCAGCTCCAGATCAGGGATGAACCGCAGGACGAGGGTGGAAGGCATGTGGCTCGGGGGTGAGGACCTCAACCAAAAGGGCAGCTTCATCCACAAACCCTCTCAGGGCTGGCTGCACCCTGACAAGAAAATCATAGGACAGGGAGCCTCGTATATTGTCAGGGTAAGTCAATCAGAATCTTTTTTAATGCAAAAACAAAAAACCTGAACCCGTTTCTCATTTGCAGGAATCAGAGAATATTAATGGCACAGGTTTATTTGTCTGGGTGGGATACAGAAAACGTCTCACTTGCAGGCAGTTTGTTATGCAGCTCATGAGGCGACGACAAGGGAATACTTAATTTAATCCAGATAGATGGTCTTGGAGGCTGCGCCAGGGCTGAACACACAGGGAGGAGGAAGATAAATGATAAAAACAATCCACACAGACAGTAGAAAACATTGTTATTCAGCGACACTGTTTCTGTTGAACTAAAGATAGAAGGCATCACACTAAAACAAGAATGAGCTCCCTGTCTGATTGTGAGAACCCACAGTGGGAGTGGTTCCCTTTGTGTGTGTTGTTTTGTTGTTGTTTTTTTAGATTGTGTACTTGTATGTGTGCAGTAAATTATAACGATTTTCACCATAACTTTTATTTACAGCCTTAAATCATAGTTATTTATGTTTTCTGTGTGTATGGTTGCAGTCTGCAGAAGTGAAGCTTTTAAAAGCCCCACAAACTCCTATTGATTCTATAATAATAATAATAATTTGGCAGATTTGAAGTGAAGGAGATAAATCTGTCCTGATCACAGAGAAGCAGCCACTGATCTCCTCTTAGTGATTCCCCCCGTGACTGTTCACCTCTTGCCCCCTCCCCTCCTCCTCTAGCTGATGACATGACTCTTGATTACCACAGTCTGGGGCCCGAGCACATTTTCTAATGACATTACGCAGGCACCATTCATTCTTATATTCAATTATGTGTAATCATAGTCATTTGCATCATGTGATGTGGAGGAGGAGGTCGGATCGGTGAGGGAGAGGTCCGAACGTTGAGCCCTGATTCAAAACAAGTTAGCTCTGATTGATGTCTCGGTTAGTGATCGGATTGAGCTTCGTCCTCTCAAAGCATGCTGTGATCTTTACAGACAACCTGTGAGAGATGATGTTTGAGATGTGCAGCGCTCGGTGGTAAATCCATGCAGGGAGGAGCACTTTAACTGCATGTTTTAGTGTCAGAGCGACAGCAGATTGCTGCTGCGCCGTGCCATTTTGAAGCAGCATCTGTTTCCTCTCAGTCACATTCACCGCCGTTCATTCATACTCACTCCGCTCTCTGCAGGGAGAGACATCGAATGATTTTATATTTTTTGGTGTCAGGTGATACGTCTGCCGTGCATCTGCTTTCTCTGATGGCCTGAACACTGCAGCCATCAAACGAGTGCTGCAGCTGTTCTAAAATACAAATATAGTAAAAACTGCTGCTTATATTTTATAGCACATCTGTTAAATGATTGATGCAGTTTCTAAAAAGTTTAGTATGCTCTTTAAGTATCAATTTAACAGCTAAATTTCATGTCCAGTACAAAAAAAAGGCAAAATTACAAACAAGCCAGAATGTGCACTGACTGAAGTCTGAAATCCGTTTGGTCTGTCATTATTACACAGCATGCACTGTGGAGAGTAAAATTACAGCGTCTCAGACAAAATCAACTGGCTTTCTTCTAGAGACTAAAAATAACACTGCAGCGGTTTATCCTACAGAAAGCTACATCAGAGTTTGGGAAGGCTGCGTTATTACATTTCCGAGGAGTGCTTCTTGGAGTAAATCGGCGTCCCCCGGTCATAGGATTAGGATGTTTAGGCCTGAGAGGAGGATGTGTTGCATCAGCAGATGAGTGTGGGATAGAAAGAAGGAAAAAAGAAGAGCAATTTCACTGATGGAAGACCTCCCTCAGACCTAAATCTTATTAGAGAGCTCATTAATCTCTCTGGTTCGGAGGTTGTTTTCTTTCTGTCTCTTAGTCTCTGTGTGGTTGTTTGTTGAAACACATAGAAAATGATAGAAATATCAGAGAAATCAGGCGTTAAACAATAAGACAATGTTTAAATTGTTAATCGATCATGGCAGACAAACAGAAACAAATCTGTGCACTGGTCATAGAGACACACATATCATCCCTAGAGGTCTCACACAAGCTGCAGTTTGTCCATAATCTGGAGCCCTCAGTGATGCTAATCTAGTCAAGGTGCCATTAGCACCCTGATTCGACAGCCATTAGGAAACCGCTCAGCTTGAAGCAGCTTTAATGGTCTGTGTTTGGATTTTGATTTATTTGCTGGAAATAGTTACATTTACCAACATTACACTAAAAAATGTCTTTACTGGAAAAACTGATGCTTTTATATATAAACATAAGATATGTTCAAATGCATTTAAGGGTTTTTTTGCTGACACATACAAACACTTCCCATTTTACTGAACCTGAATGTTTTTTCTCTCCCTCTCTGTGTAGTATATGGGTTGCATCGAGGTGCTGAAGTCAATGCGCTCCCTGGACTTTAACACACGGACTCAGGTGACAAGGTAAGCTGGTCACCATCGTTACTGACAGTGCTGAGTCAGGAGAATTTGATCTAACTGTGGGCTTCATTTACACACCAGTCACAATAACATTACATTTCCAGCAAACACATAACAGATCTATGATTGCATTTAGGACACAAGTAGTTGTTTTGCATGATCCTAACAACAACAATTACCAGTTTTGCAGTTTTTTTCTTGCAAATGCACAGTTTATGAATGATGCTCCGTTTGTAGTTATGGTTTGAACTTGCTAATTAAATCAAAATGTTCTCATGTTGACTTCACACATTTTGCAGCTGCATTAGTGCAACTTCAAGTTAGTTGTTTGATCCCAACTAAAACACTGACAATCATGTACAGACAGTCTATGTTCGTATATAAAACTATACTTGAGCCTTTTTGCATGTTTTACTATGCTTTCGTGGTCCACACGTGATGCTGTTGTTATAAAAGCAGACTTCATATGGGGAGTTCACTCTCCTCCCTCTTCATCCCCCCCCCCTCTCTGTTTCTCACCCTCCTATCTTTCCTCCACAATCATTGATCGTCTGTAATCTGAGCCCACCGTGCACCCGAGGCTTAAGTGCAGCAGGACAGAGGGGAGGGGGGAAATGGAGCGATAGAGGGGGAGATCTATAATTGATGATGTTTTCTAATGACAGAAGAAAGCTGCACTGCTCTCTGTGAACACACCCTGCAGGATTATGAATTTAGATGGGAGTTCTTGGAGTTGTCAAACCTGTTTGTTAGGAAACTATCTGAAGGACCCCTGGAAGGATTCAAACACAGAAAGTAGTCACTGGATGTTCGTCTACAGCTGATTAACTCCAGGATTCAACCCTATTAAAGATGGCCGCCACAGCTAATCAAATTTAGTGAACATAAAAAGCGCATTACCTCAGTCAGTTTTACAGATATTGAGCTAGAATTTCAGGTGATAGAAGCTGAGAGTCATTACATTCAAACAGATCACAGAAGATCTTGTTTGATCTGATCCTCCGATGATCTTAGTAGAAATTTGGGGGATGAACAGGCGATTGATACTAAAAGTGAACTCTACTCAGCACGCTGAGTGATGGTGTCCCTGAAGACGAAAACAAACAATAAGCTGCTGTGAGAATTTCAAAAATGTTTTTCAGCTCGTGTTCTGAAAAAGATTTCTGTCTCCCAACAGTCCTCTCTGTGTCACGCTGCTCTACAGCATCACTGGTGATAATGAGGCTCGGCATCTTATTGCAGATAGCAGGTCTGCAGACGAAAACAACAACAGCCCATCTCTCGTCCTCCTCCCTCCCCTTCTGCAGCTCTCATCGCCATGAGCCATTTGAACACGGTGGTGTTTTTCAAAAATCCCTGAGAGGACCTTTACTCGAGATGAGGCCGGGACGTGGCTGCTTTTTAAATATTTACGAGCCACTTGATAAGGGCAGCTGGGCTCTTGATTGCTGCTCCTACTGTCCCCATGCAGTCAGAGAGCTCAGGCTGCAGCCTCAAGTCCACATCAGTCCCTCTGATACACACAGGGGGTGCAGACTCTAAGTGCCCATTAGGCAGCCAATCCCCGGAGGTGCTTCGTTGCAAAGTAGGAACAAATCTGCAGAGAGAAATGCATGGTGGGAAACAAATGTAAACACTGATTAATTATGTCACGTCCTAGCATTTCTTTATCCCATATTTGATGGAGAATTGGAAAAACGCTCTTTGATAATGTTCATTAGGATGTCCAAAGCTGGATCAGTACAAGATAAACAGACCAGACAGAACGTTTTGACCTTTGAACTGTGACTGATCACATTTAGTCAAAATCCATCCACGTTAACTGCATTTTTTTTCACAGTGTTGCTCCTTTATATTTTAAAATGCATGTTCTGATACCAGTAAATCAGAAGCTGGTTGCTGCTGAGTTTCTCTTCAGTCTGATCAGCACTCTGTCCTTATTTTTCCTGAACCAGGGAGGCCATCAACAGGCTGTGTGAAGCTGTGCCCGGAGGAAAGGGGGCCTGGAGGAAAAAGGTTACTTGTACATTTTATAATCCTTATATTCGTGTGTTTTTGTGTACTTGATGCAGTTAAAATCATGTGGTTGTATTGGTTTTTGTTTGTAGACTCCAAACAAAGCTCTGCACTCAGTCATGGGGAAGAGTAACCTACGATTTGCAGGCATGAACATCGCTGTCAACATTTCTATAGACGGCCTTGGTCTGCTCATCCCGACCACACGGCAGGTTAGGTCACCATCAGCTAAAGGACTAAACAGATTAGTATTTTTAATGTTTTTGTCCAGTGTTCACTAGACTCATTTTCTAAATAATAAGTCCATGTTTGGACAGTTTTATTTCAGTTTCATTTATGATATTTGTGACATATCTTAATACTGCTAAACATCCTAGTGAGTATATTTTTACATATACTGTGTGTTACATTACTTATTACTTACTTATTCCTTTAGGTGATCGCACACCATCCTATGCAGTCCATCTCATTCGCCTCTGGAGGAGACACAGTGAGTGTTTTAAATATTTGCATCTTTCTGATTTCCCACCAAACACATCAGGAGAACTAGTTAATCTAAGTTTATAACTTTTCCACCCTGCAGGACACGCCTGATTATGTTGCGTATGTGGCCAAAGACCCAGTGAATCAGAGAGGTAACCTCCCTCTTGTTTCATATTTTAAATAATCTGCATTAAAGCACACGTTTTCTTTCTTTTGTGTTTTGATATCTTGTGTGTTTTTCCAGCCTGTCACATCCTGGAGTGTTCAGACGGTTTAGCTCAGAGCGTCATCAGCACCATTGGTCAGGCCTTTGAGCTGCAGTTCAAGCAGTATCTACACAGCCCTCCTAAAACCATGACATCTACAGAGAGGTAACAAAAAAAATGATTGATTCATTTTTTAAATAGTTTCCCCCCCCCCAAATATGCAGTTTGTTGCCAGTAAATTAACATAAATGTCCTGAGTTTTACCAAAATGTTGATTGTCATACGTAGATGTTTGCTGGCATGCACAAAAACAAATGTTTTCTATGATGTTTTGGTGCTTTTAATGTACTAAAAATTACTAAAATCACAGTTTTTATTGAAACTTTTAGCCCTAAAATCCGACCTCTGTGAAATCCTCTCTCGTTTTAGGCCTGTGAGGATGGAGGAGCCAGTGTGGGGGGAAGACGACGACTTTTCTGAGCATGACTATTACAACAGCATCCCAGGGAAGGAGCCTCCTGTTGGGGGGGTCGTGGACTCCAGACTCAGGCCTCCTGGAGTCCTCCTGGGTCACATCCACACCCAACCACAGAGCAAAACAGCGCTGCAGGTGAACATCCTGGAATGAGGACAGAAACAGTGTCAGGTTAATGTTATACAACCTGATCGATCTCACATCTCCCTCATTATCTGTGTTCTGCTGCTCCTTCTCCACAAATTTAACAGGATTAAAGAGTAGATGCTTAAAAGTCTGCTCCATCATTGTCTTTTTGACATGCCTGCACTGTAATAGCCAAAGACGTATAGGATTATACTAAAAATACTTAGCCTGTCTGTGCAGCTTGTTTACAATATGTCGACCTGCTGTAGCCAATGTTTCAACAAAGTGCTTCAAACTGCATTATGCAGAGGCCAAGAGATGGGAATTCGTTATTAGGTTGCAGAGATGCAGATGTATTTAGGATGTGTTGTTTGGGTGTGGTTGTGTGTTGGCAGATGGGCTCACCAGCCAGGAGGGAGCAGGCGTCCTACCAGCCTGGACAGCTTTGTTATGAGCTCCACTGGGACACGGAGACCACCTGCAGCTCAGGTGAGACACCCTGTGGCAGGAAGTATCTACAGCAGGTAACTTTAAGAGTGAGTGAGGGTTTTAGTAACTTAGTTTAAATAAAAATAACTTTTTTAGAGAAGAGATTTGATGTTTTTCCATGAGTTCGGATGCTTTCTTGTGCAGCTAAATTGACACATGGAGCCTGGTTACTTTTTCCAGCTGTTTTGTGCAACATTTAACTGCAGCACTTTGTGGCCTGGATTGGAAGCAAACCCAGACCCATTTCAGGATCACATTAATAGGATTAGAAGTTCTGGGCACTTTTTTCTGTCATGTTTCACAATCTGTTATTTATAACAGAGAGCAAGAAAAATGCATATTCAAGCTATTAATAATACATTTTTATATTGTTGAAAATGGTTATATAAAAGTGGTTTCATAACATTTTTAAATTATGTGCATGTGTGCTTTCTGCTGTGGATGATTGTCTGACTCTCTAATGTTGATTTGAAACAGCAGAAAAAGTTTATTTTTTATTTTGCACTAATTATATTATTCTCACTGACATTGTGACAGTTTTACTGTATTAAGTGGAACATTGAACACTTGTGTCATGTTGTTTTTTGTTTGCTATTCACCTTTAAAATGTTCTTCATCAATCAATAGTTGTATAATCTGCACACAGTGCAGCAGGTTTAAAGTCAAGGTTTTAAACTCTAAAATCAGCCAGCAGAAGAGGAAAAAGGTTTAAACAAAAATTTCTGCACAAGAATGCAGATTAAAATTCATCCTTCCAGCAGTGAGAAATGTTCTCAGTGTTTTGTTTTCGTCTGATATCAGATGGTTATCTGTGTGCTGATGGTCAGCCGTCAGGCTGCAAGGACTACGAGGAACACCAGTATGTAAACACCCAGAGTCTGGAGAACCTTGAGTCACTCACACAGGGTGCAGATGGACACCGAGGGGCCAAGGCACATGACAGTCCTAAAAAGGACCTCTTTGACATGAGTGAGTACTCAGATTTACTGCAACACATAGAAAAGCTGCAGCAGACTAATGTATATATTGTCAAACATGCTTGTGCCTGCAGGGCCTTTTGAGGATGCCCTGAAGCTTCACGAGGCCTGTGGTGGAGCAGTTGGGTCCAACATATCAGGGGGCTCTAGTTCTCAGGTTGGAGGGGGGGGTGTTAGAAACTTGGAGGACCAGTGGCCCAGTCCGCCGAGACGCAGAGCCCCCGTGGCCCCAAATGAGGAGCAGCTCCGCAGGGAGCCTTGGTACCACAGCCGAATGAGCCGCCGAGACGCAGAGAAGATTCTGGTCCGAGATGGAGATTTTCTCGTCCGGGAGAGCACCACCAACCCCGGGCAGTACGTGCTGACGGGCATGCACTGTGGTCTGCCCAAACACCTGCTGTTAGTGGACCCCGAGGGAGTGGTGAGTCTGTCAGCAAGTTCAGAGTTCACACTTCCTGGTCAACATGTTCAGTTACAGAACTTAATAAACTCATCTCCATAAAGGTCCGGACCAAAGACATGTTGTTCGAGAGCATAAGCCATCTTATATCCTACCACCTGAAGAACGAGCTGCCGATCGTAGCAGCAGAAAGTGAGCTTCACCTTAAACAGGTCGTCAGGAGGAAGCAGTGAGTTACTGCTGACATGGTAAGATCCACTTTACACTGATTTACATCTTCAAACCCAAATTAGTGGACTGGAGATTTTTATCACACTGAAATGCAAAAAAAATAAAAGTTTCAACCCAAAAACAAGCTGCTCTTTGTAACTTTCACTCTATTTTTGACCAATTGGCTGTCTGATTAAAGAACAATTAAACACATTTTATATTTAGAACATTACTGAATGCAAAAACCCTCCAGTGGAACCTCAATGAAGAGACATGAGCATGCAACTTATGGAAACAGCCTGCAGCCTTACAGAAAATAAAAATATGTATAAAATTGTGTCATACATGTAAATATGTCTTGTCTCTCCTAAATGTTCCAGAACAAAGTTCTTCTGTCCACAGAGGTGTTTGACCATAAAACCTAAAGGGATGATTATTAATCCTGAAGGAACTCTTGATTCTTTATTTTAAACGGTGGACATTCCTCTAGTGACGCCTCTGAAACTTTCTGTCATGAACTCAACATGAAGACTTTAAGCTAACGAGCCAATCAGGATTCAGTTTGCCTCATGCTGCATAAGAAAAGGTCAGAACTGGATCTGTTTGCAGAGAATCTCAGGACATCTAATAAGGAGTTTTGATGCAAAGTGAAGAAGAAATGTCCTGCAGAGGCTGTCAACCATGAAGTGCTTCCAGAAACCAACAATGACGATTAATGAAAATCACCAGAAAAAAAAGGAAAAGATGAACTTAACGATTTTCTGGTGCAGAAAAACAAAATGTTCAGAAGATCATCTCAGTGAATGCAGGAAATGATTTAAAGTCTGAGACATACGAAGCAAACAAAGACGTTTGTGTCTCTTTGGAATGTAAAAACTCACCGGCCTGCAGGACAAACAAGGATTTACAAGCTGCACTCTTCTATCCTTTCTGTTTTGCCAATATATATATATATATAAAAAAGACTAACAGTCAAATATATTTTCATCTAAATCATCCAGTGGACATACAGTATGTCGTGTTGCAGTAGCTGATTAATATCAGTCCTTTGTGTAGTTTGTAAAGAGTTGTTTGCTGTTTGATGGAGGTACGTGTTTCATTACAGATCAGATATTATTCTGGGTTTAAAGCATTCAAACTCACTATATCCATGTGTGTTTTTGCAGCCCCTCATTCTTCAGTGCCTTAATACAGACAGGCTTTTGTCTCAGAGTGTTTAGAACGTGCATTTATGCTCCTACTGCAAAAGATTGAAACATTCTTGCTATGCCAATGAGTGAATAAAACAAGATTCAGGATGATTAAGCTCTTCTATTTGTGAACAGTGACGTAAGCTGCTCCAGTTCGGGGGTTGGAAAACGATTCATAGATTTATAGGTGTTTATTGTTCTGTTTGTGTGTCCTCCCCCGCAAAAAAAAAAAATCCAACCAAGGATTCACTTTCTAATAAATCAGCCATTTTTATCCCTCCTCTGCTGTGCATAAAATACCTAGGTTTAAAAACATTCATTTATCCCCGCTCAGGAAGTTTTTATCCCGACATGTTTTATGGAGATATGATTGTACTGCTCTTCAGCTGCACTAACTTGGATTTGATCCATTTAGGTCCACCGCTGTTCTTAGTGTCAACTTTCTGAATGCACAGAGAAATGAGGTCAAAATGTGATTTTGATTTTTTAAAGATTTCCCTTTTTGTTTTCTCAGGAATCTTATGGAATATGTTTAATTTCTGAGCAAGCATAATGGCCTTTTGACAATAAATGAATAAATACAACTCTAACGGTGTTTTTTGTCGGTTGTGAGTATCAGTTTTCAGAGGTTTTTATTACTGTATGATGCCTGTGATTTAAGAGGATCTATTATCCACTCAATCAGCTGCCAGTGTTTTAAAGAAGAGCTACATATTGAATCGGTTGTTTTCTTTTTTATTATAACAACAATGTGTAAAATCAGTAGGCGTGTCACACATCCTCCTGTCATCTAAAACCCCACATGTACTTCCTGTTCCCATAAACAGATAAAAAAGGCACTCCACTTTCACTTCCCCTTCATTTGGTTACCAGTTAAGCATTAGAGCTGTTGTTTATGTTAATGTCTTAAACATGCAGCAAGGTCTGACCACAGATCAGTTGTTTTTGGCTTTATAAGTGAAGTCTGGTCCTAAGGATTACATCACAAGAGCTGACGCCGTGCTGCCCTGCAAAGAGCCTGAAGGTGGAGACAGAAACATGCAGGGTTTTCAGTTTCCCTGCTGCGTCATCCTCAGGATCTGGAGCAGCAGACGCTGCACCTCTTCATCCATACGACCCTGTTGAGCACAGCCACAACCCCAGAATCACTTTACAGCTTTAAATACAGCTAAACTAACTAAACAGACAATAATCTATAAGTGCAGGAAATAAACAACATATAATTTTATTGGTGTGTCTGTGTGCTTTTATCTGACCTGTACAGCTGCCAGTAAATGGGAGCGATATACAGTCACTACTTGTTTGTGTTTTCTCTCCCAGTCCTACAAAAACACAAGATTACTGTAAGATACTCTAAAAAAAAAAAATCAATAAAACTTATATTTGTCATAATATACATTCCTTCTGTCACAGCTTTACTCACTTGCAGCTGCTGTGTGAGAGTAGAAATCCTGTTCTGCAGCGCCATCTGCTGTCCAGGATTAACATGCTGGGTGGAGGAGAAGGAGGAGGGCGAAGCTGTGATCCCAAGAGGAGGCGACAGAGCTCCCAGGGCCTCTTTCAGCCGAAACACTTCTTTGGACAGTTCTGTTATCTGTGCAAACACTCGGCATGTCAGTTTACCACCTCACACACTCGGCTGTTCGAACTGGAGCAGCTCCTCACCTTGCGGTCCTTCTCCTTGACCAGGCCCTGGGACTCCTGGATGTCTTTGTGGAGCTCCTGGATGTGGCTGGACCGGGTCTGGAGTTCAGTGAGCTGCTGCTGCACCGAGGCCAGCTGGGACTCTGCAGCCTGCCGCTCGCTCTTATGGAATAACGCCTCCCTCTGGACCTGAAACACCTAAAGAAGTAAACCAACAGGTGTTAAATGGTGTCTACATTTTTCTAGAAATCTCCTTCACTTCTGGAAGGAGGGAAAGTAATGGATAAATAATGCATAGACAGGAAAGAGGCCCTCATACAGCTCAGCTCCCAATGTCACAGAAACAATAACATCTCATTTGACTTTAAACCGCATCAGAGAGGACTACAGGCAGACAATAACACACACGCACCTCGGTGCACGTCTTCTCGTGTTTCCGAGTGAGATCGTTGAAGCGTGCCGTGACGGCGTTTATCTCCGCCTGCAAAGAGAGACGCAGGCCCTCGTGGTCCTCCTTGGAGATCAGACCCTGCTCTGCAGCTTTCTGGGACTTCAGCTCTCTCAGCTCCATCTCCTTCTCACTCAGAGCCTCCTGAGCTGCTGCTGCTTTGCTCTCACTGGCCTGCAGGGTGCGCTGTAGCTCTTCCTTTCAGAGAGGAAGCACAAGCTGGATCATGAAGTTTGGGCTGGCGAATCTTTGCATTTGCATGACTGATGGTTAATTTTGAATCATTTGATATTTGCATGTGTTGTCAGATGTTTATTTAAGTCACAAAAATCATTCTAAAAGACACATCAGTTTATTTTGATCATTCCTTTCATTTTATTTCCTCACCTTGACCTTGTCGTGCTCCTCTTTGGAAACGACGTCCTGTGTGGACTCTAGTTTGGCTTCTAGACTGGCAACCTTCTCCTCAGCTTGTGTTCGCAACGTTTTCTCCTCTTGGAGCTCCTGCAGAGTCTGCGCTAACTGCTCGGACACTGCAGAAAGCGCCTCTTTATGTGTAGAAAGCGGCACAGCGTCTTTGAGCTGCAGGGCATCCTGTGCCCGGCCCTCCCGCTCAGCACAGAGATAGTCCAGAGCCTGAGCTGCTTCCTGCCTGGCCACCTCCAATTCTTCTCTCACTTTTGCCAACGTATGCCTGGAGTGTTCTGATTTGACAAAAACATAGAAATTAAAAGAAAAAAAAGATGCAAAGTCAACAAAAACAATTACAACATCCACACACCTGACATGAGAGAAGGTTCTGAGCTCTCTGAATGCTCCTCCTCCTCCTCTTCCTCCTCCTCCTCACCACGGAGAGGAGATTTGAGTCTCTCCAGCTCCAGCAGAGCATCGTTGAGTCTTCTCGCCACCTCTGCCCTCTCCCTGGCCAGCTGCTCACACTGAAGTCCGAGAGTCACCTGCACCTCCTCCAGTTCTGAGCGGGGAACACACTTTCGTAGTTCTCCCTCTAGCTCACCCAAACGGTCCTGAAGCCGACGGATCTGATCTCCAGCTGCTGCTCCCTCTTTCCCCGACGTCCTGCTCTCTGCCAGGGCTGCCTCCAGTTTGGTCACCTGGTCACGAAGTGACTTCACTGTTTCCGTCTCTCCTTGTTCGTTGTCTTCTTTTTGATTGGACTCTTTCTGTGCCACGGCAGCCTGGAGTTCCTTCACTTTCTCCGTCAGCTGTTGAATCGTGTCATAGTCTTGGCAGTTCTCACCTCCAGCCTCGTCCTGTTTCTTAGCAATCTTCTCCTCCAACTCTGTGACTCTGGCTCTCAGCTGCTCTGCCTCCTGGCTCACGCCCCCCTCTGCAGCCCCAGCAACTGCTGCAGCAATGTTTCCTTCAGCACACTCCACAGAGAGCACCCCGAGTCGCATCTGCTCCTTAAGCTCCTCCAGCTCAGACTGGGAGGACACCAGCTGCTCCTCCAGTCCACGCAGCTTTTCCCTCAGAGCTTCTGTGGCCTCGGCATCTCCTTCCTGAGACTTCTCATCACAACTGCAACAAATAAAGACATGTCAAAGTAACTGCCAAAAAATGTCCTTAATGGATTCAATATCAGATAAAAGTAAAGGAGTTAAGCCTTGATCATAAATGAATGTGTCTCACTGCTCATTAGCCATCCTGGAGGCCTCCAGTGAAGCCTGGGCCTGGGAGAGGCGCTCCTGAATGACCTCAAACTCCATCCTCAGGGTCTCATACTGAACGAGAGGGACCGAGTCTGGACCGGTGGCCTGCATGTCTGTGTCATCCTTCTCAAACATCTCCAGCATCTGTGCACAATAGAGATGGAATTACAGCAGTAAGAAGTTACTTAAAATCTTCCAATGATGTGAATTTTATTGTTTGCCAGTGAAAAAGGAAACAGGAATATCAGGACAGTAAAGCAGAACAGTTCAAACTTTCAGAGCTAAATGTTTTCTTCTACCTGCAGTTAAAGAAAAATGTCTACAACAGGCTGTTTTCTGCATCTGATGTTGGTCAGATTTATACCAAGCTGCTGCTTTAGTGCATTAGTCTAACAGAGTCCAGGATTCGTAAGCCTGAGTGGTCATGACTAATGTTTGAGTCAGAGAATCAATCATCTTCTGCCACAGTTTTTCATGATCACCTCTTTTATAGTTTCACTTCCTCAAAGAGGCTATGAGAACGATGGTGAGAGAGTGAGATCATGCTTTCTTCTGCGCTTGTGTGAGAGTGTAGTTCACCTGGACTTTAATAACAAGCTCGGCGTTCTGTGAAGAGAGTTCTTCTATTTGTTTTTGCAGCCCAGTGACTATTCTTGGGTCTGCTGGGGCAGGAGAGGGGCTGGCTGAGTCTGTGTCCGGTTGGGAAGCGGCCTCGTCCTGACCATGAGACGCTCTGGAGCGCTTGGAGAGCAGCTTCTCTAAAGGAGACAACAACAAAAACTAAACACCGTGCTGCCTGGTGAGGCTAATGCAGGAACCACAAACCGGAGCATACCTGGGAAATCCAGCATTTCATCCATGTCCTCAGAGTCACTGGCCCCAAAACCATGAGCTCCCTTCAGCTCCTCGAGCAGCTTGTCCCTCTCTGCCTCTGCATCTGCCAAACGCTGCTTTAGTTGAGAAAGCTGTTGCACACACACACACACACACACACACACACACACACACACACACACACACACACACACACACGCACGCAAACATGTGATTTTAAGCACAAAAGTTTTGTAATATTTTATACAGTCGCACAGAAAATTTTCTGAATTAATTTGCTTTTTTAAAATCCTATAATAAGAGAAGAGATAATGAAATTGTACCTCCTCTAAGGCAGAGAGGGCGCTCTGATGCTGCTGCTCCAAGGCCTTGATCTTCTGAAGCAGGCGGCCTCTCTCAAGGCGCAGCCGTCGAATCTCCTCGAACACCTCCTCGTCCTCAGACTACAATCACAACCACAGAAATCAACCAGCGAGTGCATTTCATGCAACATCCAGAAAAAACACTTGACTCTTTACAGAGCAAACCTGGCCTGACTGTTGGTTTTCTGGAGGCAGGGGGGAGGGAGACCAGGACTTTGGAGGTTCAGGGGACGGAACAGGAGGAGCTGGACTTGGAGACTCGGCAGAAGGAGGCAAATCTTTGACCTTTATGAATATAAGATGGGTCAAATATGTCACTAAATGAGCAAAAACACAATTATTTTCACCTAAAAGACAAATACACAATGAATATTCTTTAATCTCAAAGTTTAAGTTAATATTATGCAGAATGTAAGCCTGAGCATGTGGCAACATAAAAACCGCTTCCCATCCGCTGCAACGATTTTTACAGTACCTGAAGAGGAGTGCGCGGCGGTGGAGGAGCTTTCCGCTTGCGGGGGGTTGTCCCCCCTTGCACTGATGAGGCGCCTGAGGGGATTTGAATGGGCTGCGTGGGGGTGAGAGGGGAGGAAGGGGGGAGGTTCACTGACAAGCAGAGGTCAAGCGCAACTTAAAAGGGGAAAAACTGGAGGAAACCGAGGCAGGACAAGGGGTCAGCAACGAAGAGGAGAGAAAGCCAAGAAAAAACTCAAAGGAAAGCAGCACACAGAAACAATGAGGTCATATTGGAAAACATGCACAATATGATCGGCTGAAATGAGCCATGATCTCATTGATGGAGAGAGTGATGCAGCGTATGGATCTGAGACAGTACCTCCTCGCCTGTGCCCTCAGAAGCTTTACGGGCAGTGGGAGGAAGAAGAGAGGAAAAAGCTTAAACTTCACAATGGAAATGCTTCCACTGGTATTCCTGTTCACATATGGACTACTGATGATTCTTAAACCAAATCAACAAAAATATAACCAAATCAGAAACATGGACGAGCTTGATGTGCACACCAAATCTCCTCCACCAGGTTTTTTTTTTCAGGCCAGCTGCACATCTGTTTTTCATATCAGCAAAGTCTTTGTTGGGAGATAAAAGTGAAACGAGCCTCTTGTGTGAATTTTTTTCAAACCACACATTACAATCACACCCAGCTGTCCTCCTGATCCTTTCCCCCCCTAATAAAGCCACTTCCTGGGGGAGCTGTGATGCACACATCAGGGCTGCTGCTTCACAAGTTGCTCCATTGGAAAAAGTATGTAGCATTTTAAAGTGTATTGTCATGTAACGGTTAAGCATTTCTAAAAACACCCAAAGCTTTGTATTGTACCTGGAGGAACTCCATCCTGTAGCAAATGGGCGATGCGTTGATTGCCTGTGGTTACGCTGTAGTCGGCTGCTTTGTGCCCGAGGGAGTCAACCAGCTGTGTGTTGGCTCCGCCTCTCAGCAGAGCCTCTACAGTCTCAACGCCGTCACTCTCACAGGCCAGCATCAACGCAGACCTGTCATATCAGACACAATGTTAAAGCTTCAGATTGCATTGATTTAACTAATGCAGCAAGATGAAATTACATTTTTTTCTTTGTCTGATGGATAGTTCTCTCAATACTCTCTCCAGGCTGCTGTCTAGAGACTAACTGCAGGCTGGTACTCCCAGCTGGAGCTCCTGACCCACATCCCTCCAAATCTCCACCAGATACACATCGACTGAAGTGTTTTATAAAGAAATGGGAATCCTTCCTGCATCCTGACCCTGACTGCTCTGAGAATTATCCCATAGATTTCTCTTTAAAAGAAGTCTTCTCACATGTTTGACACCGTTCACTTCCCCTGTCAAGGTTTCACCAGCATGTAATGAAAACAAATGACAAACCAGCGGTTCTACTAACTCGTCAAACTCTGCAAAGAGAAGGAGAAAATCCCTGTGAGATTTGAAACAAAAGCTCAGTACCTGCCTTGGTTGTCCTGTATGTTTGCATTGGCACCCCGACCCAACAGAAAGACACACAGCTCCACTCTGCTCATCTGTGCCGCTAAGATCAGCGGGGTGGCACCGTCCTGAAAAGTACACATCAGTCGAAAAGCATTAACCAGCTCTAATTCGCTCACAAACTGAGGCAGCCAAGATGTTGTCACATAATCCTGCAGCAATCTTCAAACCTACACTGTCCTGGACATCCAGATTGGCTTTAAAGTCCCACAGGGTCTCCGTGCACGGCAGACCGCCACTGACCGCTTTGGGATGCAAATCAGAACCAAAGATTTTCATCCGGTATGCTTTGTGATAATTAAACTTTTAAATAAACGCTGAAATAAATGTATTTACACTATTTTTGTAGCTATTAGTAACATTTTTTGGTGAATTATGATTGTTTTTGATGAGAGGATTCTGACATTTTCAGACTGTGTTACCTGCATGATGAAGCGGTGTCCTACCAATGCTGTCAGTGCAATCCACAGCCAGCCTCTCCTGTTAGAGCAGACACAACCATCTCATTTGTCTTGTTTCAGTCGTGATCTGGAGAATTTATCGATCAGTCACAGTGTTTTACCTGCAGGAGTCTCTTTAAACACTCTGACTGGCCATTTTTGGCAGCAAGGTGAAGTGCACTGAGGCCTGAAGTCATTCAGTTAGAAAGAAATATAAAAAAATAAACAACGACATGTGTCATTCTTAGCTTACAGATATTTAAATGTGCCATAATTAAATGACATACCAGCTCCATCAGTGATGCTGAGGTCTGCTCCGTGAGAGATAATTACCTCCAGGCAATCTAACCGACCTCTGGATGCACATAGATGGAACCTGGTAGATAAAATAAATTATATTTATGTGTATGCTTACAGGTTTTTTCTCCTCTTATTCCTTTTTCATGTTTTACTTTTAATTCAAGATAAAAAAAGAAATTAATTGTCTTAATTATTAACCAATTTTCCCATTCTTTCACGTTAAAATGGGATTAAAACACACATTTTTATATATAAGCTGTTAAATATTAGACTGTTTTAATCAAATAGAAGAAAAGAAAAAATCCTAAATAACTAAATGGTACATACATACTTTCTGGAAAAAAAAAAATCACTTGTGAAAAAATATTGTTTTCAACAAAAATAGCTTAAATGCTAAAACTAAAAGGAATGAATGCTTTGCAAATAAAATAATTGTCCCCAACAACCAAATGTCTCTCGGAGCTTTGAGGTAGAGAATAGAACCAACTCACGCTGACTTGCCCTCAGAGTCCAACTTGGTGGGACAGAGACCCTTTTTGACAATGAGTGCAGACACTTTGTCTGGTTCATTCTGCTCCACGGCCTGCAGGAGTCGTTCATCGCTCTTGTTCCAGTCTTGACTCTGACGAGTCAGAAAACAGGTCATAAAAACTGAAAACATACGAGTCTCTTAACATGCAAAAACAATTAGTTTAGGTTACTGATGCAATATCAACTTTATGATCAACATAAAGCATTAAAAAAAATGAACAAAATGAGGCTTATTTGTTTGTTTATGTTTTGTTTCTAAATAGTAATAGAGGACACCTACTGGCAGCGGCAGGAGACTGAGACAAGGACAGAACCGCTTCATCAAGCTAAAAACAGGCTGCTGAGGATCCATAATGCTAGCAGGACGTCAAAAACAACTAAATACTGACAGAGTGCACAAACAGTGCATCCTCCTGACACAAACACCAGCCGACTACATGACAGTCCATAAACCCAAATATCTCTCAGAGGTCAGAGCTACATGACAGCAGAGATTTATAGATGATCTATTTTTGAATCCTACCTCAGATCACTCACTGCACACGTCAACGCAGTTACCCTGTCCCTAAGTAGCGGCCCCTGTCCGCCTTCAGCATCCTGCCGTCCCGCTCCAGCTGCTGGCAGTGACACAGCCGGTTTGTCCACCACAGCTCCCCTCCCTCCTCTTCTCACTGTCCTCATTTCTTTAACCTGATCATTTCCCTGCTGTAGCAAGCTCCCTTCTCCTCTCCATTAGTTTTTGTCAAGTCCTGCACAGTACAGCCCCCCCCCCCTCTCCTGCAGCATTGTAGATTTGTTTCTCTGCAGCTCCAGAATGAGGACTCAGCAAAGAAAAAAGGAGGGGGGGGGGGGGGTGCTGGATGTGCTACCCTGCTGGTTTTGGACGGCAGAGACAGGGAACATACTGACATGTCATCAGTGATTACAAAGTAGAAACATTGTTGATTTATCGTCCTGTATGAGGACCCAGAATATGACATCTATTGTTTACACTCTAAATAGCCCAAAAAGGGGGGAAATACAAAGGAGGAATTAATGTGTGTGTGTGTGTGTGTGTGTGAGGAATTAATGTGTGTGTGTGTGTGTGTGTGTGTGTGTGTGTGTGTGTGTGTGTGTGTGTGTGTGTGTGTGTGTGTGTGTGTGTGTGTGTGTGTGTGTGTGTGTGTGTGTGTGTGTGTGTGTGTGAGTCAGCATGTGTGTGTGTGCATATGTGTGAATAATTGAAGGCTACCTGAGATCACTGGTTATAGCAGCAGGCTGGAGACAGACCTGCTCCCCTGCTGTTAGTGACACTAAACCCTGATGCCCCCCTTCTCCAATCCAGCTCATACAACAGCAGAACTGGAGCACCGTATAAACCTTCAGCTGAGAAACAAATTACCTGTATGCAAATAAAGCAGGTGTACCCAATTAAATTAGCTCCAGCTATAAAGGGCTCTTACCTCATTCTTTTTAAACTTTGCTTTCAGACTCTTCATAGTTGGGTTGAGCTCGTCCCTGAAATAAATAAGGTGAACAAATATTTAGCATCTCACATATCAGTCAGTCAGTGAGGCTCCTAAGTGGATTTTAAACTGATGCGTTTGATCAAATCCTCTCCACTCATTTTTAATGCCTAAATGGCCAGGCTCCTCAGGTGCTCAGTAATCCTGTGGCTCCACTCGGAGTCACAGGCTAATAAAACATCCAATGGGAATAGTAAAGTGCCAATGCATAAATCCTCCCTGGGACAAACAGGATTAACATGTGGAATTCCCACCTGGCAGAGCTCTAATGGAACTTTGATAAAAACACCATCTCACCTTTTGCTCTCTAATATTTATTGTAAGCGTATAATTTTATTTTAGCTTGAATTGCCTTTCCTTTATGTGTTTAAAACATTTTTTTAAATTGTGTTTGTAATTTAAGATACACTTCATGTTCTTTATGTAGCTAAAAGGCACATGAAGACAAGTAAACTACATGTCCCAACGATATAAACAAAAACATTTTTGAAAACCCATTAAGAATTTTTACCACTACGACTGAAGGTTAGACCCTAATAGAAAGAGTCTGACAAAAACACACATCCCACTGACAGAGGAACCTGGATCCTACCTGTGGAGGACAGTCCGGGTCCAGGTGGGGGCTGGTTCTGTCCCAGTAAAACACTGAAGTCACTGCTGTCTGGTGGACAGCGACACTAAACCCGCCCTAATCCTGAATCAACCAATCAGAAGAGCGCTAGATTCCGGATCAGCGTCTAATTGGCTGTGATGAACGGTGTCTGTCGCGTGCGTTCGTTTTCAGGTCGTCAGGCTGTTTTAAATTAAACTGGGTGTTTTTAACATATGGAACCAAGTTCCTGCGGGAAAAATGTAAGCTCTACTTTATAGTGTATTTAACTCGCATTTGAAACGTCACGAGGAGCGTCAGCCAATGGCACTGCTGGAGCATCTGAACCCGGAAGTAGTCAAAAGAAGAACATGAGGTGAGAAAAAAAATGTATAAAACTGACTCCTAAACTAAAAGGTCAGTCCAGAATTGAACTTAATTTGAGTTTTTTTGCTGCTTGTTTTATTTGACAACTTTATTTAGTTACTACCTCTAAAGTAAAAACTTTAAAAATAAATAAATTGGCTAATTTTGACCCCAAGAGTAGTTTATTCTCCTTTAAATGTAATTAAACTAGTGTGTGGGTTCACATTTCAGATGTATAAATCATTCATATATTTTAATTTATAAAAAAAGAAAAGAAAAAAAGATTTTAAATCCCACCCAGAGTGTGAGAAAATTTGCTTCTCAGTCTTCATGATCAACATTTTCCTGATTAATTTCTGCAGTAGACTTTGAAAAATCATACTACTGATTATAACTAGTACTTGTATGTACGTGCTCAAAAACCATCAGCAGTTTGATTTTAAAATAAACAACAAAAATTGCAAGAGATTGACTGCCCAATGGGTTGAAGAAGAAAAGAAACTCAGTGAAAAATAATCATTAATTTGGAGTTGTTTGATCTCTTGTTGCTCAGCAGAAGAAACTATTTATGTAATAATAATAAACTCTTTAGAAATAATGAGGGGGTTGGTGAATGTGTAACTTGTGTGAATATTTTCTATGTGCAGTACACACAATCCACCACAAGAGGGCAGTCAATGCAAAGCTGATAAAACTACAGAAATAAATAATTTCTACAATTTTTCCCCCTAAAGAAAGGATTATATATTTAGTCCATGGCTTTGAAAGGTAACCTTTGTCTATGTGTGAACATTATGATCTGTGTTGAAACTGAACAAATGGTGTTTTAAACTCCAAATGCTGCTGAAGGAAGATCAGAATGAAGCCTGATTAACACAAATCAGAGGAAACATCACATCCATATTTAGCTCTTTATAATGAGGCAGTGTTATTAATTCTACCAAAAAACAAAACAAACAAAAAAACAATTCCAAAGTGCCTTGTTGTTGTTGTTGTTGTTGTTGTTGCCTTTTGAAAATGTAATTAATTGTTGCATCTCAACTGTTTTCTCCCCATGACAAAAACACACTGCCTTCAGGCTACATACCTGTCTTTCTAACAGTCAGTTTGTCTTTTACTGTCCTCATTTTCTGTTTTTCTTTTCTCATCATGTGTCCTCTTGATTTCATCAGACATCCTTCCCATCTGGCATCTCATGATTTCCATCTATTGGCTTGTTTAAATCTCTCCTCCACAAAGTTCTGAATCACTCTGGCCAGGACGGGAACATAAATTAATTGTAAGCTCAGTGCAGCTTGCCTGCAGATGTTTTTTTTTTTTTTTAAGGTGTTGAACTGAGCAGATGTGTGCAGATGAAAAAGGGGGGAAACCTGAGACTGAGAGGAGGGGGAATAAGATAAAAAGTTGCACCTATACAATCAAATTTACGACATGAGGGGAAAATGCCAGTGTGAGAAATGAGGGTGGAAAGGGCAGGAGGAGGATTCAGGAAGGATATTTAGAGCAACAAGATTTGTTGGCATGTGGGGGAAAGATTGCATCTTGCTTTGTATTTTTTTTTTTGGAGATGTGGAGATGAACACTGTATACAAAAATGGTTCAAATCAAGCAGTAAATGCAGTGTTATTGCTGTTTGTAAAACATCTTTTGAAATGATCACATTAAGGAGGTGTTGGAAGGAGGCAAGCTTTATTTCCTGGGATCTCTTCTGTCCATTACGACTCACAAAGACCTAAAAGATTTACAGCCTCAGTTCCACACATCCTCCAGAAACACTCGGTCTCCTCCTTCAGTTGTGGAGCTTGATGAACACATGGAGCACTGAGATGTTACAGGTCTGGATGGGATGAATGTTGATGGTTGTACTGGTGGTGGTGGGGGCAGACATGGCTCTATGACCTCATCCAGTTACCCGCCCCTGGGAGAAAGTGAGCTCACAAGAGTCGTAAAGAAGAAAGGCATTTACGGTCTTTTAACAGACTTAGATGGGCCTTACTCGGTGTAGCATGCAATCCAATTTACCAGGCTGGACAAAGGGTAATGTGACATCTGTGAGAGGATGATTCCCACTCAGAGAGGGATCAAACAACTCCATAAATGCTCAGTTTAGAAATCAGATCTGACAGCTTAGCTGGTTTTATACTATAAATATGTATTGACCTTTTTAAAGAGCTCTTTTCTTTTCCTTGAAGGCTGATTTAATTCAAACAAGGAGAAAACCCTCCATGACGCAATCCAAATAAATAATGTACATCTCTGAGGCATGTTCGTGTGAGCTTTGTTTGAACCTGCTCTCCATTTGCACCTTTTGTGTGTAATTAAATGTTTTGTTTCTTGTTGCATCCTGTGCAGACGTTTGGATGGATGAACGGTCTGCTGGTTGCAGAGGGGAAACAGGAGGATACTCCTCTGGGACTGAAGCACCTCCCCTTTAATCGCTCGGCTGAGTTGTGTTTGCTCTCCGAGCTGTTGTCGCTCTCTTCACTCGCACATTTTCACTCAGCCCGTCGGAGGAGGAGGAGGAGGAGGAGGAAGAGGAAGGAGAGGGAACTCCGGTGGATTTGTGTGCGCCTGTGTTCTGATCGGGGGTAGAAATGATGTTTTTTCTTTATTTTGTTCCTTTTGATGAGTAAAAACCTTGAGAGGAACAGTATTTACTCACTTCTATGTTTCGGTTGACTCCAGTGGACATGAAGAAAAGCAGATTTTTGCGCCTGAATTGAGTCAGCGTGGTGAGTGTTTGCGCGTTCGGAGCGCAGCAGCTCTTTATGCTCAAACAGCAGGAACTTTTATTATATTTTTTATAAAATAAATGCTAAAAGTTAGACATGTTTGACTGATTCCCTTGTTTTTTATCCCCTTTACGTCGTTGGACTTTATTGCCGGGGTGTGAATGGTTATTGACGCCTTTGGGCAAAGTCCAGTTTCCAGACGTTGTTGCTCCCTGACTAAAACAAAAGCAGCGCGTAAAACCCAGCTGTCCCTCTGAAGAGGTCCAGTGTGATTCAAATAAACTCTGATATCAGGAGATAAAGGACTATGGGTTGTTTTTAGAATATATATATAATTTATTTTTAATTTGTATAATAATTTAAACTGTAATTTCCAGAAATAGGTCATGCACTAACTGTCCCTGTTTGCCCCCTGCAGCTGTCTGCCCTCCCTTCACTCAGAAGCGGATCAGCCATGGCCAAGTGGCTGAAGGACTACCTGAGCTTTGGCAGGAAGGTGCCCCCCCAGCCCCCCACACCTGACTACACAGAGAGTGAGATCCTCAAAGCGTACCGGCTCCAGAGGGACCTGGATTTTGAGGATCCCTATGAGGATGCCGAGGTCAGATCCAGAGGGGATTCTGTGACTTTTGACCCCGCCACACCGGTTTACGGGTCTCCCATGAAGTCATCAAGCATGGACGTGAAGTCTCCTAAACACAGACTGATCAAAGTGGACTCCCAGGAACTGGGGCGCACCAAGATCCTCCTCAGCTCCGTCTCTTTGGAGGACCAGCAGGAACCTGTAAGAACCCCCCTCAGATCTCTCGTTAAAGAGAAGGCAACCAGAGGAAATTGAACTCTCCTACATTCTCTAATCTCATTTCCATCTCTGTGACAGCTTTATGGATGAAACTCTATTAGCAGCTGACTGGTAATGTGTGTCAGGAAATATATATAGTTTACATAAATCACATAACATCCTACACAACACATAAATTCGTAGGAGGAAAGAGATGGAGTGGATCGTTGAGCTGGGCACCGTCCCCTGGGTTTATGTCCATCCATAAATAATAAATGGGGTTTGGTTTTGCAAGCGGAGAGGGACCCTCCTATGGGCACATGTTGGAGGGCCACATTCATTTTCCCTACATGGCGATACATCTCAAGGAGGTTTATTTTATCCTGTTTGTGCACCTTGCTAACAAACCTATAGGCTTTTGTGCTGGAAACACAAAGACTTTACAAAAACATTTTAACTCAGCTCAGACATGCTGAGTAAGTTCTCATCTTAGCCGAGTCTATAAACCCGCTCACGGAAAATACTGGAGAGTATAAAAGTATTAAAGTAGATTGAAGTCAATAGCTCTCCCCTCTGCCCTTCTTTCCTTCCTTGCTCATTAATTTCCCATGGTCTGTGGGAACATCCACTTTCTAATTAACATAACGGATTCCCACGCATCGATAGATAACCTGTTACAGAATCAACACCACCAAAGGCGTGCGTGTGTTTAGCAGGGTTTTAGAGAAGCGTGTCTTCAGCGGTTCCATGTGTGAGGGAGGGAGTGAGACATACGTGTGTGGAGGTTTAGCTCACTCGTGTTTGTATATGCATGCGTGGCCATATGGTTGGTGGCTGTCTCTGTGCCAGATGACCACTGTTTTCCTCCTGCGCTTGCATGGAGGAACAAATGCTACCCAGCAGATATCTGCTGGTTTTATCTCCGTCCTCACTTCCTGCAGCCAAAAACACCAGGTCATTGTCAGTCAGGGTGGATTTTGATTCACAGCAGACAAGAAAACTGCAGTTTTATCAAATGTTTCCTTAGAGGCGACTAACTTTTAAATGCAGCATACATATTTTATAGAAATTACTTTATTGCACAATACAGGTTTAATTTTTCCTACATGTTTTTTTGTGTTTTTTTTACCAAATCCTTCTGATCTGTTCCAAACTGTCAGTAGCAGCTTTGTGTTTCCTCCTTTAGGTGGTGCCATCAGCTCCACTGGCAGGGGACACGGATTACTCAGACCCGTTTGACGCTCGGTTAGACCACCGAGCAGATCTGGACCTCGGACCTGTTCCCTGTGAGAATAACGGCTACATGGAACCCTACGAAGCCCAAAGGGTCATAACGGGTCAGTGGACTACTTAAGGTGGAGTGGCTTATTGTAGAGAAACAGGAAACCAGCTGTAAAGGCAGGTTAGGCTGCAGTAACTCTGCTGTTTTCCAACACTTTCCTGATGTTTTATCAGATTTATGAACACAACAAAACCCTAGATGTCTTTTTATAGCAAACAGAGCAGACAAATAGAAGATTGCAATGAAATATTTACAAAATCCAACATCATGTTCTAAATTCTTAATGCTCTAATCAGATCGGATTCATCTTTACTATTTTTTTTTCTTTATGTGCACTGCTTTTCATGTTTAGTGATTCTATACACCCTCGTTAAAATGCATTTGATAATGTTTTGATAGAATAAGTGAAGACGACCACTTCATGATAGTCAGGTATTAGATTAGATTAACTCATGAATAAAATATGGATTTGTGCCATGAAGTATTATAACTGGTTTGTGCAACATCAGCTGTTTTACTGATGAGGGTCTTTCTTTTCTTTCTGGAAAAATTGAGCCACAGTTCCAATTTATTGCATTTATTTGGAAAAATATCCTTGACGGTGCTGTAAAAGTCCACTCCGTTGGATTATCTCCACCGTGTCCAGTGTCTGATCCGTCTCTGCTCCCACGCCGTCTAACACACAACCATCATTACTCATTTCTCTCTCCTCCTGTAACATCTTAGTCTGACCCTTTCACCCACACGCTGCTCTGTCCCAGTCATTTAGTGTAAAGGCGTGCCCCTCCCCTTTCTCCATTTCTACAACTCTCTTCATCTCGAGGGCTCTCCTCTGCCTCAAGGGGAGTCTCTGGATGCCTCTTTTAACGCCTTTTAGCAGAGTCTGCTGTGTATTCTGTCCTCTTATCGTTGTCACTCATCATTTAAAGAAAAAGTAAATGGAGCATCTTTTAAAAACGTCGCTGCAGCAGCTGGATGGAGCCATTTGAGAGATTTGATTCGCAGCAGTGATGGCGTCACGTTAGGCAGAGATGTCAGGCTTTTTATTGACTTTGAATTGAGCCTGTCACTCTGGGGCTGTGTGTCGGCCCACTTCTGTCTGTCTTTGTCTGATTTTGCTCGTTAAAATCCATCGAAGCAGCATCCATCCCAATATGAGACTGGAATAATAATTATGGCTCGCGAGGTCTAAAAAGACATTTAAAAAAAAATGACAAGACACTCGTAAACACAGTTGTTTAACTTTGTCATGATTCTTGAGTTCTCGGGGATAAAAGCCTCCTGCTGACACACTTCTGCCTTCCTAACCCCCCACCGCCACCCCGTCCCTCCCTGTCATCCATTCACTCAATCTTCAGGCTCCGTCAGATTGCATTTTCCATTCAGCCCCAGCCCCCGCCGCCTGTGTTTTCCTCCGTCGTGTTTCCTTTGAATTTATCATTTTATTCCTTCAAATCTGGTTTTTATCTCCCGACCTTCATCTCCTCTGTCTCTGGGCTCCTGCGACATCACAAGCTCCCAGCGCAGGTAGAGCAGCATTCAGCCCTGCTGCGCTTCTGTCTCTATGACTTAACATCAAACACAGACAGACCACAACCACCCCCACCCCCACCCATCAATCTCTTTATCTTTCTTTGCTTTACTCTCCTGGTTTACTCCACACTTCTCCTTCCTCTTCTCTCTTGTTCTCATCCTTTCCTCCCCTCTCAGCCTTGCTCCTCTCTTCTCTCCAGTTCTCCTCCAATCTCCTGTTCATAACCTCAGAGTCTGCCCCTCAGGGTCTCTCCACTTGGTCACCATGGTGACAACAGGGCAGCCCAAAAGCAGTGGTGTGTCAAGAAGGTTAAAGTTTTTCTCTGCTTCTCACCAGTGTATCTTCAATGGAGTCCTGTTCCTGTCTTATAGGAATGCATACTCTCTTTTTTTTTATGCAAACCAAAGAGCTGTGTGTTTTTTTTCTAATAATTTTTTTGTGTGTTAAAACGATCTACTTCTGAGGTCACTGTATCACACTGATAGAGTTTTGTCACACACGTTATCAGCAGTAGATGCTGCCGATCAGAAGCCAGAATCGAAGAATTTAGAAATCAAATTTCACCCTCTAACCTGCGCCAAGAATCCTAAACCCTCTATCTCCTGACAATATTTGACTTCACTAAACAGATGCAGATACTGAGAGCCATTTGTTGGTTGTAACCCACTGAGAAATTGATGAAAATGTTAACAAGGACTCGTGAATGCCGCTGCGAGCCATGCTGGATTGCTGCTGGGTTGCAGGTTGGAGGGGGGAGGAGGCATGTCTCCCATTTTGCCTCTCAGCATCTCACCCAAGGTCTTTTTGTGCTCCATCATGAGTTTCTGAACCCACTACAAGCTGTGCAAACATAATTTGCTTCATTTTTTCTACATCTGCACGTCGGGGATCAACAAGCTTGTTGTTTTCTTTACGTTTGGGCGAATAAGATCTCCTTTGTGGACCACAGTTTCTGCTGTTGTTTATTATTGCCTGTTGCAGAACGGCACCGGAGTCACATAATCAACATCAACAAATACAAAAATGGCTTTAGTTTAGTTATTTCTACAGATTTTGATCTAAAAGTCAACCGTCTACCATTAGAGGAAACCTTTTAACAAAATATATCCTCAACCACTAGATCCAGCATGAAGAGTGCCATCATTTCACACCAGAGATCTTTTTAAACGTTTGATTGCATTTGTTTTTACATACGGTTAATTTTATTCTGCATGTGCTACAACAGAACTGCAGCGCGCTCCCGGAGGAGGACGGTCTCGAGGAGGCGTGCAGCTTTATGACACCCCTTATGAAGACGAGCGAGGGCAGCGCCTGGGTTACGTGTATGCAGAACTTCACGAAGAAAACAAGGAGAGCAGCAGACTCCCACAAGATGACGAGAGGCCCGCCGACGAGTATGACCAGCCCTGGGAATGGAAGAAGGACCACATCTCCAAAGCGTTTGCAGGTAAAACAATAATAAATAAAAATACGTTTTTAAACGGCCCCCGCCAAATGAAAGCAGCTGGTCTTTCAGGACATAATTCTCCAGTTTTTCTGAGCCTTTACTAACCCATTCTTCATACATGGTGTTGATTCATCTCGTCTCACGCTGCTAAACCTTGATCAATATCCTCTTTTGTTCACAAAAGCCCCACATATTATTATCAATCCTTTACTGTATGAAAGTGTCTCCGAACAAAAAAGCAGTAAATCCCTGCCAACTACAGACAAGAGCCCTTAAAGCCTTCAGGTGTGGAGCCTAATTCTAAGGGAATCGCTCCATAGAATGATGGAAAATGTTTAAGACCGGAGCTCAAAATGAGCTGTTTTAAAGGTCAGAGCCCTCCTGTGAGCACACAGACTGCTTTGGTGCTGATACTATCAAGTGAAAATAATAATCTAACTGTCTTGACCTTTAAAAAAAGTATCCGTCTCCCCCCACATCCGTCATTACGTCTCTGCTGCCTTTTTAACTGGAAACCGTGCTGTGACCTTCCCAGCTCAGATCTCTCTCTTTCTAGATTTGAACACCTTCTGGTGATTATTGATTTCCTGTGACTGACTGCAGGCGCAGCAAGCTTTGGGGTGATCATCAGATCTGGTGTCTAAATCTGCAGTTGTTTCAAGTAGTTGTCATTATGACTGTTGTCCAGCGCGTCACGTTCGAATGCATTGAGCATGATTTGAAGGAGAGAATAAGAGAAACAGAACGAGGCTGATAAATCATTAAAGGGTGGATCGGTGTAAAGTCGACTTAATTGAGCTGCGTTTTCGTGTCACCAAGGTCAAGGTGATGGGATAATAAATCAAACTTGGCTCATTCACCCTACGGTTCCATCACCCCTCCTCTCAGTTAATTACACGCCTACATGTGTGTGACTGATCCACTGGTAATAGGAAAGTCATGGTCAGTACGCCATTGTCTGAATGCAGAACTCCATTCGCATCTTTACGCTCAAGTCGCCCTAACCCAGAAGAGAGGGAGCCGTATCCTGTTGGAGACCGTTTTAAATCATGGCTGTTAATTTAAAAGCTAATATCATCCTTCACCTACTTTGTTCTCGTTGCTGCTGTATCTGTAGTTTCTCCTCTCTCCCATGTCTCCTCTGTGTGACACATGCACCCCCCTGAAGGGGAAAGCTTACACCACCATTAGAGCGTGAATCGTAGGAAAACGCTGGTGCAGTGCGAGTTGTCTGACCCTTTGTTTTTTCCATTCGGAGTCAGCACTCCGAGCTGGCTTGCTGTCTGCCTGGGAACACCAAAGGCACTGAAGTGTAAACACACAAACTCTATTTTCCATTCTTGCATTTAATCCGTATTCCCAGACCCCAATTCGGCGTTGCTAAGCGCGGCCCACGAATAAATGGAGGGGGGGGAGGAGAGATGGGAAGGACGGAGCAGAGAAACAGGTTGAGGAAGATGGAAGGAGATGGAAGATTGGATAGAGAGGCTGCCTTGGAACGAAGAAGTTCGCCGGAGGGAAATAAAAAGCGACGTAGTCGATGGTATGGTGTGTCTGTGGAGGCCCAGCGCTTCGGTGAGGAGTATTAATGGTCAGGAGCTGTGGCGAGGTGAGGCCAACGGAGAGGAGGGGGATTCAGGCCTTGGCGGTCGGGTGCAATCAGTCATCCACTAACACACACGAATAAACCAACGCTGCAGTGGTGACAGGGCTGTCCCCTCCCTGCTGATGTGACACACTCACTCAGATAACCTGCCACAGGGGGCAAACGGGGGGTTGGTGGGGCACATCACAATCTGCCTGCCGCCCCTCATCAACACTTCCTCTCAGGCACACATACGTAGATTTCCGACTCCCGCTCTGATTATCGACAGACACCTTATTGAAGGGTGAAAAGAGGTTGTGCACATGCTGGCACGAACGAGGGTGTTAGGGGGGATTTACATGTGCTACATTCATGCAAGAAGTTCTCTACAGGCTCTCTCTGATTATAATTTTCACAGCTTATCCACGCTTAAATGTAATCGCCTGGGTGGAAATCGAATGCTGCGGATATTTTTATGAACAGTATCGAAAATAAGCTCGCTTCTAAAGCTTTTTATTTATTTACAGTCCTTTTCTAACCACTCTGTGAGGATAATGCCGTCCGTGCTTGAGAGATGACGGACATTTCTCAGTCCAGAATGGTTTTAATGACAAAGACCTTCTCACTTAGATCACAGCGGTCATTAATTTTCTAAACGCTGATGCAGAGTCCAGCATTTGGAGATTGGCCCTGCAGCCATTCTGCATTATTAGTGAGCTAATGAGAGACACCGACTTATTAGCGCTCTGACGGCTGCACCTAATGAACAGCTAAGTGGGTGTTTTATGTTTTTTAAGTTTTATAGTCCAAAACAAAAGCTTTGAGTGGTTTGGCGTCTATGGTGGTGAAGATGGGTGGAGTGGAGCTCTAAAGAGAGCCACGCAGCAGCTGGAAATCTGGATAAAAAAGGTAAATGAATAACATCGCCACCCCTGGCAATTACAGTTACGTTGCCATTGAGCAAAGCACTTCTCCTCCACTTGTTCCAGTGCAGCTGCTCATTAGGCAACGGCAAAAAGACTGGAGCTATTCTTAGAAGCTCTGCAGTATGATGAACTCCTCAACCAAAAAGACCTTCGCTTACAGGTTCAGATAAGCACAGAAACGACATTTAGAACAAAATCTAAAGCTTTGATATGGATTCAGTCATTTCCTAAAACCTAATTAAAATGTTTGTATTCAGTTTTTCATTTAATGTGGTTTTTAAGATTAAGGATCAGTAGGTTAGATGATTTCAGGCTGCAGAATGTCAGTACAGCACTTTTTTTTGTTTGTTTACTTGGTCGTCTTTAGTGACTTTTTGTCAGATTTTTCTTTGTTCATGTGGTCAAATGCAAACTTCAGTACATTTTCCTGCAGCTTTAAGTTCAGTGCTTGTGCCTGAATGGGTTCTGGTTTGGTTCCAACCACTAAAGTCACTCTTTTTTTTTTTTATTTGCTATTGACTGTGCAGGAATAAAAAAACTTAAATAAGGAAGGCAGTTGAGTTATCTGACCCATTATGTCTAATAATAAGCAGCAGTGATGGTAAGGAACCAAGTACACCTTTTAACTATAGAACCAATCAATGTGAAGCATGATCTCCAACCTGGTGACATTACCACCTGATGTGTTATTTAATTCACGATGAAAGGACAACCATCTCAGAAAGTGGCGTCTTATGAATTGTTGCATATTAAAAAAAATGTTGACAAACCCAAGGAAAAAAGCTAATTATCAGCTGATAATGTCGAACCAATCACTACTTTGGCCAGTTTTGTAAGACAGATTAATGTAAAATGCGTTGCAGCGTGAGATTGTTTCCTCCTCTGACAGCACTGATTACACTCACTGTGAAATAAAGGTTTTTTTTCAGCCTTAAGATGGAAAAAAAAACATCTTGAAAGATGGTGTTTGTATAGGTGAGCTGTGTGATTTATTCACGCAAGACCATATTTCCTGCTGTGTGTGTGTGTGTGTGTGTGTGTGTGTGTGTGTGTGTGTGTGTGTGTGTGTGTGTGTGTGTGTGTGTGTGTGTGTGTGTGTGTGTGTGTGTGTGTGTGTGTGTAAACAAACACTGTGAAAAAAGACAAGAAAATGAGATTTCCATTTCTAGATTGATGCTCCCTAAGAGGCCCTTGGGCCGTCTGACCAGCTTCTTCATCAACTTCCTGACACTTCAGCGACTCGCTCTTTTGCTCTTCTTTTTTTTCCCATCACCACATTTCCTCTCGCCTGCCCGTTTTGTCTTTTACGTCCCTTTCAGGTTTTCCGAACCTTTGCTGACATCAATGGAAGCCGTGTCCTTTGTGCTTCAACCCCACTGCTGAATATGACAGATGAGGGAAGAGATGATAGAGCTGGGTAAGAAAGGAGAAAACGAGGCGTAATGCCCCACTTAGAGGGGAGGTAGGTGAAGGAGTGATGGAAAAACTGATAGTCAGCAGTGGGATAGACGGGAAGAGCACCAGAAATCCACAAAGGACTGGATCTCTGGGAATATAGTACAAAGAAAAGCTTGATAGGGTGCGTTAAAGAGATAGACGGGATCACATTCGCCCTCTTCCTTTTTGTTTTTTTGTTGTTTTAGCAGAAACTCTTTGCAAAAAGAGTAAAGATGAGATCCTAGAGCTGTGTGAGGAAAAACAGATGTCGTTAATCGACAAGATGAAGCTGTTTTAATGTCTTTGTCTACTTTTTTTACAATTATAAAGACACACAAAAACAGCTGATGTGCTTGAAAAGTCAGCTATCCATCACCTCAAGCAACGTGAAAGAAAACCCCCAGTCTGCCCCCTCCCCTCCCCCCCCTTCTGCTAATTGTTAGCAGGAACCGGGGCCAGACTTCAGCATGCCACTCCGATTGATGTCACCTGTTTCAGACGTGTTAAAAACAATATTTTATTTTAGCAGCGATGCATTTTCTGACACATCCATTTTTTTGCCTTTGTCCAGCAACCATTAACTGCATTATGATCATTTTATTTTTCATTCGTCTGCAGATGACAAAGCCACAGGTTCTCATTAGAAGTGAATGAGCCAGATGTTCCCTACCAGCAAACGAGTGGCATCGTTTGAGTGTGTGTGTGTGTGTGTGTGTGTGTGTGTGTGTGTGTGTGTGTGTGTGGCGCTCGCTCTTTGTAATCAAAGCGAGGCTTCAGACAACATTTGTGTGTTTTTAGTGAAAACGAAAGCCCGCCTCTGTTTCAGTCTGATAGAGAACAATAGGTTGGTGGAGCCGTTGATATATGAATCATAAATAAAGCTAACCTGCAGTGTTATTAATATTAGGAACTCTTACAGTTGTTGTGAAAGTAATTTTAGAATTTTTTTAATGATTTAGATGAAGATATTTACAATTTTCTGTTTCAGAAGAGCTCCTTTTCCCAAAGCAAAATCTAAATATGTGCTATTATAGAAGGTGGACAAACTGGTCTGCTTGTTTTAAATGGAAAAGACACAATTTGCAGATTATTTACCTAAAATTATACACACTGTATAAAGAAACATTCTTATTACTCACCACTAAATAAGCGTTGAGGCTTCAGATTTGTAGATTCAACTAAGTGTTGGAAACAGTTGTTGTTTTTGTGTTTAGATGACAACATTTAACCTATCAGAAAAGGGATCAAATATTTTATCTACACTTACTCTCAGAATCACTTGCTTTTTTCACACCTGCTTTAATTCTAAACGAGGGAGCTGACTGAACTAAAAGTCTCCACAAACTTCACTTTAACAATCTCACATTCAGCTCTTCCAGGAAATGTCTAAAACATTTAAAACTGCAGCACACGTGTGAAAAAAAAAAAACTCCAGAACTTGTTTTTTTCATGATTCCTTGTCGAGCCAACTTGGCATCAGCTAGAAAGTTCTATTATTAATAATCTGACTTTATATAAATGTTGCTGTTGTTATAACTACACGATGCTGATTTATTTTTTTATGCAGGTGATGCAGTTTTGTCTTTATTTGTGTAACTTATGAATGTTTCAGGTCTCTCATAGAGGGAACATCTCAGACTAGTGAAGTCAAACTGTGAGTTATTGATCAACTTGCTTTAGCTCAGGTGGTTTGTTTGGCTCCAAACTATTGCAAGTTCATAAAGGAAGTTGCATTATTTAAATGACTCGTTTTATTAACCTAAAAGTTGTTGGTCAACCTTTGTTTTTTAACCGTCTCTGTGAGTTGTTGAGACTTAAAGGCATGAAGCGTGTCGTGGCGGCGGAGTGAGGCAGTCGTGGTGTTTTGGGGTGTTTTTGCACACACGTAGGTATGCGTGGACCTCGTGTTTGCGTGCGTGCCTCCCATTGAGGAGTGCCATGCCACACTTTAATCCTGGCATCGGCGGAGGTGCGGCTCGCTCCAGATGGGGCCATTGTACTGCGCCGTGCATCAATAATTCACAGAGAGCCGGAGAAAGTGGCAGAGAGTGTCTGCCTGCTCAATAATTAACCAGGGAAGGGGAGAAGCATGTATGTACAGCCCGGGTCTTTCACCAAACGCCCATTCAAACGGCCTTTGATGTCGCCGGCCTGGGGGGTCTTTGGATTTGTCGGCTCATTACGACGTCACCCCTCTTTTCCTTTTATTTGTTTTGTGATCCGGTTTTGCGGAGCTGAATTTACATTGATACCTGGCACCGATGCATAATGTACCTCCTTTAGTGTGTAAGGCAGCAGTAATGGCTGTTTCAGTAGTCAACCACAGTATAATGAGCTATTTTCAGTTCAGCCTCCCAGTGCACCTTCTGTTACTCTCCAGCTGTAGGTAGAACGTTGAAGGAAGTCTTATTTATGCTCCTACGCATCTCATTTCTTCCATCACGCTGTTCTGTGTTGCATCACTTCTTTAGCTATTGTTGCATCTGCTGCCAAGAGAATTTCTAATAATGTAAAGTTCCTCTAAATAACTCAACCTCTGACCTCTCTGTTTGTTTCCTCTGCTGTCTCACCTCATGATTTATGACTGTAAATACAGCGTCTGAAGCTCTAATGCTTTGTTTTTTGCTTGTGATGGAAGCAAGGTGACAGGAAGTAGATTATATTACCTCTCCTCATGACAGGAGGTATAGTTAACTACACTTCTTGACACCACACGCATGTCATCTCCACACACACTGCACCTCCTCTCACTTCTACTCTCTGCGGGGTTTCCTTTGCTTTCCCTATTTTCACATCTCCACCTCACATTAAAAATCCTCCTCCAAAGCTCAGGTCTCACCTTTTCTTCATCACTTCTTCTCTCACCTACTTGGTTGTGGTTTTAAAAGCCCATCTGCTGTTCTCCTGCTTCTTTATTTTCTTTTTTGTTGTTGTCTCGCCTCCTCCCTGCTCCTCTATACTCTTATTAGAAATGAGGGAGTTGTCGGAGTTGCCCTGGCCTGCCCCAGTGGGTCAGCTGGAGGAGCAGCAGCCCCCCGCCAGAGAGCAAGGTGACCTCTCACCCTGAACATTCTGCACCCCTCCGCCCTCATCGCCTTCCTTTATCTGTCTAAACACAAACACACGCAAGTCGTCCAGACCTTTGTGACCCTGTTGTTTGACATCTGCTCTACTACCCCCCCAAAGTGGTCTGCATCTGTAGCACCTGCATCTGTTCCTGCCTTTAGCATCTGTTGAATGTTTGATTTTGGGGGTTTAGAACTGATTTGTATCACACTAATTTAGCTTCCTGTAACGAAAATGCCTCTTATGTTGAATTTAAGTACTAAATGTTTCAAAAAAGCTTCAAATTTGGCAAATATTAATCAGAAAATAATACTTGCAGATTATCTATGGAACCAAACAAATGCAAAAACGTCAACTTCCTGTTTTCTGTCTGCCCTGATCATTATAAACACTGACGGCAAATAAAATGCTGCTGATAGTTTGTTGTCGTCTGACCTCGACCCGCCGCCTCTCAGTGTGACCCATCCCTCAGTAATCCCCCCCCCACCGCTGCCCCTGTGGTTTAGCAGCCGTCGGATATCTGGTGTTTACCTCCAGTCTGACTGAGAGGTTTAATCCCTTTTGATCATATTGCTGTGTAAATAACATGACTCACGTTTCCTGTCCCCGCCTGCCCACAGTGCAGTTTGACGGCGCAGACTGGGATCGCACGTCATCGCCCACAGAGCGGTTGCGTCCTCCCGGGCCCAGATCCAGCCCGCTAGCGGGAGGGGGGATGAAGTACCGGTCGCCACATGAAAGCCCCACGATGATGGGAGAGAGAGTGGACCCTACTCTCCTTCTGGAGAAGCAGGTGTATGTATGATCACAGGAACTCATGCATCACATTCAAGCCTTGAGATACAGAGTGGATCCAGGTATTTAGTCTTTCAGAGACATAAAAACCAGTGTTGTGCAGTAAATTTGATTACAGCCAACTCTAAACACTTCTGAATTGCTTACATGAGCACAATTATCAAAATCTCTTCCAAAAGTGCTCGTAAATCTGTGAACGCAGACGCGAGTATTTAGTTTTACTGCCCTGCTTTGATCTATTAAAGGCTTGAACATATTCAAATGGAGCTGTTATGTGTTTCAACTGAGCAGAACTGAGAAAGGTTAGAACCATCACTAATTAAGTCGAAGCTTTCAAGGCACACATTTACTCAGGTCTTCATTTCAAACATCATTGGTGTAATTTATGTGCTGCCTCTCCACACATAAAGAGCTGTTTTGCTAATGAAACTCGTGCACATCACACCCCTTAAGCACAGATGCAAATTAAAACACACACACACACACTCATCCATTATGAGCTTTAAAGCTGTTTTGAGTTTAAAGTTTTTGAGTTTCTAGATCATCTTTCTGTTTTTATTGTTCATTCTAACAGATGGTACCACGGCTCGCTGTCACGTTCAGAGGCGGAGTCGCTGCTGACGCTGTGTAAGGAGTGTAGCTACCTGGTGAGGAACAGCCAGGCCAACCGCTCTGACTACACCTTGTCTCTACGGTAAGACCGACCTGCAGCGCGGTGCATAAATAACTTCTCGTTTCTTGATATTTTGCCTCCAAGCAGCCTGACTTTATTGAAAGTTTTAAAAGTGGTTTTGGTTTTTAATCCTTCAGGTTTTCTGAAGGTCTGATGGATGCACCATAGATCATAGATTTTAATGCCAGATTGATCCATAAGTCAACATTAAATGGTCGAATCTGGACTGAAAATGACCCAAAAAGTTCAGGAAAAAGCCTTAAAAGACCTTCAGAAAGCCTGAAAAACTTTCAATCAAGACCATTTGAAAACGTTACAGATGTTTGGGTGAATAAATCTACTCAAGACTTTTGCACAGCACTGTATAAACAAGAAGCTGTTAAAATCCTGGTGCGAGTGAGAGAGTGACGGTGCCTGAGCTGCTCATCTCATATCGTATTCCCCCACTCCTCTCCATCTGTCTCCCGCTCTTCCCTCTCCCGTCTCCCATCACCTTCACTTTAGATTACTGCCACACTGATTCCTCTCCTGATGCTCACATGCAGGCCACAATACTGCTTATCTGGTCAAATCTCTCCCTTGTAATTACAATCATGATCCATTGTGCCGACCTCGCGCTGGTCTCCCATCATCAGTCTGTCCTCTCACCATCCTTGGCCTCTCCCTCTGTGGCCCTCCTCCTTTTAGCCCCAGTGGGCGCTCTAAGTGGTAATCAGGCAGGTAGAGCACACTTCAGTGCACACATCATCCTCCACATAATCACTAATGAATATGAATTACCTTCTGTGGGACACCCAAGAAAAGAATTAGGCAGGAAAAGAGGGGGAACAGGAGGAGTGGAGTCACTGTGTTGTGCTGACATATAAACAAGCTCATGCGTTACTCATTTACATGGATAAAGTGCTTTTGACACACACACACACACATGCATGCACGTGCTGAAGCAACAAGGTCAGTACTGGACTGTTTCCCCAACTGGGACCTATTAGGTTTGAGGCGATTTGTCAGCCTTGCATTTTTTAATTTAAGCTGGTAGTTTTTTTTTAAACCAGTACAGAATGTGCAGCAGTTAAACAGGTTTAATGACTCTCAGAAATAATAATTTTGGGGATTTGGTGTATTTAAAAACCTTCAGGCAACGCAGTCCTCCTAAAGTCAAAACAAGAGGAACGAAACTGGGAAAAGTTTTCTTCGTTGTTTGTGGTTTTGCAGGAGTGACATGTTGCCTATGCAGATCTGATGGACTCTAACTGACCTACAGACCCAAACCTGGTGCAGATGATCGCGGCTGAAAGGCTACAACATGCAGAGATTGTTGAGTTTCTTAATGACAGAACAAAAAGAAAAGGAGGGGGAAGATTTGGGGGTTTTGCAACTGATTTTGTCATCTGAAGTATTCAAGATTTAATATTGCAGTTTCATGTTTTTCTAAAATCACGCAGCTCTAAAACCCACCAAAAGAAAACTACATCCTCAAACATTTAAACACGTTTACCTCTTCAAATCATTCAGTAGATAAAGCTTTTATCTAACGATTATTCACACGTTTAGTAATCTGGAAGCTAAATCCACTCAGTGCATGAAGCCATAAAGTAAATGATAGTTTATGTCTGATCTGTGTATTTAGTGCTTCTTAATTTAATTCTGGTTATTTAATAAACACAAGCCATCCAGAGGCACTAAAGCTAATGGATTCATATAAAATGTGACGATTTAAAGTTTAAATGAGACTAAAGTGCTAATAAAGAGGAGTTTCTCTTTCTATCTAGGCCTGGAAGCAGCAGTTTAGTCTTTCGGAGGTGTTTTGGCTGCCACTGTAACCTCCATAGAGGACGTTTTCTATAAAAACAAGTTGCTCCAAACTATATTCAGCTGGGATCCAAATCACAGTGTTTGTTGTTGTCTGTCCTTGAACAGTGAGCTGATAAAACGTGAAGAAGTGAAGCAGCCTGTTAAATCACATCGAGCTGAGTTGGTGACTCTCACCGTCGTGTTGGAACGTTGGATTAGAAGAATAAATAAATAAATAAACATCTGGCCTGAAGCTTCAGGGATCAGCTGGACGAAGACGAGCTGCATGTTGTCCTCTGCTTTTCTGAATGTAATTTGGTTTACTGAACAATGATAATTACGCTGACCATTTCAGCCCTAGTCTTTTCCTCTGCTGCTATAATTAGACATCCATCATCATGGTGGCTCTTAAAGGGGAAGTCCTTATATGGCTGCAGAGTGCTTAAAGGGGAAGTGAATCCACATCTTTCTCTCGTTTCTTTCTGTTTTGTGTGACATTACAGCATCCGTCTATCATCCTTCTTTTCTTATTTGTGACAGTAACTTTTTGTTGGACTCGGTGAGACTGCCACTCACGCTGTTCCATGTGACAGCATGCTTTATTCATATCTTTCTCCTTTTGTCTTCGTCCTACACACGTTTGTGTTATTTTCTTCCTCCTACACAGGAGCTGCCAGGGCTTCATGCACATGAAGTTCATCCAGTGTAAAGATGGGAAGTACGTGCTGGGACAGAACAGCCCGCCCTTCGACGCCATCCCGGAGGCCATCCACTTTTACACCACGCACAAACTCCCAATCCGAGGAGCCGAGCACCTGTCCCTGCTGTTCCCCGTGCAGGTTCAGACGCTCTGACTGGCCTGAACTCTCCTCCTGATGAACCTCGAGGATTTTTATTCTGATCAGACACAGAAATGTCAGACTGGATAACCCCAACACAGTGACGGTACGGTCTCTGGGTTTAGTGATTCAGCACACCGAAGGCTCACGCCCTCACAGCTCTTCAATCTGTGCCAAAAATGACACATTTCTTGGGGATCAATTCACACGAAATGCAATACCTGAACTTCAGGCACCTTTTCTGTAACTCCTCCCTCTAATTTTTCTGCTCAACCAAGCGGGCTGACTTCAGGACGTCTGCTCTTCACTTCACTGCATTTCTCCCTCAGCTGATGGAAATGCACTGGATGTTAACAGAGCAGCTGCTGCAGGACAAGCCTGCGTTTCGTGAATGTACTGGTGCTCCAGTCCGTAGAAGACAAGAGGAATTTTGATTATAAGTTATTGCTGTTCCACTGCTTGTAAAATAATATTGCTGTTGTTGGATGAAAACCTTGAAAATCACATTGTACTGATTTTTTTGTGCTTTTAATAGAATGAATAAATCAACTTAAATGACATGAGAGCTCACTTGTCAAAATGTACTTTTTTTGTACAAAACCACTTTTCTATTGATTTCATTCTTTCACCTTTGCTGAATGGTGCTGGAAGCATTTCTTAATTTTTTGTCAGCTGTGATTAAAACAAGACTCATGTTGAATTAAACAACTTTTCTTGAGTTGTTTCAAATGTCACTCTTGTCCTTAAAAGGATTTATTGACCATTTTATTGTTTGTTTTTTGCAAAATGTTTAGATTAAAAAGTTTCTGATTGATGAGCTAACAGTGCAGCTATAACAAAAATGAACTGCTGACATCTGGAAATGATGAAAATCTCTAAAGTTTTACATGCAAACACTCAGTAAAAACATCCATTACAGTTATTTTTGCAGAAATATTAAGAAAATTCTGCAGAACTTGACCTGGATGCAGCAGAAGTGCTACATTTTTAATGAATCTTTAAGATGCCAGCTAAATATTTAGATTTTGGCTGCATTCAGACTAGCCATTAGCACTATAGGACAAACACTATTTCTCAGAACAGAGGCTGTTCAGGTACAGTTAAGTCATAACATTTACACAGAAACACACTCCAGAATGTCTGAAAATCCCCTTAAGTTTAAAAAACTTTAGGAACTGAGTTGTAATTTTACTTAAAAGCCGAAACTGAAGAATCAAACTTCCAATGCTCATAAATATTGGCCGTGTTTTTAGCCGTTTTCTCACTTCCTACAGATTTTTGGCTTGCCGACGCCGACTCATCACTTGCTGGATGGTGAGTTGTACCCAGTTGCCGTCTGGAATGGATTTAAATGTCAGCTGCTCTGCTGCAGTATTTTTAGATTAAAACTAATTTGAGGGAAATTCATTTTGTGTGCCTTTGGAATTGTTGCTTGATCCAGAGGATAAATCACACAGTTCACCTGCTGTGTTGAGTCTCATTTGCATTTTAAACAAAGTGTTTCTAGTGTAACTAATACCTAATTTTACTACATAGACAAAATCTTATTCTTTATGCCTGTTTTTTTTATATAATTTTTAACAAGTTTTTCTGCACTTCAGTGGAATTTTGGTTGGGACTGTTTTGCACCTTCTGATGGCTAAATGCATAAAATCTGCATTGTGTGCACAAGTACAGTACAAAGCAATGGGTAAATTACAAAGAAGACATTAAAATGACATCAAATTGCACATAAGAAGCATCAGAAGTACACAACCTGTAACTGCTTCATCTGCAGTGTAAAAGATGATCTGCCTCACTCAGATAGGATGCAGATGGAGCATGGAGGCTGTTTTTTTCATCTGCATTTGGAAGCTTAAATGATGCCTGGGCAAACTATTATCTTGTGCCAGAAAAAAAAAAGATTGTTCATTTCATAAAGACACTTAAAAACCTTCCAGAATATAACTCCCTCTTTGTAAGCAAACACAAAAATTAGCATCAAATGGCATCAAGTGCCTGACTAGACATCTAAGTAAACTATAGGTCATTTCTGTTAGGTAAAGAAATGTGCCATGTTTAATATATATTTGGGCTTTTTTTGTATATTTTCTTTAAAAGTCCTGAATTAAAACTTATTTTTTGAGGCAGATATTGAGTATTTTTACATTTCTTTGACCAACTTTCAGACATGCCGGCTGTTGGCGGCGGCAGCAAAGGCTCTTGCAATCAGGTCACATGTAATAAATTCTGAGACTTTCTAAATGTAGTTAAATATGTTTTATTCACAAAGAAAACATTTAAAAGTCATTCAGTCTTGAAGAATGACTGATCCGATTCAGACTCCTTTAAGGGAGGAAAAACAGACAAAGACTTGGCGAGATTGCGTGCTTCACATGCTCACACACTCACACACACACACACTCACAGTCACACATTTGCTTTCCTTCATCCATTAACAGCAGGGCTGGGAGGAAGAGGGGTGAGGGCTGGGGGGGGGGTGAGGTGTGGCTGAGGAGGGGTGAGGCAGCCCCTCATTATTTGGGCTGCGCTGCTGTGAAAAGCACTGGGATTGCTTTCATTACTGAGCCAAATGAAATAGTGGAGGCTGATTACCCGCGTGACGGAAAGGAGACGAGCTGGATCACTCTTTGTTGGAGAGGAAAAGTGAAGGAAGGGGAAAGAAAGAAAAAACAGAAGAGGAGGAGGAGAGGGGGGGAGGCATGATGAGGAGGGAAGAGGGAGGGGAGACGCTGCCTGGCTTTACTTCCTCAACAAGACTCCAAACAAGTGTGTTAGAGTGTGTGTTTGAGAGTCAGACGATGACATGGAGGGTGGGGGCTGATACAGTCCCATTTTTCAAACAAGCCTCCCTGGGGAGGGATATGAATAATAACGACAGCAGCAGCAATGCAGCATGTAAAAATCAAACAACTATATGCTCATATTCCTCTGGCTTTTGTCTCGCTCCCAGCTTGTGACACATTTGAGTTTCTTTGTTTTTTAATCAAACTTACACTCATCTCAGGCCTTTTTTCTGAGTTCTTAGTACATTTGGGGTCAACCCCTTAAGTGTGTGTCCTCCGCGGTGTGCTTTTTGTAGCTGTCACACGAGACTCAGAATGTGTCTAATGGCAGATCTGGTGGGTGCTGACGGCAGCTGTTAGTTCACCAGAGAAGCTTGGAGGAATGAACACCTGTGATCGCTGCAGCGCCAGCCAGCGTTTCAGGAAACCCCGTAAAATTCAGACCTGCATGCACAACAATAAACTCATTCAACAGCCTCTCACACGGGCATTATCATGTGTGTAAACAATGCAATGAAACCTGGGGGAGTTCCACTTTTTGGTGCTTTAGTTTCAGTGTTCTGAACCAAACTGTCCACCTTAAAAACATTTTAATTTTTAAAATAAGTTCTGTGAATTCTGTCAGCTGTGACTATGATGCCACAGTGACTCACACAAACACAATAGATGCAAAAATGGAATCTCTTGTAAAAGTTGCATTTGTATATCCAGACACAAGCTGAGGTTAAAGGTCAGGAAAATACAGTTTAGGGGGATCGAGTTATTAGCGGAAAATATTTAGATTAATCAACATTTGTTGAAGCAGAAATTATTTTAAATGTAGTAAACATGTTGTTAAAGTGATTCTCCCCTTTAAAAACAACCCCTTTAGGGATTTTCTCCCTTTTATACTTCCTGAATGGCCTCTGTTCAGAGAAATGGAGTTTGCATCCTACAAGACTGATGAGCTAATAGGCTAAGTAAAGACTGTACTGTTGCCATCTTTAAACCGCTCCCATTTCCAGTATTTCACAGCAATTCTTTTGCATTACATGATTATTTAAATGGAATTCTATGGATAAATATCACCAACTGCAGCTGAATGCATGGGTGTAGATTTGGCATGGGTGGAGGTGAATTGTCCCCACCAATAATTCAACCCAATGGTGCAGAAATAGTGCTGCGCTGCTGTGTGTGGACCTGCGCCCAGGAGAAGGAGGCATCTGGATCAACAAGCGCGAGCCCCTCGTGGTCTGTGCTCCCAGACACGCCCCCTTGCCCCTGCGCGAAGTAATTAATTACTTTTGTAACTCATTACTCCCAACACTGCCTGTTGTTGAAATTTATGTTAGCAAATAACAGAATTAATGTAAACACCTGAATGAATCTGAGCTGCTTTAATGCACTTTGGTCTGTGCTCAGACTAGCCGTTAGCTCATCAGTCCTGTAGGATGTAAACTCTATTTATCAGAACTGAGGCTGTTTAGGCAGCAGGTAGATCAAATAATTCATAACTTTTTCACAGGAACTCACTCCAGAATAGCAGAAAAATAACTTCAATTCTGATTTAAAAAATTAATGACTTTAATGATTAAAATTATTGCAGCTTTCCTTTAACATTTTGATCACCATACTGTGAATCTTTACTGCAGACACTGAGCTGTACATCATCAAAATAACAAACAAAAATACAATATTTTTTTTCTTCATGGTTTGCGTCATTCTGGTTTCTCCAGAGAGATTTCTGCCCTGATTTTGTTCCTCTGGATTTATTCTTGTGCACCTTTTGGCTGAGTGAGGTTGATTTGATGGTGAATGTGAGCTGCTGTTGATTTCTAATGTGGAGTGTAAAAAGACTGCAGTCACGTTGAGCAGCTCCTGCAGAAATATCTGCTAAAATAGCTTAAAGAGGGGCTTTTTAAATAAAAAAAGAAATTAGTTCTATCAACAATAACAGGTTTGTTTGTATTTTTTCTAATACTTACAGATTATTTTCTTTCCATTTAACTTTTGTGACGTTGTAGCTGCTGATTTAAGACCCTTTCCTCTAGAACTGAACTCACATGAAACATAAACTTTCATGGTTTTCCCCTCCAGCTTCTGTCTTTGACAAAGTACACACAGGCCTCCAGGCTGTTTGCATGCACTGAGTCAGGGAATTAGCCAGCTGTGCACACACACACACACTCCACAAGTGAGGCACCGGACATACATGTCAGACTAGAGGCTGCCGTCCTCCCTCTCATTCATCCCCTATCCCCCAGACATGCTAATCCCAACAGTTGTGGCAGGCGGGCGGGCGGGTGTGGAGGAGATAGATTGGAGGTCAGAGTGAGCAGGTGTGTGCATGCCGTCAGGCCCCCGCCAGAGAGCTGCAATCAGAGAGGGGCTGCAGAGCAAAGCAGCTGCTGTTTCAGGGGGATTTTGGGTAAAGGGGGGAGAATTTGACAAAGATAGCTTATTCACTCCTGCCACCTATCTGTAAGTTGGGTGGTACGGCTGAGTAGTACAGTACTGTGTCAGGCTTTCAACTTCTTTCTTGCACAAAAAACACAAATTACAAGTGAAGAAACGGAAGGTAAAAGATGACACACACATGCAAATATCTCAGTTTAATCAAAAGAAAGAAGAAATTGTGCCACTTTTCTGCAGAAATCTGAACCAAAAAGTTGTTTTAAATTGGATAAAAATCAGGCTGAAATACAGATGCTCTCTAAATGGTGTCATAAGTTTGAAAATTTTTTTAGTTTAGACTTCAATTTGAATAAAAATCTCAAATGTGTTATTTGTCTTGCTGCTGTTTTTTGGATTTTGTCATTTTGATACTTGAGAAAATAGCTTCTGGGACATTGATCAGCACCAGACAGATTTATTTGTGTGGAGTTTTGAGGGAAAAGCTGGGAGGACTGTCCACCAATCCCAATCTCAGCCAGCTCCCTCAGATATCCTCCTACAAAGTGACCTTTGCCTCAGCTCGCCCAGCTTCTTCCCAGCTGCTCCGTGCATAAAGCCCTCTGATCCCGGGGAGCTTATCGTCCAAAGTCTGCCTGGCTCTTTGCTTTCTTTGTTCCACATGTAATTACACTATATCGAATGGGAGTGAAGCCGAGGTGAAGGTGGGGAGAATGAATGAGCCTGCCTCCTCTGGGTGAGACTGGCACAACTCAGTTGTAAAAAGGGGGGAGGAAAAGCTTCAACTCCCAGCGGGAGCGGCCAAATCAAATGAGACCCCGTGCTGCTCTCAGCCTGCTCCCACTCCACCTCAGAGCTGCGCCCAAAAAAAGGACCTGAGGAGGAGAGGAGTGTTATACTGGCACATTCAGTGGCTTGAACCAGATGGAGGCTTTGTTCTTTTTTTCTTTTTTTTTTTGCTTAAACATTTACAGCTCAAACACACACACATACACTCGTCTCCATCACGCAGCAGTTTAAAGCCTGGATCATGATGACAGGAGGGGGTGTGAGTCTCCTGTCCTCTGTTGTGTTCACATTAGTCATATGCAAATAGGCATTCTGCACAAAGAATGACACAAATCCACCGTGTCTAAGTCCTCAAAGAGGACTGGTGATGGCTATTTGGTTAACATGATTTATTAAGGTATTTGACCCAGTTAGAGCGTAAGCCTTCTACTGTTTGTTGCAGGTGATCGGGGAAATCGAATTTGTCTTGAAACATGAAGAAGAGCATTAAATACAGAGGAATATGATACATTTGTCTTCATCTCCTTAAAGTCAGGCCACCTGTCATACGTTTTATTCTTTATCTGGACTAACCGAAGAAGAAATTGCTATTTTTTCTGTAACAAATGTAACTATTCTTTTATTTTTTTCTGCCTGTTTAGTTGATTGATTGATGCAGTTTCAAGCCAACATTCAAGAACTACTAAAACAAAAATAGTCGTCAGAAGATAACATACCTTTAGACAGCTAAATGATGAGATACTCTGCACATGGCCAACACTCAGAGCTGTCAGCTTTAGTAGAATCGGAGGGAAAGAAGTAGAAGAACAAACAAACGCAGGTGCTTCCACACAGGTGCACTGCAATTATACAATTATAGCAATTATCCTGTCTGCGGTGTATAGATCCAGCTGATTTTGACTTTGCATCCAGACACCATAGGGAACAGATTGATTTACCTTTGAAATAATTCCACCTTTACTTCATAAATCCTCCTACATTTTTCACATTTCTCATAAAGTTCACCACAGACTTGGATGCAAGCGCAGAAAAATCAATAGGTTTGTATTTGAACACATAAAAGGCAAACATATTGATATGAAACGGAGCCATTAGTGGCTGCGCTGCATTAAAAGAAGGCGTTTTTGCTGTTTGTCAGCTCATTGTTACTGCCTATCGCAGCACTAAAGGGATTTGTGCCACCATTAACGTTTGTCCAGCTCTGCTTTTACTGCTTTGGCAAATCAAAATATCTGGTGTGAAATTAACCTAACAGGAACAGCAGCACCTCCTTTATAAAAATATTATTTTTATTAAAGTAAACCCTATAATTCTTCATTATTAGGAGACTTTTGTTGAAAGATGCTGGACAGTTAAGGTCTGCAGAACAGCATCTCTGATCCACAGCATGTTGAACTTTGAAGCAGATGGACTACAGCAGCAGAACAGGAACCTGAAGCTACGATTCACACAGGATCACCAGAGCTGGACAGGGATTGGACAAGTGTTCCCTGATCTGATGAGTCTCAATTTCAGCTGCAACATTCAGACGGTCAGATGAGAATTTGGTATCAGCGGTTCAGGCTGTTGTAATGTGTGGGGGAGATTATCTTGTCCTACTTTGGGTCCCTTAGCACCAACTGAAGGTTTAACTCTACCTAAGTATTATTGCTGACCATGTCCATCCCTTTATGACCACAGTGGACCATCTTCTGATGCTACTTCCAGCAGGATAATGCTCCATGTCACAAAGCTCAGGTCATCTCTAACTGGTTTCAAGTTCGCTGGACTCCCAACAGCCTCCACAGTCACCAGATCTCAGTCCAGTCCAGAACCTTTGTGATGTGGAGGAACTGGAGATTCACATTATGAACGAGCAGCCGACAAATCTGCAGCAAGGTTTGCATTTGTATATATTTTAAATATTATAATAAGGATTTTAATTTGAAAAATAAGAGTTTAAAGGACGATGAATGAAAAAATCATTCACAATCTGTCGCTCGCAGATTTAGCATTTTCAGATCCTCCTCATCCTCCCTGACTAATTCAAGTGTTCAAACATTTCTGACAGGAAGAAGTCGGTGACCTTTAAGCTGGAAATGCTCTGCTGGTGTTGCGCCCTGGCTATCTTTTTCCATCAGAACTGGAGGCGCAGAACGAAGACGCATCCTTTAGTGGAGGTGAGTATGAAAAGTCAGTCTGTCAGCTCCTGTCTGGTCGTCACTGTGAAACGTGGTATGAAGAGCTGCTGCAATCAGCCCTGATCAGTTCAGTTTACACTAACCTTCAATGCATTTTTATTTTGCTAAAAAAAAATGCATGAAAACAAAGATCTCTGTTGTGCAAACAAGTCCTTGCCACACTGGTAACTCATGCAACCATTTAAATGGACTCCAGTAAAGATATCTGTCTGCACAGAGGATTTAAGGAATTTCATTGATAAGTGAAATGAAACTGGAAACTGCTGGTAATAATATCAGGATTTTCTTTACATTATTCATCTGCTTCTGACCTTCATCTGCCAATAAATGGTAATAAAAGAACATCAATCAGTTTAGCATTAAGATGTTTTACAGAGAAGTGCAGCAGACTAACCCAGATGACATGTTCTGTCATTAATAAACCAATCAGTTTAATTATTCCTACATTAAAAAATGTGTTTGATGAATATTTTAAGAGATTTTTCAGTCACTTTAAATTTTTTCTGAGTGAAGGTTAAACATACTGGCTTATACCGGTTATAGATCCTCCTGAGTTTAAGAAATAATGTGAAAAAGTGTTTGTCACCATCCTGATCTTCCTTTTTTTGTATGTTTGTAGCATTTCATGTTTCAAATCATCAAACAAATGTATATATTAGACAACGGTAGCAGGTAAACACAAAATGCAGTTTCAAAGGATCTGTACAAGTGAGAATTTTTTAAATCTCATTTTCACAACTGTTTGAATATATTTGTTTGTTTGTGAAAATGAAACAAAAAATGTTTTTTTCTTTCCAATTAAGCAGCTCTGAGAGGCAAATAGAAAAAACAAGTTAGTTAGGAAAATTATTTTCGTTTTTTTTCTTGTAATGCTTTGATAAAGCCACCAGAGGGCGAGAGTCTTTATTCCCTCTCTACTCTTGGAGCCCTGGAACCCTGAAAGGCAAAAATATTCAATAATATATTTGAACATTTGTACAAGTGAGACATTTTCAATGAGATAAAAAAAAAATCTCACTTTTACAGGTCAGAAATTCAAGTGGTAAAAATTTTTTGACCAAACTTAGGAAATGGGTCAACTTTGTAAGAAAATACTTTTTTTGCTCACCATTCAGGCTCCGTAGAGGTCAGAAATACAGAGGAAACATAAAGTTGGCCAAACTCAGAAAATGGGTCACCCTTAAAAAAATAATTTACTCGCTGGCTGTTCAGGGCATTGCTTAATAAATGAAATCATAATTTCAAAAACTGCATTTTGTATTTACTCAGGTTATCTTTGTCTGGTGTTGAATTTTGGTTGAAACATTTAGTGTGACCAAAGGCTGGTTTAAGCTCATCCAATCCCTACTTTGAACCAGTCAACTGAACTCTGGTCCACCTTAAAACATCTCTTGCAAGTCCGTTTGCTTACGGTGTGAAATACAAATGATCCAGGAGCAAATCAAAGAGAGAACATGACAGAGTGCAGAGCAGTGAAAAGTGCACTTTAAAAGTAAAGCAAACCAAATGATATTTTTAGGTTTTAAACCAAGTCCCTCCTTCCTCTCTTAGACAATCCTGGACTAGAAGCATCTGAGACCAAAGTGCATTTTAAAACTGCTCCAATTTTTTAACCTTTCACTATTCATGCTACATTATTATATAAACCATTACACTGCCGTCACTTTTTCATTGCGTGGTTATTCACATGGAAATGTATGGTTGTTTTAAATATCAGCAGGAAAATGTAGCACTTCCAGGCCATGCAGGGTTCAGATCCAGCAGGAATTAATATTTCTGCCATAATAATGCAGTTTTAAGGTTTAAGATAAATAATACTCATGCAAACTGCTGTGAAAATGTGGAAACTGCTTTAAGGTGGCTGCATTTAGACTAGCCGCTAGCTATCCTGTAGGATCTTTGTTTCTCCAAACACAGGCTGTTCAGAAAGCTATCAACAATGAGCGAGATTCATAACCTTTACACAGAAACGCTCTTCAAAGGACCTTAAAAACAGATAGGAGCCGACATTTACATAAACTGTAAGTAAATCTGTGCAGAAAATGAAAAAACGATGAAAGATTCAGGAGGAGGCAAACTGAAACAACACAATTTAAATCGCCTCAGTTGAACAGAACTTTTATTTGCTCTATAGCTGCACTAAATCACCCTTAATATAAAAGTCCATACAGTCTACCACCATTAAATAATTCACATCCAACATTCTCGTTCACTAGTGGTTAGTTGACAGAGTGGTTTCTACAGGTGCCGGTGGGAAGCAGGAATCTTTATGTTATTAGCTGTGATCATTTACCCCACAGACTGATGAAACCAGGAGTGGTGATGACAGAGCAAAGCATTACAGAGGTTGAACCCAGAGAAATAAAAACATCTCATGTAGTGTAAGAATCTAATAATAGCAGGGACATTTTAATCCAGCCTTGTGTGTAATGAGCATCGCAGCCTCATGAGGCCGCTAGTCTGGGAATACGCTTTCCTCTCTCACAGTGCATCGCTAATATTACTTAAAATCCCAGTACCGTACTGTTTTTTTTATGCACATAAAGCAAAATATCACCAGCTTTAAGGCTGCATGTTTGTTTTTTCACAGAAAATAAAAAGTCTATTAAATCTATTTGTGATGTTAAATGCAGGGATTCCTGCAAACACACATGCAAAAAGTGCCACAATATGATTATGTCTTCCTACAATCAAACAATAAACAAATAAATATGATGACACACATAATACTGATGCTGTTTAGTTACGTTGGTGTTATCTGAAGCATTTCCTGCTTGTTAAACGAGCAGTGTGAAGAGTTGATGCAGCGTTTGTGGTGTTTAAACGGTTTAGTGGCTTTGATTGGACTCTGATCTAAAACTGGATTTTTGGGGTTACTTTATTTTCCCTGTGCAACACTAACCACAGTGCACAAACATAAAAGTGGCTGGTAGCAGGTTGTCTAGTGTCTGGTTCTGTGTGGCCTTTTTTAGGTGCATCCACTCAGAACTTGCTGAGGGACGGCAGCGCCCCCGCCTTCACCAGCACAGCTGAGAGCAGGTCTGCAGGCCCGGAGGGGTGAGGCACGGCCGTGGGTGAGGGATCTGCATGTTTACTGTCAGAGTTCACAGCAGAGGGAAGCTTCGCTCTGCTCAGCGCGGTCTTCCCAGCCCCACTGCCTCCTCCTCCACCTAAACTAGTCTTGCTGTTTTCTGCTGTGGGGATGATGGTGCCCAGATGGGCCACTGTGGGTATCCCAGTGGGCTCCATGCTGCTCTGACAGCAGCACAGCAGCCGGAAGAAAGCAGCTCTCATCTCTTTGCTGGATAACGTGTATATCAGAGGGTTTAGGGCCGAGTTGAGCACAGCCAGGGCGATGAACCACTCCATCTGGTAGAGGACTGGACATTTATCAGGGCTGCAACCAACATCCAGCAGGAACAGAAGGAACAGAGGCGCCCAGCACACGACAAACACCCCAAGGACAATGACCACTGTCCTGAGCAGAGCCAAAGAGCGCTCTGAGGGCCGGCTGCTCACCCTGCGGCCGCTCGACGTCACCAGGCGGTAGATCCTGATGTAGAGGATGATGATTGCAACCAGCAGGGCGCTGAAGACACTAATGCAGAAAGCAATGTAACTCTTAGCGTAGAGAGGCAGCACCGTGGAGCAGGAAGGTAGATTTTTCAGACAGTTCCAGCCCAGACTGGGCAGAGCGCTGAGTAGCACTGACACAAACCAGCAGGCCGCCAGGAGAGCCAGGAGTCGACCTCGACCGGCTGTCTCACAGGGACGCAGACGGACCATCGTCATGTGCCTCTCGATGCCGATGGCCAGGAGACTGAAGGTGGAGGCGCTGAGGGCCACAAACATGCTTCCTTCTCTAGCCAGCCACTGCACCGGCGTCAGGAAGAAGGTGTTACGTCCTGAGGTGAAGATGTTAACCACATAGGCCACGCCAGCCAGGAGGTCCGACAGGGCCAGGTTTCCAATGAGAAAGTACATGCGGCTGTGGAAACGCTTGTTCCTCCACAGGGCGAGGAGCACGGTGATGTTCTCCAGAACGATCAGCACGCAGATGAAGAGCAACACGGCCATCTTACAGGCCCCGCTGCTGCGGGGACGCTCCCACTTTCCTGAGTGGTTGTAGTGCCTGACGATGACCTCGTTCATCCCATCCTCCCATTCGTTGCTCATGCTGCCTGCCTGGCACATGCTGACCTTCCTCGGCCGCGCAGCAGGGGGCGTCACAGCACTGGAGACAAGCTGCTCAGCCTGGAGTCGCTCCAGCCATCATCTCATGGAGCTGCCAATCCACAAAGTTAACAGTTATTTAAAGTTCATCTGGATGAAAAATCTAAACCAACCAATCAAACCAAATTCATTAATTTAGGAAACAAGTAGTGTCTTCAAGAAAGTTATGACATATAAAACTGACAAAAAGATCAGAGATTTTATTTATATGGCTTTACTAAAGTAACTTTGTTGTTAATTTATAGCAAAAACACAAACTTTAAATGACATTTTTAAAGAAGACGTTTAAAAACAGCTCCTTTTCCTAAACATATGATCTTTACCACCTGGACATTTAGCTTTGTTTAACCTTTTAAAAAGTTTCTGATACATTCTCATCACTTCTTTGTCAGAAACAATTGTGTAAATCTGACTCCAGTTGCATCTTTGTAAATGCATGTTTAGAGACTAAATGTGCAAAATCAAGTCCCACAGTAAAGTTTATTCATACTTATTCAGCTGTTTTCAGCCACGGTTTACAGAATCGTACCTTTCTGAACTCCTTCAAACACCCAGAGTGGCTGGCTTTTCTGGATATCCTTTTCTTCTTGCAATAAATGTGAGATTTTAAAAAAGTGACATAACTCCAAAGAAAAACCTAAAGTCCAGATTTTGTCGTCCGCATAAAAACAAAGTTGAGTATTTCCCTCCAGATATCCAGAGCTCCCCCGTTCTTGACTCTCTGGAGTCTCTGTGCACACTGACTCCTCAGTCCTGACTGCTTCCCTCACTCCTCCTCCTCCCTCCTGCTGCTGCTGAGGCGGGATTTCCTCTCAAACTTTGGTTCTTGTTAATTATGAGTCAGGAGGAGTCGGTTGGACAAAGACACGCTAGGTTTAATGTATGGATTTCATAATCAACAGCCAGTTTGATGAGTCTAGTAGAATTTTTGAAACTTTTTCCAGTTTGTCCCAAATTTGAATTTACTTGACTTGCCATATTTTGTCATTACGTCATTCTTTTATCATTTTTGCAATAAGCGTCATGTTTTTAGTCACTGATTTCTTTTCAATCTAAACCTCACAGTGAGTTTGTGAGAACTGAACGCCCTTCTGAATGAAAAGAAGATGCTTTTAGATCTGGTGACAAACAACAGCTGAGGAGAGTACAAAAGGACCTTGAGTATAAAATCTGGATGTGCAAGATGAGTTTCAGAAGGAAGATGGAGAACAAACTCCGAGAAGTTTGGAGGAACTAGAAGAAAATCTGTGGACATTCTGAGGACAAAGGAAGAGCCACGGTTCCTGCTGACCGGGGGTGGGAGAACGAGCTGAATCTGTTTTTCAATAGATTTGACTCTGGACAATCAACGACCTCCTCTACCCCCCAGGCTCCACCAACGCCCCTCCGCATAATATCCCCACTCTCTCCTAATGCAGGACCATCTTTATCAATGCTCTCCTCTGGGCCCCACCCTGCTGCTTCACACACACAGCCCAGCCTCATGTCTGCCTCACATCTGATCTAGTGAGAAGCCAGCTCAAAAAAACTTGAGGAAGGCAACCAGTCCTGATGGTATCTGCTCCAGAGTTCTCTGTGCAGACCAGCTATGCCATGGGGGTACAGCATACAGTATTTTCACAGACCCCTCTCTCACCTAGAGCAGGCAGGGAGCACTGTGAGGGTCATGTTTTTTGACTTCTCCAGTGCTTTCACCATCCAACCGGCACTGAAAGCTGGAGGGAGCAGGCAGCTGACTGAGTGCATCACTCACCAACAGACCACAGTACTGTATGTGAAGCTCCATGTGAATCAGAGGTGGTAGTTTGCAGCACGGGGGCACCTCAGGGCACGGTCCTCTCACCATTCCTGTTCAGCCTGTACACATCAGATTTTCGCTATAACTCAGACTACTGCCACCTCCAGAAGTTCTCAGACGATACAGCCATCATCAGGCGGGAACGATCAGGAACACAGAGGTAGTAGACTTCAGGAAGAAGTCACCTCCTGCAACACCAGTGAACATCCAGGGAAGTCATTGAGGTAGTGAACTCTTATAAGGTGTTCACCTCAACAATAAACTGGACTGGTCTACAAACACAGATGTCCTGTATAGGAAGGGCCAGAGCCGACGCCACCTGTTGAGGAGACTGAGGTCCTTTGGAGTCTGCAGGACCTCGCTAAAGACCTTCTACGACTCAGTGGTCGCAACTGCCCTTTTCTATGCAGTGGCCTGCTGGGGGAGTGGATGCACCGACAGGGACAGGCACAGAATCGACAAACTGGTGATGAAATCTAGGAGTTAATCTGGAATCTGTGGTGGTGGTGGGTGAGAGGAGGATGTTAGCAAAGCTGATGTTGATCATGACCAACCCCCCCCCCCCCCCCCCCCCCCC
>SSNR01000011.1:3363504-3414712 GCA_006937965.1 Callopanchax toddi
CCCACCCCCCCCCCCCCCCGCATGAGTCTGTGAGTGCACTGGGCAGCTCCTTTAGATACATCCTCGCTGTAGGAAGGAACACTTCCGCAGATCATTCATCCCAACAGCAGTCAGACTATTAATGTCAGACTAATGTATTCCATTTCTTGTGTAACAAGCAAATTTCCCCTTTGTGGGATCAATGAAGTTTTATCTTATCTTTTATGTTAATAAAACCTAATCCAAGCAAAAATTACATTTTTATTTTTTGTGTGTGTGGCTTTTCTTCAGCATTAATCACTGACAATTGGGCCAACTTTTTTAAAATCTATGAGTCAATGTGTTTTCCTGTTCAAATAAAGAACCTCTGGGTCCCTTTGGAACTTTATAGTGTGAGATAGGTCTGACCTCTCTCAATGGAACCAGTAGAGAAGAGGGGAGGGGATCTATCACGTCTTCCTTTTCTCCTTTTATGTACTTTCTTTGGTTTCATAAGCAAGAAGCCGTCATCCGTAAGCCATGAAGTGGCAAGTTCCATGGAAGAGGTCGGGTCATTTGGGTCAGTCTGCAGGAAGATGGGTTGTTTATTGCAGGGCAGACTTATTAGGTGTCTTTTTGTCAGAACAATCGTATGGTTTGTGATTTTATTACTCACTATATTCACCACCACTCTCCTTGTCATTCTGTCAAAATGAAAAATGTTTTGACGCCATATCTGCAGCCAAGATGGATCTCTCAGACTCAACTTGTTAAGTAAACAGCAGTCCTTGTGGAAAAAAACAATCTCTTACATCTGCTGAGTCCCAAGTTACTGGAAAGTTCTTTTTACCAAGAAAAATTCTGAACAACAGCTGCTACTGAAAGATTTATTTATCTAATTACAGTTTTTTACATTTTTAACTGAAACAAAATTGAAAATGCTTTCTGAAAAGTATAAAAAGGACATTTCCTACTATTACAGATGCAAGCATTGATTAAAGTCATGCAGCATTTTTAAAAAAACATCACATCAAAGGTGGATTTTCCTATCCAACATGTTTAGAAAATGTGTATTTTTAAGTTTCCTTTGACTCTTTCTGCTGACGACTGCTGTTTTCATAGTGTCCATCACTTCTTCATTTTTGGATTTTCTGTCTTCGTTGCTGCTGACAAACAACCCAGAAACTGAGACTGTGATGGATGACTTTGTTGGATAATGCAGAATAATAAATGTTGATAAAAAAGCTGAAGGAAAAATATGCAAACGTCAAGAAAAAGTAAGAAACCAAGGAGCTGCAAAACTCAGTTTTCCTGATTTTGTGGGCTTAGTTTGTCCTGAATGTCCTGAGTAGATTAATGAATGACCCTCAGAGATGTTGACTTTACCCTGAGAAGCAAGAGATGTACAGACATCCTGACAAGCCATTAATAAGCTCATGAAAACACCCTAAAGGCCTTGGATGTGTGTTTTGGAAGCTGGATGCAGACTTCCTGGTTGTTTCGTGGACATTTAGAAAGGAGAAACGTATTAAAAAACTGCTCGTGTAATAATGTTTCTGAAGCATTGATGCCATGTGGTTACAGTTTGTGTACGTGCACCACAGCCTTGTGAGGCTGGGCATACTGACGCAGGAACTGGTGAGTTACACGTTGAGGAATGTGAATTGCAGTGGGAGCGCAGCAGCAATGGAAAAGAAAGGCCTCAACCCTCACCCAACTCCTGCTGTTTACCCACAATCACATGAACAGGCTTCACGGGGCCACATCTGACAAAAGAGAGAGAAACACTAAACGTCTTCTGAAGGACAGAGGATGGACTAGCTTTTAAAACACAGATAACTCTCTCATAACGACCACTAGATGGACACCAGCTCCCTGTGACCCACAGGATTCAGTGGGTTCTTAAAAAATGCCGTCTTGGAGACAAATTCATAATTGCTTCCTAGATATTTTCAAAATGTCAAAACTTTGTTTCAAAAATGGAAAAAGTTTGATTTTGAAATGAACAGGAGGATGTAGACGTTGATCAAGTTAAATCTTAATTAAAATGTTTGTGTTTTATTTTCTTCCAAGCTTTGATTTTATCACATAAGTCATGTTTAGCAGTGATCCAGACCTCAGGCACTCAATCCTTCAAAATAATCTGATGATGTCACCTCCTGCTTCCTGGATCGTCTTCAGAGACGATAAAGCTGCTCCATTAGAATATTGGCCGGGTGCTTATTCTTTATATGGCAGAGTTTATGGTTCAGTATCATCTATCAACAGCTGTTTGTTTGTTTTCAGCCTTAAAATGTCCAGAAAGAAATAATTTTGGGGGAAACCCATCATGTTGTTGCTGCTAAATGCATTTTTTAAATTTTTGACCATTGTTTTATGGAAGCATAGCTTGAAGTGAACATTAATCTCCTTATTCCCCCCCTTAAAATCCTGATTTCTACCTTTGACAACACATGCATGCCCTGTTTATTTGCTGTATCTCTAATAATTTTAAAGTTTTGAATGCATCTGCTTTCCTGTGCTTGCACATTTTTCTCAAGCATTTGGGTTTTCTCATCACTCTTCATGCATATTAGGTTTATTATTAGTAATTCTAAATTGATTGTTGTGCAGATGCAGAACTATATCTATGTTGACTCCATCAGGTGGTCCTCCTGCATGGTGACAGTTTAGCAGGGCTCCTAATGATGCACATTATGACTCAGAAATATCTGATTAGTGTAAAGTTTTATTATTTTAAATTAAAGATATTTAGACTTTGGGGTAAAATGTTTGATTCAAAAGTTAAATGGGCTGGTAGTTTGATCTCTAAGGGTCTGGTACTGCTGGTGGGTTATCAGTGAAACTCTTTGGGTCTTTTAGGACATGAAGTGGCCACACACACGTTGGTATTTGAGCAAACTTACACTTCTATCTGTATTCAGTTCAGAACCGCAGTAAAAGATGCTTGGATGGGACAGCAGATGAAAAACGTGGATTTTGCTAATTGCACAAATAATTAAAACTCTAACATTGTCAGAGTTTAGTTTTTGTTCACATATGTGTTAAATTGCACAAAACAAATCCAAAGCTCAGGATCCCAACATGAAGTTAAACGCTTGTAAAAACAACATGGTTTCCTATCAGAGCCCCTTATCTCGGTTCAGTCGCCGTCCCTTTTTCTCACACAATCACTCTGGAATGTCAAGATATTTCTGTTGTTTTCTTTGTGAACAGAGGCCCTAAACTCCAAATAGTTGTCAAGCCACTTCTTTGCCAAAATATGTTATAAATAACTCAGAGCTGCCTTACGTAAACAAGCATGCCCATTTATTTATCCAGAAATGCTTTTCTGATGTCTGCAGTGAAAAAATCCTTGTGCATGTGTGTGTGTGCATGTGTGTGTGCATGTGTGTGTGCTGCATGCAGGTATTACTCATCTTGTGAGGACCAAAATCTGTTCACACAACCACACTAAAACTCTCTCTCTCTGACAGCTCTAATTTGAATCCTGTTTTAAAACTCCAATTTCCTAAAAACAAAACTCCACAGGGAGTTGTTCAGTTTTAACCTTTTTTTAGATGACAGTCTTCCAAGTGTTCCAGCTGGAGTTGAGAAGCCCTTTATAGCACAGAAACCACATCTTTAAATGCGTTTAACCATCTTTTAATAGTTACGGATTCAGGAGTCTCTGCTGATCTTTTCCTTTTTCCTCTCAGCTGTTTTTGATACCGTTAACCACAAGATCCTAAACTTCCTTGTGGATTTCTTGCAAGCACTGAAGGAACAGCATTAGAGTGGTTCAGGTCCACATGTCTTAATGAATCAGTTTTGGAGTTCCCCAGGGTTCTATGTTCGGGCCCTTAATATTCTCCTCCCTATTGGCTTCATTTTGAGAAAATGTCACCTCTTTCATAGTTAAGCAGATGATACCCAGACTTACACACAACTGAGGTACACTGATTCATTCTTCCTAAAATAAATGTTTTTTTTTTACTGGAAATAAGAAGACTTAAACCTCACCTATCTGAAATCCTGTTCTTTGGACAACTTTCAGCACATCTCCTTTAGAGCTGGGTTAAGCTTTTTTAACATGTAAGGAAAAATAAATGTGATAAAAACTTTCTTCAAGTTTAGTTGTTAGTGTGTGTTTTTCTTGTTAACAGGCCCAGAGTGTGGACTAGAGGGTGGAGCTGAATGAAAACATCTTCAATGACATAAACTGGAGAATCAGAAAGGCAAATGGGAACAGAGCAGCAGCAGCAGGAACAAATGACACCAAGAATTACATGCTGGGAGGGTGATAACGTCTTCATTTTAGGAAAAAGGTTAAAGGTTTTATTGTTTGACATACAAGTTCTTCCTATCTTGATTTAACTTCCTGGAACTTAATGGATCTTTCAGACTGTTTGCTGTCCTGAGACCTTAAACACGGCCTGTTTTTAAATCTTATCTTATAACACATTAGCATTTATTGGCTGTAAATCAAGATCAGGGCTTGTATTTTTATCACGTTATTGGTTTTCTGAAATTCCTTTCGATTGTTGTCTTTAATCTTTTTCTTTGGGACATAGAAGACTTTAATCCACAGCTGGTATTTTAAATAAGCCAAACAATAAAACTGATCTTGACTCTGAATCATGGCTCCAATAATGAAGTCACTATAAAAATCTTTAAGAGAGAATAAAAAAAACACAAACAGGTTAAAAGTGGAAATAATTAGATTTTAAACACAAAAAGATCCACATGTTCTTTTACAAACAAGGATGCAAGTTATTTCTGGAAGTTTCCATTAATAAGCTGAGCGGTTTGTCTGGCTGCTAATCGGCATGACGAAGCTAAACATACATCTCCCTGGAGGAAAGAAGAACTGAGGAAAAAGCGGTTCTTCACACGTTCCAGTGACCCTCAGTCAGACAGCGACTGCCACCCACTCTGTTCACCTCCAGATCATTTTCTCAGGTCCTGAGAAAGCATTTCTCCCAACCCCACAGCTTCAGCTCATAAAAACGGCAACAAGAGCGTGAGAACGAACGGACTCAGCGACTGAAACAAACCAGACCTCAGATGACATCAGCGCAGTTTTAGAATCAATTTAAGGTTCTTCCCTTGAGTTGTTCACGTTGCATGGAATCCTTTATCTCTCCAGGGAACAAAAGACCTGAATCATACTGCAGATAGAAAGGCTTCATTTTAAACTGGATTAGCAGTTTGTGAAACCAGTTTAACATAAAAAAAAAACGGCATTAATTTGTGCCTAAGGTCACATTTTTTGTGCAAATAGAAAATAAACACTCAAAGAAATATGGTGTTGTCACTACTGGATCACATTTCAACAGAAAAGACCCAAACTGAGCGAGAGATGAGTTAGATGGAGCTGACGGGACAGAACAGCCTGTCCTAAACATGTTTTAAATGAACTTTACTTTGTAAAGTCAGTTTAAAGTTTAGCTCGCTTGTTGTTTCCCTTCCTGTTGTTGTTTCAACCATTTAATCAAGATTAGGCTTTCAAATTGTTAAGGACAAGAATACTATATGACTTGAATAAAAACATACTCTCTGGTAATGATGTGAAAATAGTACTGATCTTGGATTACAAGCAACTAAAATAAACCATAAAGCTTTATTATTGCATCATTATAACTGTATTTCATGGAGGTGTTGTTTGAGGGGGATCAATGCATGTTAAGCCTATGATAGCATAGCTAAAAGGATGGGTCATGGTAACAGCATCATATGACATTCCATTTAATGTTCAGTGTCATTCTTGTCTACATTTGTTTCAACTAATAATTATTCTTTAGTTGAATTTTAGACACCTATAATTTACATAATAACATGGAGTAGATCTATTATATTTTGTAACATGTTATTGTGAACTTGGTGCGTGATGTTCACATGACACACACATTTATCTGCAGTCACACGAACCCACAGCGACTCGAGACGGTGATGAAATTATCTGACGAAAAGCCTTAATATGTGGAGCGATCGTCTTCTCGTTTAACTCTTGCTAAAAGAAAAGTAATGGTACTTTTTCAGTGTCGAACATACTAACAACAATCGATACAACTTTAACTGATTAAAAGTATAAAGTGTAATTTAGCAAAAAGACAATAGAGTCTCTTTAATGACCCAATTTTTACAAATCTACTAGTTTTCAATCCTTTATCTTAACCTGTGATTGTTAACAAATTTACAGACCAAGCTATGCAAAAAATACATAAAGAGATCTTTATTCTCATAATCTTATTATGAAAGTCACAGGATTCTCGGAACATGAACACAATTGTGCCTCTCCACTGACCTGTGAGAGGTCAGAGCATGTTGGTCTGTTCGTGTGTGAATCTAAAGTCCTGAGGTATTTTTCCAGCATGTGACCCTTCTGTTTGAAACGAATAGTGAATGTTTGTGAATGAATTACTGGGTGAATGGCGATCAGTCGGGCTACCAGCCTCTGCCTGACAGCGAGCTCTGTGGCCTGTGTTGCACGGCGACGCTCCACAAAAAGGAACGCTCGATAGAAATCTGCAGAGGTAGTAAAGGCTGACGTAGAGGCCACTCAACCAGCAGACGGGTCAGCCACCGGGCACGCTCACCCTAAAGCCCCCTGGCTTCAGAGACAAGCAGGATGACATAAAGGCCAAAAAAACACACTTCACCTCTCATTAGTCTGGACTGCTGTGACAGCTGGAAGTCCAGAACAGGTCAACTCAGTCATGTTAACCCCTTTAGAACATGTGGTCTGTTATATTTAATGTTTTTAAAATACATATTTCCAGCTCAAAGTTCCAGAAAGGCAAAAACTTTTAGAAGTTTTAGAGATGGTTTATGATCAGATGAGGTAGTGTCTGGTTGACACCTTGAATCTGAAGACATTTTTTAGTTATTCAGATAAAAACCAGGGTTTAAAAGCATGCAGTGAATCTGCTTCCAAGGTTTTCGGCATCTGCTAAACACATGGTGCTGCATTTTATCTGATGACTCACAAAGACACACAAACAGTGGAGCTGCAGCCCACCTGTGTGACTTTAATATTACGGCTCATTTCAACGCTGAGATCACAGCAGTCGTCTCCACCTCCCACCCCGTCGGCCAGGCCTCCCACATGTGTCCTGCTGTTCCTGTGAGTGGACTGTGACGGCTCTGGTGGCGTCTCAGAAAGTCCAACAGCAGCGTGTGATGGTTAGCTTATTGATGGAGTGTGAAAGGAACAAGGGGAAGACGAGGGAGTGGAAGAAGTGGACAGGGGTTAAACATAGAGAATGTGGTGCGAAAATAAATTACATCAAATAACGGAACCAGTAATGGTGTTTGGTCCAGGTCCGTCCAGGGTTTTAGGACCTCCTGTATAAACAAAAGTCACAGTTTCCAACAGGTTTGTCTTTATACCACAAGTCCAACATCTATCTCTTAAAGAGCTCAAGTAAACCTGACATTTACAGAGACTCATGCACACACACACATTCACACACACAACTGCAAAAAAAAAAGAAAAGAAAAAACCCGTGCCCTCGCCATGGACCTCTGGGCCATTTTCCCTGGAGTCTAAACCAAAACAATCAAACCACAGACACAGGAAAGTGAACATAAATCTCCAACACGGCCATGATTTTAACAAGCCTTCATTCTCAAACACACACACACACATTCTTAAACATGGTCCAGAGTTCCAACAGCAAAGAGAATCAGACTATCAGAACCACGGATGGAGACGGAGAGAACAAAAACATTCTGAAACTTGAACTTCCATGGAGTTAGAGCTTGTTAGTCATGATTTCCCCAGCTATCCTCACCCTGGTGGCTTGTTTTTCATGGATGCAGACCAAAAGATAAAGACTCTCATTGGTCAGCCAGCTCTCTGACTTGGAGCAGTTCATTGCTTTTAAATTCAAACTGATGGAAAACTGAAAAAACAAAAACCTCGGGTTTAACATGAGAAACTTAAAGAGGTCGGTTTTCCCTGGACGGTGTTAATTCCATTTAAACACACAGACCATGTTTTAGATTTAAAGCTGCATTAAATGTAGGGAATTCCAAGAGCTGAGAACCAGTAGGGATGCAATATTTCACACCGCCTGTAACCAGAGTCTGCTTAAATGATCGTTTGGAGGTAAAGGAGGGCTGGTTGAGATCGCAGGTTGACTGTTGGCCTGAACAGTAGGCTGTTTGTGTGCTGTATCTATGGCACATGTGTGTACACAAACCGGTGAGACTCCGGCATGAAAGGCCCATGTGTCTGGGCATCGGTGACTTAATTACACCACTTTACTGGCTTAATTCACACTCAAGCTCTTGTACGTATTTAAAAAAACGCATCAAGCGAGGAAATCCTCCCAACAGAGCATCGGTTGTGTCAGTCGGACGCAGGCGAACACTTCTTTGATCCTCCTGATCCAAAGGCTAAAATAGATTTCTGTTTGTGTCGAATCCAACAGACATAATTTAGCGTGTTTTCTCTGGGTAAACGGAGGATTTTTCAAGCCATCTCAGCTCCTGAGTGGCTTTTGAAGAGAATTAGGCCCAAACATGGTATGCAGAGGGTGGTTTGGCTGGAGGATTACAGAGAACAGGGAGTGATGTGGAAGTCGGAGGGTGGAGAGTGACCAGAACAGGACAGGGCAGAGCTTTCCACTCCTGTGTTTTTATTTGAACTTGGTGTATCTCACAGGAAGTGCCCCTTGCTACTTCTGTTAAAACTTCTAGTATAAAACAAAAGAACTGAAAACAGCGGAACTCCTTTATATATTATTTGAAGCTGGTTGGGGTTTTTATCAATCTGTTCCTGGTTTCTTATCTTCACTGTAAAAAAATCAAACAGTGAGTTCATGCTGAAGATATTCTGCCTTTATCATAAGTTTTCTTTCTCTTCAGGATTATTTTCTTGTGTAAAGACTCATGATTCAGTTCCTGTGCCACACAAACCACTGCCCAGCCGGCGTCTAATATTAACAGTGCGTTCACTCACACAGCATCACAATACACGGAAACACAAGTCTCCCGAGTCTCGTGATATCACTTGTCAACATAATCATTCCCTGAATGACCCTGCAACAATTACTGCAGCAGGTTTGATGATGATTGTTGCATCATCTCTCAGAAATGTTGCTTCAGATAAGAACTGGGACACTCTCAGACCCCTCAGGTCCCCCCTCTGAGGCTCAAGTGGTTTTACTTCAGACTCAAGTTTTTCTAACAATTACAATTAAAAAAACCTAATTTAGAAGTGAATAGGAAGTTTAAATGATCACACAGTGAGGGGGTTCATGCTGTCAGCTGCATGACCTCATCTGTTTTTCTCACATGCTGGGTCTCAGTTTAAATCTAAATGGAAGTCTAAAATCCCCTTTAATCTTTGGCTTCACTGGGAGAGCTGGGAGCTCCACAGCCAGCCTATCTAATCATCAGCGCTCCACTGGTTTTGTGTCTGCTGCTGCCTCTCCACCGAGACACAAACTTCCTGTTTAGAGGAGTGGGAGAACGAGGTACCAACCTGGAAGTCTGGGAATAAAAACTTCATAAGCATCAAGAGTTTACATGACATCAGTTATTTTAATACTTCACATAAGTGCAGATTTGATACGTCTGACTGCTGATTCATGTTAACTCATGACCAAACAAAGCAGCAAACAGACTGGAAGTGGCCTCGTTCTGGGTTCAACGCTCCTGGTGATTTCCAGACCTCTTTACTGAGGGACAAGTCATTTTCTGCAAATGTGAAACAACCAGAGGTCTAATGGTTCTCTCTGGAGTCCAGTACAAACAAACTCACTAATTTCATGTGAATGTTTGGATTGGCAAAGATGCAGAAGAAGAAAAGCAGTTGGCTGCCATGTTGAAAACCTGAATCAGTGCACATGACTGCACTGCCCCCTGGTGGTTAATGGATTACATTATTAAAAATTGAATTGTGTAATACAAACTGCTTTAAAATCAAGATTTTTTAAAAAATATACATAGAGGACTTTTATAAAAAAAAATATTTTGAATTAAAAAAACATATAATTTAGCAACACAATAACAAGAGTTAGCTTGAATGCAGAGGCTCCTAAATGTGATTGAGCCACAGACCCACAAACATGTATGTAAATATAGAGATTTGTAATAACATATTCATCACTGTGATGATGTGTGACATGCAGTAAAGCATGTGCTGCAGCGCGGCATCCAGGTCACAAGGTCACTGTCTGATGGCATCATGTCTCCAGAGGAACTGTCTGGGTATTTTACAGTTTCAGTCTGAGGCTTATAGAAACTACATTCATGGAAGAAAACTAACAACAAGAAAAATGTGTTAAACATGGGAGGGTTGGGGTCATGTGTCTGCTGACGTGCGTCGTGTAAAATCACAGTCATTCCCAGGAAGTGAGTCGAGGAAACAGGAAGTTTTCTCTTTGTCCTTTTCCAGTTCCTTGAGCACTTTGTTTTATTACTGATGGGAAAACTTGTTGAAATAAGATTTCTGAGCAGACTCAGAGAGCTTTGTTTAGTTTGTAAAATCGTCTCTTTCAGTTTTTTTTATTCGAGGTAAAGCTTCATTTGATTAAATCATTTATGTGAGTGCAACAAATACATCACATGTTGGCATGCTGTCAAACATCGGATCACATTTTTGTGACGTATAATATTTTAGTTTGTGGCAGACTCTTGTGACATCTCAGTGGTTACCATGGTGACTCACAGCAAACAATTCATCCCCAGCTGATGCCCAATAAGAAATACACCCTGTTCACTCGTTTTAAAGTTTATGAATTTTATGTTACAAATCATCACTTCTGCATAAATATCTTCAATAAAAAATAAAGATCCACTTTCATGAAATGAGAGAATCAAATAAACATGAGAAAATGATTTGAACCTTTACTTTCAGTGCCTGTTGTGAGCATTGTGTCATTTGACTGATCCGTCCATAAAGAACAGCTTCAGCTCTGAGACGTTGTTGAGTTTATTCACATGGAGCTCACCTCAGATTTATCTCCATTATTTATATTAGATTAGGCTAAAAATCACTGTGGTCAGATGGTTTGTGTGCTGAGGTCCTGCTTCATGACTCACTTTGTTCTGAGTTTTATAAACATGTTTTTGGACATTTCTGCCAGGAACTTGCTGATAAAAACTAATGAGATCAAGTTGTTCATGACATCAGGCCCAAATCACAAACAGCTGACTCATATCAAGCAAACACTTTTATTTATAGTAACATAAAAATTTAAATCACATATTTATTTTCCATCTGTTTGTGAAATATTTCTCTGCCTATAAGCAAAGTGCAAATGAGCAATTTCATTTTTTATTGTAATTCACTTCAGTTTTTTGTTCTATCATGAGATCCTTGAAAAAACTAGTTTGTTTTCAATGAAAAGTATTAAAAAATATATTGAAATTTTTATTAAATTAAGTAAACTAAATAAAAATGTATATTTTTCAAATGTAGGGTTAAATTCAAGAGATAAGAAAAGTTTTACAAATACACAAAAAATATTCTATGCTGTTCACGCACATAAAACACACAGTTCCTGTTTCTATCTAAAATATAAATTTGGAACATTTATTTGGAACAAACGTTATTTAATAGCTGCCTTTGACCTGGTGTTTAACACTGCTGTCAGTTCAGAGCGTTGGGAAGAACAGGCTAAAAACAGAACTGCATCTGTAAATATTCTCAGGTCGACTCAGGAGGGAAAATAAAAACATCCAAGCACTTTAGTGAGTTAATAAATAGGGATACACCGATACCACTTTTTTCAAACCGATATGATACCGATACTTGGATCTGAGTACTTGCCAATACCAAGTACTGATACTGATACTTCTTTTCGGGTAACTTTAATAAGTACAAGTATATGGTATCTGTATCAGTCCGATACCGATACTGGTATCGGTTCCTGGTATCCGTTAACTTTAACAAGTACGAGAACATGGTATCGGTGCATCCCTAAGATTATGAAGTTAGGGCAATGATTTGATAATGAAAATGAGGTAATAAGGTATTGATTTATGTAAATACTAATAATAAAGATTATGTCAGGGTATTATACTCAAACTAAAAGTCATCCAATAAAGGGAATGACAGGCTAAGAACCAAAGGCAGTGCAGGAGAAACACATTTATACACTAAAAAAAATTAATTGTCATCAGGAAATAATTAGCAGTTCCTCCTTTGTGATACTTATGAATTAGAAAATAAAACCCTTGCTTTTATTTCAATAAATCAAACATTACAAAGAAAACTTATCATTATTTATTTTTTAATGTAAAAAGTATTTTTTTTAAAAAGCATGTTTTGCAGAAAGCAAGACGATGATAATGATAGCGCATGGAGAACTAACTGAACAGGACTGTTGGGTTTAAACTTTTAAAAATCCAAACAAAAAAGTACAAAACATTTAAAAATAAAGTCAAATCCTTTACATTATAACTGCAGTAAATACAGGTGCAGCTGGAAGGAGTTGCAGTTGTGACTGAAAACAAAACAGAAAGGAGTTTCCTCAGAAATGACAAGAATGAGTTCTACAGATCTTGACAGCAAGATCGACTTCAGATAAACAGAAAATGAAACTGCGTCACGTTGGACTTTATGATGTCAGCCACCGTGATATGCAAAGGAGTTTAACCTTTAAACTAATAATGAAAACTACCATATAAATCAAACCATGAACAGAGAGCCACAAAGCATCAGCTCTGCTGTGTTTTCTGAAACTGGAACAGGTACTTCCTGCTACAGCACAGTGTCAGTGGCTTCAGTGGCCAGTTCCTCATTTATTCAGCTGTATACTATCGTAACACGCAAGAACGTATCTGGATCATGTGAACGGGGGTGGGGGGTTATTCTGTGACCACCAGCCAATGCAGTGAGAGAGAAAAACTGTTCAAGTGTCTCAGGAATTTGCATTTGTGATGGTTTTTGATATGATAGAATGCACATAAAACATTTTCATGAGCCTACTATTTTAATACTGTATCATACATGCAAATATGTTTCTTTATTTGTGGTTTCATGTAAAAATGTGTGGTATGATGCAGGACATTTTCCCTACTTCCTGTATGTTTTACTTCCAGCTTTTACAGACAACAAAATGGAGAGATATGTGAATTTTATGATAAGGTCAGTGGTAAAAATGACTTGTACTGGGTGCCTGGTGGTTAAACTGGTTGAGTGAGTCCCCTTAAGAATGAATGTCCTTTTTGTCGTCATCAGCCTGCAGCCAAACTTGGGAGATTGGAGTCTTTTTGCCACCGTTGGCAGTTTAATACCTTCAGTCACCTTTGAATTAATAAAAATTGTACCAAACATTGTTTAATTTGTCCAAATGCTCTCCAGAACATAATGTTGCATTTTTAATATGGCAAAGCATGTTTAACCTTTTGATTTCAACCAAATATCTTTACAAAGGGGGACCATGTCTTTGTCCATGAAGGGAGGAGTGTGGAGTACCAAGGTCAGGGTACTCAGTAACTCTATACAACCAAAGCAGTATCTGCCTCCGTATTCTCCTCACTGAGCTCATTCCCAGTGTGGGTTGAACTTCTCCAGGGTTGATCATGTCTCTGATCCTGTCTGTGGTTTTCACTGACAGTCAGGATCTCAAGGCGTAGTCATGGAGGATGAGGATGTCTTGTTTGGAAACCTCAGGGTTTTATCTATGCTTTTGCAGATGATGCGGTACCAAGCTGTGACCTTTAGCATGCACTGATAAGCTTCTCACAAATCAGAGGGAAAATACTCCTAGTTTATGAGAGTCTCTGCTTCAAGCAAAAGAGTTCTCTTGGTGTCTTGGTCACAAGTGATGGTAGGATGGAGAAAAGATGAACAAACAGACTGGGGGGGGGGTGCTTTAGTCTGCCATGTTGAAGAAGGAGATGATTCAAAAGGTAAAGTTTTTAATCTGCTGGTTTGTCTAAGTTTTAACCCTCACCATTTGGTCATGAGATGTGAATCATGACTGAAAGAACAAGATCCCACATACAAGTGGCTGAGAGTTAAACCTGAGAGATGAGATTCCAGTTCGGAGAAGAGCTGCTGCCCCTCTGGATTGAAAGGAGACAACTGAGGTGGTTTGGTCATCTTCCTACGATGCTTCCTGATCGCCTCTCTCTGGAGGGACATCACTGGAGGAATTATAATCCTCTTTGGCTCAGGAATGCCTTGGGATGCACCAGGAAGAGCAGGATGGGGAGCAGGATGTCAGACTTTTTTTCTCCTTGACCCGCCACCTCGATGAACTGAGCTTGGATGGAAAATGAATGAGCATAAAGTATCTCCTGAAGTTGTTTTCCTCCCATTTTGAATTCAAGAAATCATGACAAATCAATGCCAATTTAAGGATTGTCTGTTTTTGTTTGTGCAGAGATGTTGTAGATGAAAGCAGGTCCCGATCAGATTTATGAGTTGCAATTAAGAACCAAGACCCTGTGGCAGATTTAACAGACATGAGGATTAAAAACACAATCAGAGTCCAAATGAAGCACAAATTAAAGGAATGAAAACATGAATGTATATTTAAAGTGTGTTGTGGCTGATTTTAATTAAAAAAAACTGAAGTAAGGTGACAGATTTTTAACATAAATGAGGAAATAACAAAATGGGTTTGTGAGAAAATCACAGAAGCTGCTCAAACTTTGCTGCTTTACAATAACTCTGGTGCTCAGAAAGCTGTCTTATCATGATATCCACTTACTGTAGGCATATCCTGATGTCTGAATACTTCAAAAAGCCGCTATTGACCCCCTGAAAAGACATCACAGCCCCCTGCTGGTTCTTCTCAGTGCAGAATAAAACAGGTCAGTGGATAATGCTGTGAACATGACACTCCTGTGCATCCCACAAAACCTCCACTCCCCTGGTACATACAGTATGATTTGAAAGACTCCTGCTGTGGAGTTTGAACCAAAGTTGAACATAATAGTCTCAGAACTCCTCTGGTCTGACCTCAGCTGTGTTGGTTTCCAGCTGCCAGTCCATCACAGACTCCCTGACAGACGAGAGTCAGCAGGTGAGGCTGCATGGTAAACACACCCGTCTGTAAATGTGTGTTCTCCACTTTCAGAGCCATGACTGCACCTCAGCAGACCCTCAGATCTGCACAACGATCAGCAGCAGCAGTGAGTACATAGACAAATGAACATCAGCATTTGTTACAATTTATATGAATGTTTAAACACAAACTAGATATTTTTGCTATTTTAAACCAGTTTTCTTGTACATTTTGGATAGTTTTCAACGTATCTTTATAAATTATTATACAGGGACAGTTTTATTTCACAGGATGAAACAAACATTCTCTTTACCCTCAGCTTACAAAATTACAAAATAAAAATATTCCAACATAAATTATTAAATTAAAAGGTTATGGAGCAAGAATACAAAGATAACTGACTTGATCAACATGAGATCAACATGCATTGTATTCTAAATACAGCATGCTGTGACTTTTTTATACTTCTGATTTTGTCAGACAATAGTCTCTAATGTATTTACAGTAATATCCATGAATGTACCCTGTCCCTGTCAAATAAAATAAACTAACTATTTTTTGCCATTTGGGGAAACATTATTTAGTTGTCTCTAAATAACAATAATTAGATAATTAGCACAAAATGGATAAAATAAAAATCAACTGCAGTTTGGTCCCTTAAATTCTAAAGTCTAACACAATAAAATCTTACACACTTAACCTCTTTAAAACCACCCATAGAGCTCTACAAAAGCTGTTGCTCTTGTGGGGGACAGCTGTTTCTTTCTCACACAAAGCAGAGAGTTAACAAGCACTGAAGAAACACAGGAGGCAAGTGCTCCTGCCTTTGTGACCCCCTCTTCAGAGGGGGCAGTGAAATGGACATCTCAGTGAGGGTGGGCAGCTTTATATACAGTCCTGATCTATGATCGAAACTCACTGAAATATGAAACTGAATGAGGAAATCTTCTGATCTGTGATGACACAAATATATGAAATATGCTTGTTTGTGTGGCATATTATAACCAGTTGGAATTCTTTCAATTCATCACTTCCCTACAAAAAAGAGGATTACAGGAAGAAAACAAACAAAACAAGCTTCTTTGGCTCAGTCAGGTGATGTGAACAGATGGAAATCAGGAAATAAAAATAATATCAACTGATTTTCAACAGCTTATGCATTATTGATTGTAGATGTTTTTGTTGTTGTTGTTATTGTAGCAGCAAAGTTATTCAAGTAACGCTCTGTCACTTTACATTGACCCTTTTAAGCCTGATACATATGATAATAATAGAAAATAAGACAATCCTTATTGTAACAATTACCAGTATATAATTATCTATTTGATTATGTAATTATATAACAATGCAATGATACAAATCTAAAATTTGCGCTTGACACTTGTAATACTTACACCCTCCACCAGAGGGTGGAAGACAGCAGGTTATTGAGGAATGCACTAAAGGTGTTAAAGAGGTAGAGCTTTTATTAACTTAGACATATTAAATATGATACATTTGTTGTTATAGGGTTCACATATAGACACAGTTGTAAATAGAATCAGCAAAATAAAAGTATTTAGATTTCATGTTCTCCAGAGATGTGGACCTATCATTCCTGTTGCAAAGATATGTTCAAAGATGTAGTAACTTTTTAAATTTAAATATTGATGTAGCATGAGAAAAGCTTGATGGCTCACTGTTAAGTGATTTGTTTTGTTGCCTCATGTTTTCTATTTTCATTAATGACATGCCTCTTTGCTGCTCCTCTTGTTCTGTTCATTTATACGCTGATGACACTGTTTTATACTGCACAAAACCTAGCATACTGGAAATTCAGGAGTGTCTTCAGGTTAACTTTAACAATGTTCAGCACTGGCTAGCTTCCAACAAGCTGCTTTAAAATAAATCTAAATCTTTTTCTATGCTGTTTAAGAGACACACTTCTTCTGCTTCTCTTGGTAATTTAAATCTTCATTTTCTAGATCTGTCTCTGGTGAAAGGTTCTGACTCAATTAAATATCTAGGTGTCTGGTTAGATCCACATCTCTCATTCAAGACTCATATTCAATCTGTCATAAATAAAATCAACTTTAGTCTAAAAACGTTATATAGTTCAATCAGGTGTTTTGATTTCACTGTCAGAAAACGTATTGTCATTCAACTTCTGTTCCCACTGTTAGATTACGCAGATATAGTTTATCAGAACACCACAGCTTCCTGTCTTCACTCTATTGATGTTATTTTTAATAGTTTATGTCGTTTTGTTTTACGTTGTCCTTTTCGTACCCATCACTGTCACATGTATGACCATCTGTCCTGGCTCTCTGCTGAGGCCAGGAGGAAATTTCATTGGTTGTTGTTTCTATTTAAAAGTGTTCATTTTAATTTTCCTTCTTATTTAACCACTCTGTTAATTCAATTCTGGTCTCATTACGACATCCGTAGAACTCATTATATTTCATTTGTGGTTCCGCGTTGTAAAACTGAGTCAGGGAAGCTGGCCTTTCTGTTAAAGCTCCATCTGACTGGAACAATTTACCTGATGTTCTAAGATCCACCACTTCTTATAGGCAGTTCAAAACCCTGGTTTATGATCATATATTACCCACCTGCAGCTGTTTTTGAATTTATTATTGTATCATCACTTAGTCTTTTGAAATTCAAAATCATTTTACCCTAAACTTCTTTGCGTAGTGTATTAGTTGTCTCTGTACCATTTAGTTGCGCCGTTTGTTTTCTGTTGGTTGTTATTGTATATCTATGTGAATGTGTATTTGTATATATGTTCACACAAGTTATTCTATTTGATTAGCTTTATTCTTTATTATCTTACTTTTGTTTTGTTTTTGTTTACTTATTAATATTTTATGTTAGGGCTATTTTTGTCACATTGTCATTTTATTTTGTATTCAAAATATAGTTCTGTTATCTTGGTTTTATATTTGCATCTTTGTTCTCAGGAGGACCCACTTGAAAACGAGATGTTTCATCTCAAGTGGTTTTATCCTCCTTAAATAAATATAAGTTAATAAATAAATAAATAAAATAAATGTGTCACACATAAATTAAAAGTTAAACTCCACATTTGCCCTATTTAGTGCTAATTTTATTATTAAAATAGACAACCAGGCCCAGTCAGTATTTATAACCTGTAATGTGCAAAACAACAAACGTTACATTACCAGGCTTTGTTCTTTTGTTAGTCATCATAAAAATTGTATGGCTTGCTTTTATAATATTACTACAGAAAGTGGTGGAATATGGAAGGCTTTTGACATAGGTATACAAATATAAAGACATATTTAAGTGTCACTTTTTTAAAAAGCACAAAAAGTAGGCAAATCTCTGAGAAAAGTGTGAACTAGTTGTGCCACAGCCGCTGAATGGTTGCGGCAATAAACGGAGCTGTACAGAGTTAGACATACAACATCCGGGCAATAGTAAGCTTGCGCAGAAACGGAATGGCGGAGGTAAGTGAGCGAAAACGAGGAATCTAATGACCCGAAATGTTAGAGAAACTGGGCCGAATTTCAGACTTATGTCAACCCGAACGGAACACAAGATTGGCGACGGTTTCTCCGGCTGGTGAGCGACGGCTGAGAGAGACCTCTGAAGGCATTTCGAACCGGGAAGCAGGAGGGGGTAGAAATGCAGAGAGGGAGCCTCTCTCCGGCGTATCGTCTCTCTCCGCGTTCTTGGCGTTAAAGAGCCATTCCCCCTCCGCCTTCATGGTACCAGCCGTAGAAAACAATAGAGATCCCGGTCGGGTCTAACACGGTGGTGCTGAAGTATTTCAGGTGTATTTCGACGAGTTTAAAAGTTTGGAGACGTGACATGACCCGGCGGCGGTAAAGTCCGGCCATGTCTCTCGGAACCGCTGAAAACTAGTTCTTTCCTTCTCGTGGCTCGTCGCGAGCCGGGTGGAGGAAGAGACGTTCAGCACCAAGTCACAGGAAAGCGCCCCTGGTCAGACACACAGACAGGGCTGGGACAGATGTCCGTGGACTTTTTGGGTCGTTTAAAGTAGGAGAATTTTATCTGTTTGTGTAGTTTGAATCGTCGTACAGCCAAAGTTTTACTTCTTCAAGCTAATTGTGTTCTTGTAACTCTTCACCAAAGATAAAGTGCTGTGATGAAACCGAGTGGATTAGGGGCCTACTACAGCCTAACTTAGAAACATGTTGCTTCAGCAGGAAATCTCCTCTAAAAGTCCTCAAATATTCTGTCCTGCTTTGAGAGAACTGTCGCCTCAGATCACAAAAGCTGAGACAGCATGCTACGTGTATTTTTGTTAAAGCAGACATTCTTTCTCGGACTTTTATTGTAATATTATCAAGTGATATTGAACAATAGTTTTCCAGGAAGTTTTTCATTTGACTTATGCTATTTTTTTCCACACATTTTCATTTCATGTACCTGACAGTGACAGCATGTTGTATAGTGTATGTTTAAGTTAGAAGTATTTGTATAGATTCTGTCTGAAAATCATACATTTAAAAAACAAACCCAGTAAACATGATTTTAAACGCATTATCCTTTAGTTGAGCATTACTCATGACATGTCATCAATCTGTTATTGTTGAGATTTTACATAGATTCAACTAAAGGAAATTTTAGTTATTTGTTGTTAACTTTAAAATAGGTTATATGCTAAGTTGTCTTTTATGTCAACACAGCACTTCATCCCATGAATTGCAAGTCTTTTTATGTCTGAATGATTTGTAGATCAAAGACTTAACAAGAAAACATTCCCCTGAAAGTATCACTGGACAGAAAATGATTGAAAAGCCAGCCAAAGTTCAAATAAAAACTTATGAAAGACCTTCAGAAAGTCTGGAGAAGTATTGACCACTTCAAAATATCATGGTAAAGTTTGGTTCTTTAAAAACAAAATCAAACAAAGTAAGAGCTGATATAAAACCGATTAAGCAGGCGTGTAACACATTCCAACACCTGGGAGATAAGTACAGCTTTTAACACATTGTGATGTTTCCATTCCTCCTGTCAACACTTTAGATATTCTGGCTTAGAAGTCACAATATTTTCCCAGGTGTTAATTTTTCTAACTCTATCTGGAAGAAAGGTGTGCAACTTGCAGCGGTGCCCAAGTCCAGTCCTCGAGTACTAACATCCTGGAACTTTTAGATGCATCCCTGCTCAGACACACCTGAATCAAATGGCTAAATTCAGTGTGTCATTCAGTGCTTTAGAGGCCTGATAATAACGAGCCATTCATTAGATTCAGGTGTGTTGGAGAAGGGATGCATCAAAGAGCTCCATGATAGTAGCTCTTGGGACTGGACTTGGGTACCTGAACTCATTTAGCTCCTATTCAGTCCAAAATATTTTATTAGGAACTAATCTAGACTGCAGATAATGAAATCCAGTGCACACATACCCATTTCCTGTAACTCTGTATTGTTGTACATATAAACCAGACCATTACCCACCTGGTGTAATCAGCAGTTGGTTAATGATGGTTTTTGATTTTGAGCCACCACTGAAATCACATGTCTTCACTGTCTTTTATGCAGTAAAATTCCTCTAGATTCTTTAAATTGTTTAATAATTTCTCTCCTCCAAAAGGCTAAATGCAGCAAGATTTCAAGTTTATCTGAAATGAAACTAAAAAGAAAATCAATGCTCCTCCTTTGTTGTTTATTTTGCTCGGTTTGGACATTATTTGACAGCACACCTCACTTCCTCCTTTAAAACACTGTTATTTGAGTTCAAATGACAGCAGGTCTCAAAACTTAAAAGAAGGTGGCTTGAAAGTCAGCTGCTCTAATGGGATGAGCCAAGATCAGGCACATGTTGTGTACACATGCACACTCAGTCACACAATGAGCATGTCACTGTCAGATACCTTGTGCTGTCTTTCACATGTCCTGTACAAATATATACAAATAGTATTGTATGTGTTTGTTTGTAGGTGGGTGAACGGCATCTGAACATTAGCGCTGAGGTTGTAGCCTAGTGGAGAGTGGGCCAACTACAGAGATGAAGCCCCTCAGCAGAAGAAACCGCAGTTGCAAGAAATTTTTGAGGATCTGAAGCTTCCTCACCCCATGAAGATGGCAGCACAATCCCAAACCGTATGCTCCAGTTCTGTCTTTTTCCCTAAATTTGTTTGTGTTTATGATAACTTGTTCAGACCTAAGGCTTTGTCTCGATAAGCTCTGGACAACCTCTCAACTGTCTCCTAAAGCCTGAATCTTATGCAGGTTCACTAAAACCTTTTAATTCTGATTTTCACAATAAAATTATAATTATGAGTTAAAAACCTTTGGCGAGCTTCAATCCTATGCTTTTATTTTATCATAATTCTTGAATTTATTCTAATTTGAATCAAACTGTGTCTTAAAAATGTGAGGCAGACTTGAGAATTAAAACTAAACGTCTCTCCAGGCTCTCCAAGCTGAAGATGTTGCTTCAGGTCTGAATAAGTTGACTATTTGTTTTGTTCCATCTCACTTGCCATTGCTTTAGATATGATAAACATCTGTAGTGTAAGTTTTCTCTTTCACAGGTATAAAGTCAGTGGAACAGTCACAGTGAAATCTAATGTTGACGAGTCTGTTTGAGGGTTAAAATGCTTTTAACACATTTAAATGTTGAATACTGGGTTTTGGACATATTTGACAGAAAACCAGAAGATTAAATGTGCTGTTCAACAACTTTCTAAAGTCTCTAGTGCATATCAGGTTTCCTCAGGCAGACTTTTATATCAGGACTCACTATAATTTGATACTGGTGATTTTCTCAAAAGTGTCTCTTTTTGTATTAAATGCTACTAACCAGTTAAAGGGGTAGAGTATTTGAACGTGTAACCTTGTTAAACTAGAAATGCAGTCAATTTTCTTAATATTTTAATGTTATATGGTACAAAATGTAAGGTCAAAATGTGGGTTATCTTTTAATCAGTAGGAGTGTCTGATAGTTACCATTTAAAATGTGATGTTTACATTGATATCAGTGATTTCAGGGCTACATAAATGAGTGAATCTTAAAGCAGATATGTGGAGCATTTTTCTATGTATCAAAGTTTTCTAAATGTTTTAAATGATATTTCAGGTCTAAACTGTGATCTATGGGTTGAGTTCCACAACATCTGTTATTCTTCTGAAGACCCTCCTTCCTTCTATAGACCACTTTGAATTATTTCTGATAGGTGAATTTTTTCAGCCAATAAAATTCAAATTTCCACATTGTTGGCTGTCAGTCAACGTGCGCGTGCTTCACGCAAATCTGTAGAGGTGGGGGCCGCGCGTGCCCAGGACGCTCTGTGTCTTCCTGTTTACAGTCTCATCAGCTCATGGAGAAGTCAGAGCTCATTTCTACTAAAAAGTTTTCCATTCCCCTACTACTGAGGAATTTATTTTTATTTTTAAACATTTCTCCTCACAGAATGGCAAGGCTTGCCAAGGATACACTTTTATTTTGGTGAAGAATTCCACTTTGGACCGAATGCAGTTCCTCATTTCTGGGTTCTGCAGCTTCAGTGCAGAAGCACTTGCTTCGAGAGGTCTCCAAATCTAAGACCATGGTTCTCGACCAGAAAAGGGTGGCTTGTCAACTCCGGGTTGAGGGAGAGGTCCTACCTCAAGTGGAGGAGTTTAAGTATCTTGGGGTCTTGTTTAGGAGTGATGGAAGGAGGGAACGGGAGATCAACAGGCGGATTGGGGCAGCGTCTGCAGTGATGCGGATGCTGAATTAGTCTGTTGTGATGAAGAACGAGCTGAGCCAGAAAGCAAGGCTCTCAATTTACTGGTCTATCTACGTTCCAATCCTCACCTTTGGTCATGAGCTTTGAGTAATGACCGAAAAACAAGATTGTGGATACAAGCAGTCAAAATGAGTTTCCTCCGCAGGGTGGCCGGGCTCAACCTTAGGGATAGGGCGAGGAGCTCGGACATTTGGGAGTAGAACAGCTGCTTCCCCATATCAAAAGGAGCCAGTTGAGGTGGATTGGGCATCTCATAAGGATGCTGCCTGGATGCTTCCCTGGGGAGGTGTTTCGGGTATGTCCTGCCGGCAAGATGACCCCGGGTTGGCGAAGGACAACCTGGAGGAAGTACATCTCCAGACTGGCCTGGAAACGCCTGTGGGTCCCATCAGAGGAACTGGCAGAGGTTTCCAGGGAGAGGACAGTCTGGGGTTTCCTCCTTGGGAAGCTGCCTGCACAACCCAAATTCTAATTAGTGGAGGAAAGTGAGGCGAGGCAAGACTTGGCATCTGCAACATATTGAATGAACATTTTAACAGAAACAATGTAATTCAGGTTTTACACATGATGTGTACAAATAAATTTGTCATTCAAGAAATGTCAAATTTGCATAATTTTATTCGTATTGTGATCATTTCAATGAGCCACTGATTTCAAATCATTGTGTTTTAGACAAAGTTGTTGCAATTTTAAGGAAGTTTGTGAGAAACAAAATACACACCAAGACCTCCATTGTGTGTCATTGATCTGGTTGTCAACCTCATACCTCTGTTTCCAAATCAGTTTAGTTTTTGCTCTCATGCAGAACATCTGAAAATTGACATGTGCCATCAGCCCATTAATCAAAAATAGAAATAAAGAAAATTCAATATATAAAACATATGTGTATATTTTTATTAAACATCCTTTCAAATAAGTCAGATTGTGCTTAGGATTTCACCTTAAAAAATGTGGAAAAGAATTCAAACTCGTCTCTTTTCTCCCCCTCTTTCCTCTCTCATGTCTCTTTATCTATTGTTTGTCTTTGTAAATTGTTTGTAGGCCAGTGAGCTTCCCCTGGAGGAGCTACTGGCTTTGTATGGCTACACAGTATCAGCTCCAGAGAAGGAAGCGTGTTTTATAACCACCAGCTTACCTGACATGCCACAAGACAAGGTAAGACTCATGCTAGTTGCATCTCGTGTTGTTTTGGGAATCACTCAATTATAACTGTAAATTTGAATAAACAGACATCTAAGTAACAAAATTAAATTTTAATATTTTTACTTTGTTCTGCTGAGTTTTGACCATTAATTTTTTTTTTTTTTGTCTACAGGATCAGATAACTAAGGATCTGTTTCATGGGGAGAAAGAAAAAGAAGCATCAGTGTATGATCTCACCTCCTCAGACACCTCAGATCTGCTTTGCCGCCTCCAGGGTAAAAGATTTATACATTAGCACATAGCTAAATGACATTAAAAATATCATAGATTCCACATTTATAGGAAGCGTCTGTAAATGTGTGGTAGAGCTGGGCTCTTTATCTCATTAGTTTATGGGTCGTTATGGAATAAAAAACACATTTTTTGTCCTAAACTTTCAAGTCAGTGCTCTAAGATGGCATCCGTTTACTCACACTAGGTGATACAAATATATCTGATCTTTACATCCTCTGTTTTTTTATGTATGAGCTGTTTTGTGTGTTTCAGATGGAGGTCAAGCCATGCCTGCTAGCTCGTCAGATGAGGATTCTGATGATGCTTCTATTCCCTCCAATGAAGAACACAAGGTCAGTCCCTTTTTCAATTACAAGGACTTTCTACTAGGATATGATGTTTATTTTTCTGTTTAGGAGACAAAATAAAAATACAAGTTCTATCATTAAAGTACGCAACAGGAGTTCACCCTTTATTATTTTGATAACTGACTCCTTCCTCCTCTCCATGAAGGACACAAATGTTCCACAAATGTCAGAAGTAAAGTTCTGTTGTTCTTTAGAATCGAAGAATTTCAGCTCGTCTTTACTGGAGAGGTTGTGTTGCTTTACTTTACTTTTTGAAATAACAAAAATGTGTTTTATTGTACTTTGATCATGTAGTACTTGACTAAATCATAATTTTTATTTTTTGTCTTTGAATCAATGCTTTTGTGTTCTTTAGGAAATGTGGATCATCTTTATGCTAGAACATTGAGAGGCTGTACACCTCATTTTAGCACATCAACATTTTTAGTGGCATCTTTAAACGTAAACCGGGGGTTAAAGTTCTCCGTCGTGGCGACAGATTTCTGTCAGCTGGGAAAAAAAAAAGAGAAAAAAGTTCAGTCAAATCTCTTCCTCATTCTTTCTTCTCACACTCTCTTGGGCTCGTTTGAATCCAAGCAGCCCCATATTGTTGTCTCTCTGCCTCAATATTCACATTATTTATTGACAGTTTTTCAGAAAAACACATAAATCCTGTGTTGTATCTGAGTCAAATACATTTAATTTAACTAAATAATGTTTTCATAATCTATTAGATGTATTTAGTTGTTTGTCAGTAAAGATTCATCTGCAGTTTTGTGTCTATAACCAAACTTGGCCTTTTTAAAAACACTAATCATAGTTTTAGTACCTGACAGAGCAGTCTTTCACCCAGTTTTAAATCATTGTCCTCTATTGTTTTTCATCTTTGTGAATTCTCACAATCTTTTCTTTTTCCATTTGCTTAAAATATTTTATATTGAAAATATTTTTGTATAAATAAAGTGACACAATAACTTAATGATTCTTTGCCTCTGGTAGGCCTCTGGGTTTCATGTGAATTTTACCTGCAGGACAGTTACTTTTTCTTTTATTGACATTTATTACATGCATGTCTTTATTCCATGTTTTCCTTCTTCAGGAGATTATGGTCGGCTCCTTGTATCAAGCAAAAATCCCTCCAATGTGTCCCTACACCTACCAGGAGAGAGGTAAGTATTATTGTGAAAACTCTGGTTTAATAGTTATATGTACGGTTTTGAGAATGCTGTGCTGTCAAACAACTTCTGGACCAAATCCTGAATGATGTAATGTTATTCTTACATCATCAACACATTGAGATTGTCAGAAGTTGTATGTTTTTGATTGTCCACCTGTCTCTTAAGGATTGACTACAACTTCTCAGTGGGATTGAATTTCTTGCACATAGACCCAAACATTTAATGTTTTTTTTTTTTTCTTGAGCCACTTAATTCTGACTTTAGCCTGTTGGCATCGTGCTCTGTCATGCTGGATAAAGGGTTGTTCATCACTAAAGTGTTCTTATGGTTGGGAGGAGTTCCTCTCAGATGATGTTTAGGTACCATTCTCTGTTTGTGGCTGTTTTCTGAGGCTAAACTGTGAGTGAGCCCCCTTCCTTAGTTGAGAACGCATATGGTAAGCGTTCACCTTTTCTTCTTCGGGCATTTACTTTTCCAGATGCGCCAAAAGATCAAAAAGAGATTCATCAAAGACAAAAACAGCCATCATAAAAACTGAGGCAGCAAACCTTGTGACCTTTTTTTTTTGTCATTATCAAAACCTTTGGTCATGACTGTAGATGAGATGTAGATCCTTCAGCCACTAGTTTGAGCACAGTAAATCCATCTGTGGAGAATCTAAAATCACAAACTCTCAGTTGAAACCTAAAGCAGATGTTAAAATCCTTTTCTATCATCACCGTCTGATCTTTTCTGTTTTATTCTGTTTTTTCACCTCGTTCCTCTCCTCTCTGTGTCTCTTTCTCTAGCTTATAGCAGTGAAGACCAGTTGCTGTGGAAGCCAGGAGTTCTACCAATGCAGGAAGTAGAGGATTATCTACTGAATGCACAGAGATCTCATGACCAGGAGGGGGCAGCGTGGACCCAAGGTGTCACTGTTCAAGACAATGAGCAGGTACAGAACTCTGACATTATATCCAGAAATACCGTCAACTATTTACAAACTGTGCTGTTCACTAGATATAGTACTTTTACAAACACTGTTTACTAAATGAGCCATCAGAATAGATAAATATGGATAAAGTACTCGGTCATGTCTGAAGTTTAATATTTGTTCATAGTTTAGTTTATATTTTATCTATGTATGTTTTCTGAAGCTGCTTGAGAAGCCTTTTTTCACTAAAGTTTAGAAATAATTCATCATATAATTGATTTATTTCTTGTTTAATTTCAGATTATATGCATTTGATGAATTCTACTAAAAAGTGGTTTTTTTCTTCTTGCTTTTATTGAACTTTCAGGCTCTCTATGAACTAGTGAAATGCAATTTCAATGCAGAAGAAGCACTGAGACGATTACGGTTCAATGTAAAAGTGTTCAGTGGTAAGAAGCTTATTGTTTTCACTTTCATCATAATTCAGTTTAGTCTTCTTTATAAAGTGCCAGTTCACAATACAAGCCCCCAGATTCAGGAAAACCGATTGCAGTAAATGCATGATGACATTTATTACATGTTCCAGTTTTACTGAAAGAGGCAGAGGAGTAGCTAAACATCATATGTATCTATACAGTCCTAAAATAAGAAGTACTTGTGCTAAGATCTTACATTACACAATAGTTTTTGTCATAAATAAAAAAGAAAATGTGTAACCTGGTTTACTTAAAGAAAAAAGTCTCAAATTTTTAAGATCCTTAAATGAAGACGTGCCCATCTCATAAAAACACACCTGATGAAATCCAGTGTTTTAAAATCAAACTGAAGAAGAGCAGGTACCTGCAATATTGTGACTACAGACTAATCTGAAGGCTTGAACTTTGTCTTTTTAAACATACTCCAAACCAAATTTAAACTTTAGTCAAAGGAATGGATTTTCTTGTTGAAGAAACTTTATTTCTCGTGACTCAAACTGGAGAGTTCAGCGCTTTGCTGTAGAGGATGAACAGGTTACTGGTGTGTTGAAAAGAAGAAAACACATTTTTATTACATTTAGTCCTTGTTTTTTTGTCGTGCTAATTCTTTTGATGCTCCTCCTGTCTCTAGAGGAGCTGTGCTCTTGGAGTGAGGAGGAGTGTAGGAACTTTGAGCATGGCTATCGTGTTTACGGGAAGGACTTCCATCTCATTCAGGCTAATAAGGTGAGTGTTCAGGGTGCAAGACATGTTTAAATACTGAATGTATTTACTGTCCAGATGAGAATACGTTACCTATTTGTCCCTTTCCTGTTTGCTAGGTACGAACGCGCTCCGTGGGCGAGTGTGTGGCGTATTACTACATCTGGAAGAAGTCCGAACGGCACTCGTATTTTAACCAACAGGCTACTAGGATGAGCCGAAAGAAGTACAACCTGCAATCCAGTGAAATGTGAGTACTGCTGGGATACAAAGTCTGGATGAGCTGGCTAAGGTATTAGCAGTTAGTACTAAGTGCCTAATGAAAATATATAACTAAAGGCCTATCATTATGAAGGAATACACATCACCTGCTAACTTTCATTCTAGAGCCTAAACAACAATGTTGAGAAATAGTTATAGTCATTTAGGTCAAATCTTTAAAATAATTATGCTTGACCTGACGTGGTATCGCAAGATCTCAAATAATCAGATCTGCTTCTTTTTTTTTAATAAAAGGAAAGCAGATTGAAAACGTAAACTACTACTGAATCAAATATTAGAACCGTGTAACTGTATTTGCTGATCAGATTATTTATATGAAATGAGTTTCAGTTCCTGTGTTGTGTTTCAGTGAGGATGGAGACCAGGAGGGGGAGGCTGCAGACCTGGAGGGAAACATTTCCTCTGGGTTGTTGTCTCAGACCTCCATGAGCACCGAGCAGCTGGAGCCACCGTTACCTCCACACGCAACCCTAGACCCAAACAAACAAGGTAACAAACAGAGGGAAATAAATACCTTTACAAAGCCACAATGATCTAAACTAATACGTTGATCCCATGCAGAAAAACCAGGTAGAGAATATAAGTTTTATTCTAATTTGCACCCATTTAAGATTCATTTAATCTGAAAGCAGGTCATGGAGCTGCTAGCGTCAGTTTTTGGTTTTTATTCTTTAAAAGAAAACTCTTTTGTGTCTCTGAGGAATTCATATAAATGTTGAAGCAACATTTATTCTCTCACATCATGTCACGTATTTTATTGCCGTCAGCTTTAATGTAATGTACTTTGAGTTGCTGTGTTTCTTATGTTGGTCACATGATTTGGATTTGATTTGGACATCACATCATTGTGTTTTGTTTTAAATCATTTTATGTTTCCCCACCTTCATTTTCTCCCTCTTTTTTGTCACATCTGTCTTGCATGGTTGTTTGTGCATGCATGGATGCGTGTGTGTGTGTGTGTGTGTGTGTGGTGCATGTTGACATGGTGGTCCAGAAGACGAAGGCCGCTCCAGGCGCAGACGAACTCCTCGCTTTCTCTTAAAGCCATGATCTCGGTGCACAAAGGCCACAGAAAGCAGGCTGGGCCTGCAGGTAAAGAAAACAAAAGCAGAAGTAATCTGATTACTAAAAATAAATAATCTGTTTTAGGTCATTAATATATAACACAAGCAGCTTTAGATGGTCTTTATGTTTTCATTTATATCTTTAAAAATAATTCATGCAACATTTTTAACAAACATGGACGTGATTTTGGTGTCATCACTGTATTTAGAAACATTTTCATTGTGTTTACTAAAAATACGACTTATTGTACTTTTGCAAGAAAAATCTGTGGCTGAATACAGCTGTTCATCACTTGTTGTTACTATCTGGTTTTTCTCCTGATGATACACCTCACACTTTAAATAGAAGACAGGTTGGACTGCAGGCAGCTCAGTCAAACACTCACTGTGTTAAACTGTCTAAAATAACCACCTTATGTCAAATAATGTCACCGTCATGGTGGCATATTTCTACACCTTTACATCGACGGTCCCTTTATGTTTTTGCTGGCCTCTCATAGCAGGAGATGAGCTGTTTCAGCACGTCGTTAATATTTGGTTTTATATTGTTTACTATAGTTTCAGGTCATGTTTCTGAATGCAGTGACCTGCTGAACTTTGTGTTTTAATACTTGGTATAAAAACACTGAAGTGACTAACATGTACTCATCAACACTAAGGTTCAGTTGAATTAACAAATCACAGATTTAGTTTTTGTGTTGGAAAACCTCTCAACGTATTCTATAAATAGAAAGTCAGTTTTCAGATATTACACTGATATAAACAGAATATCTTAAAGGACTTTCTGATCCTACATTAAACATTTGCATTTAGTTAAATTTTGTATTTTAAACACTTCATCTACACAAATAAAAACTTGAATAGAGTTTTAAATCCATATAGAATGCATGGTGGCGTTTTCAGGTGTGTAATCCGTCGTTTTGACCTCTGTGTGTCCAGATGGAGAGCTGGTGATGAGTCTGTCAGAGCTGTGTGGTGATGAATGCCCTCAGCAGCTGTTTGAGTGTCCATTCTCTTTCCGATCCATGGACAACCTGCAGGACTCTGACTCTGAAAGTTGTCCAGTCCAGCTCCAGTCTCAGCCCTCTGAGTGGGCCTCACCATCCCACCACCACGACCACGGCCTCCTAAACTCCTGCTTTTACCAGCTTCACATGCGAGGCGGCCCCTTTGTTTCAGAGGGCTGTGACTGTGACCCAGCAGGCGGCGGGGTCCGTCCTCCTCACAGGCTGCAGGTGGAGTTCAGCCTACCTTCCACCTCACATTCATCATCTGCTGTTCTCTCCTCACATTTCCAGGGATTTGGCAGCCTGCTGCACCCTTAGCCCGTCAGAGACTGAGCGGTAGTGTTTGCAATTTACTCTACTGGTGAAAGAAACCAGGACAAAATGTGCATTTTGTAGCTTTTTGAGAAAAACATGGACCTAAAGTGTTGGGAGTGATCTCACCAACAACTCAGACACTGAAAACCTCCGTCCAGCATGGACCGATGATCAGCTGTACTTCTGTTAAGTACTACAGTCTACATCATGGTGGGTTTAATTGGTTTAAAGGAATATTAATTTATAAAAGCACAGTGGAAGTGATGGATGTTGTTCTTGTTTCTCTAAAACAAAAGGAACATTTCACAGGTACTTAGGTTTTTTCTAAATTCTTTAAGAAATGTTTTGGCCATTTTGAAGTGTGTTCCAGTGTAAACCATTATGAATTATTGTCTTATCCGTTATAGATTTCTTCCTGAATGTAACTGTATAAAATAATTAATGAACCATTCTGACATTTAGAAGATTGGAGCTGTTTTTAAGATGCTTTGGTTTCGGCTGACTGTCCTGAGGGATGTAAACTTTATTTCTCCAAACAGAGGCCATTCAGGAAGCTATCTAAAAGTGTAATATATTAATTATTTAGAAACACAATTCAAAAAGGCTGAACAGTCCCTTTAACATGTCAAGAGCCAATAAAACGTTTATTATTTTTGTCCTTCACTCAGCACTTTTACAACTTATTTCAGATTAGTTTTTGGGTCGTCCACAAAAGATGCTTGAATTTCAAGTTTTTAACACATCAATCTAAACCTTCTGTGACTGTGTGTTTCTCTCCTCCTTCTGTGGCTCCTTTCCCTTTTAGATTGTTGACATTAAATCATTTAATTTACGCCTTCAAACCTGAACCCAAAAGACATCTGTGAGTTATTTAGGAATCAAGCCACAAGGAGCAACATAAACAAGCTTTATAGTTTTTTTTAATAAATATAAAGATGCAGTTTAATTGCTGAAGCTCCTGCTCATCCTTTTTGCTGTTGATATATTTTATCCTGAAGAGCAGGACATGAACTATGTGCATTCAGTGACTTGCCTATCTGAGCGTGTACAAACTGTTTCTCAGGTTCTACCTATTCTTGTACAGAATGTATAAAAGTGATGAGTCCCATCGTCCCTCTGAGCCGCTGTCATGTTGATTCGTCGCCATACGTGTGAGCTTTCTGTGTTTATTCCTCTGCTTTGTGATGTTGACAGGATGAAACGCACAGAATAAAAAGGACTGGAAATATTTTTAGTGTCAGACTGGGACGAGCGGGGGCCATCAGTAAACATTATGTGCTTATTTATACAGTAATACAGAGATGTAAGTGTTAATAATCCATTTTATTTAGTTTTAAAGAATTGTAATTTCATGCATTTTCTTCGATTCATGCCAGTGAACTTTGGTTTCCTCCTGTTTCTTTTTTCATTTCTCTAAATGTCAGATCAGTCTTTGTTTACACACACTTTACACACACACAGACACACACACATGCTTCAAAACTAAATCAGAACGATGCATTAAAGTCACTGTTCTTTATTTGACCATAAATTTCATAAGTCCTGCTTTCATGATGTTTCTTTAAAAATGTTGAAGTTTTGTAAAGAATAATGAAAATAAAGTCGTCAATGTTAATATAACCTGTTGCTGCTGTGAGAGTTACTTTAAGGACATTCAGCTCTGTTATCTGAGAAATGAGTGACTATTTTTATGCAATAAATCAAAGTGAATTATCTGAAGTAAACAGTTGAATTATGAGAGTGAAATGTTTAAAAACACATGTAACTCTGGTGTTTTGGTGAAGTTTTACAGTAGACTGAAGGAACATCCTCTGAATTTTTACCTGTCATAAATTATTGCTCCCTAAATGTCAGCATAAGGAGCTTTTATGTTTTTGTTTCATTCATTTGTTTGATTTCACTGCTGATGTCACTAAAGTCAGATTTATGGTTTTCTCATAAAAGCATTACAACGTAAAATCAATTTAATCTGCAAAAATTGAGTATTGTAATTTATTTTATAGGTTTTAAAAATGTTGAACATCACATTTCTATTTATAAAAATTGTTTTAATTGACAAACAATTTGAAATGAAGAAAATTAAACATAAAATGATAAATTATTCTCTATTTCACCAGGTGTGTTATAGTTAGAGGTAACTTTTACTGCACAATCAGTAGTTTCTCTGCATAAATGACATTTGAATTATGATTTTTTAAAATGTTTTGCAGCAGTAAGGATCAATTTAAGGTGTTCATATGACCCTCACACAACCATCTCATTCTGATGTTTTTATACCAGAAGCAATGGTTCCTTTAGAGTAAAAACATGATTTTCCTTACTCTTTTTGTTTGTTTGGGGTTTTTCTTTTAAAGGTTTTAGTGGTTTCAGTACAAAACGTTTCTGTATAATTTAAAGGCCGTTTAACATTTATAACTTGTCATCTAAACATCTCTACTGAACCCTGAGAGCTAAATCCTGATATGGTCCCTGACTAAAGTCCATTATGTGTTTTAGGATTTTTGTTATAAATGTTCTCTTTTCATGTTGTTTTTTCTTTTGGGTTAAAGAAACCTCCTTTAACATCATTTCATTTTATTTCCAACCTGTTCAGGATCACAGAACCAACCCAATCACTAAATGCAGACACAAACTCCTGTTTATTTAAAAAAAAAAAAAAAAAACCTTTTTGATTGATTTCTTTTATTGCTAGCTGGAACATCAAACACCCAAAGGCTAACTGAGATCTGCACAAGTGGTGCTCCTTTTATTAAATTCAGTATAACCTGAAAGTCTCTTTGTGGAAAAGATGACAAAAACAGTTTGAATTCTCCAAACTATTAATAAACAGTTGTGTTTTTTCCCTCACTGTCTCACCTCCAGTTTTTGAGCCAACAGCCTGAAAAACTGGATCTCCAATAATATTTTAAAATCTTGTTTTATTTGAGTGGAAAGCTCATATGAAAAAGTTCACCTTTGATGCATTAGATGGGTTCATTTGTTTCTTAGTAAATAAGTCAAACAAAACAAAAAACGGGGAAGGAAAATAAAGGAAGCTCCCTGGATCCTGTTTCAGGTCATTGTTAACTTGAACTTGTTAGTTTAAAAATCACCACGTAAACAATGAAAAGAAATGCAAAATGACTCAAAATAATAAAGAAACTCTCAGACTAAAACACCACAGAAACCCAAAGTATCCTTTAAAAGTATAATCATAATTTTATCACAAAACCACCATTTAAAAATCTGCTGAGTAAAAATAACATGGGACAAAGAGGAGACTCGTTCTTACCAGTAGGGGGCAGAAAAGTCTTACTTTATTTTTGATTTTTTTTTTTTTTTTTTTTTTACATTAAAGTCTTTATTCTGATGCCTTTTCTCCTCTTGATTTTGTCACATTGATGTTTAGTTTACTTGCTGTAACTTTTTTAACTTTTGCAGCTAAACGGTGTTAGACACTATTTAACTCCAATACAATAAATGTTGCATACTGATGTGCAAAAGTCAAATAAAGCTGCTGTAAAGTCATGACTTCCCTCTCAGACTGTTTGACTTCTGTTAGGATGAACTTTTGTTTTTGCATCAAAGCCCAGTAAAGTACCCCACCTCCTACAGAGTATTAACTGTTGTTAATATGTTTGGATATTATAGTGATGATGGATTGTTTTCTGTTTCTGATTGTGTCTGTTTTTGTGCCCTGCAGTCTTGCAAAAACATACAGATTGTTTACAAAGCGTGCAAATCAAAGAGGCATATACTTTATACAATTTAGACAAAATTAGTGAAGATCTGCTTGAAATATTCCTCTAATGGGATTTTGGAGAACCAGGAGAGAAAACTTCGCCCTCTGGATCTATCAATTGAAAGTACAGACTTCATTGAAATGAGTCACAGAATGTTGGACTTTATGTAACTGAACTGGAATTTTGACACATTTTAGTTTTTATAGAATTTTTAGGATTCTTTTTACGTTTGTTTGCAGATCATTTAACCTACAGTTGATGATGTCACACTCATTTTTGAACAGATTTTTACTCCCACATTGTTTTTAGTACATATACAAATCACACATCAAAACAGGAACCTTTGTTTTGTTTGCAACTCAAAATTGGAAGTGAAAGGTTTTTAAATTTATCAGAACTCCTATATAAATCACTGTAGAAACATTCAAATTGAAGTGTGTGACCATCAGAGCAATTTGATGTTTAGAATTCAAGACTTTTACAACTTCTAGTGTTTGTGCAGCTATTGCTTGTCTGAGCAGCTTTATTTTAATCTTAGTTCTTTTTTTATGTAATGACCTTTAGGCATTTGGTCTTAGCTTAAATTATTCCAAAGTTGATGTTGAAATGTCAGGCTGTTTCAGCTGTTTGAAGCTTTCGAGCTCTTTTACGCGCCTGTGCGTAAAGGCCGTTTGGTGATTCCAGAGCCAGAGGAGGAGGAAGTCGGTAGGAGGGACCAGAGGCGGTGGGATGGTGTGTGTGAGCGGAGACTTTATGCAGGATTGTCCAAACGCCTCCAGCACAGAGAAACTGGAGAACCTCCGCACTCAGTCTTTGCTCCAGAACCGTAAAATGCGCGCAGAGGGGCGTTGGGTCTCAGACGGGAAAGCGCTGCGTGTCTGCACGGACACGAGCTTTTGATCGGCTGTATAGTTTCAGGAAAGTTTCACACACGCGCCTCTGCATTCGATGCCAGCACAGGTAGAGAAAGAGGATCCCGGAAGAGCCCGTTTTGCAGGTTATTTTGCGTAACTGGCGCTTTTATTGCAACGTGAGTGGACGTCGATGGACTTGACGAGATCATTTCTCATGTTTAACCAGTAAAAACCGTGGAAGAAGATGAAGGATCTGATGAAGAAGAGGCTGTTCGTGGTGATGGATGTGCTGTGCGTTGTTGTTGGTGAGTTCAGGAACAAAACGTCAGGAGAGCTGCGTGTTTTTTATTTCACTGCGGGGCAAATCAGCGGTGACAGCTGTTTACTCTGAGCAGTGGAGTCACTTTTCACACGAACAGGCCTGAAATGTTTGCGTCTGCAGATCGCAGCTGGAGTATTTCCTGGCGCGTGCCTCTATTTTTTCAAACATCTGTTGTAGCTAGCTCATGAACAGCCTCAGTTTGGAGAAACAGGGTTTGTTATTAAGTGTTTCTGTCATCAGCTCTCAGGAATGTCAGTTCTTGCAACCATTATTTTGAAAATTTAAAATATAAATTTATTACATGAAGATTTACTTAAATCTGACAGATTAATTATTAAATCTGAAATATATATATATATATATATATATATATATATATATATATATATATATATATATATATATAAGGATTTAAAAGTTATAAAAACTGCTGTGACAGGGTGTCCGCGGAGTCTTAAAAAGTCTTGAAAGGTGATAAATGCATTTATGGAAAATTAAGACCCTTAAAAAGTTGTAAAAGGTCTTAAAACGAATATGAAAAGTCTTAAATTTGGGTATTATTGTTGAGCTCCATGATTTCCGCGATGCGTAAAACGAGGACGTAATGGCGGAAATTAATAAACAAACTAGAATCCAGTAGTCGATGAAAGTGTTCTGGTATCTAGTATCTGGTATCTAGTCTGTCATAAAGAAATACTTTGAATAATAAATATAAAATGTACAATATATGAACTATACTTAATAACATGTCGATCAGCCTGAGATGACAGTAAAAATAAAAACATCTGGTTATAAAACATTAGCCATTATCATAGTAATATTTACCATCAGTGAACTGATGTGTGATGCTGTATTGAAGTACAGCAGTACTTTAGGACTAGTGTTTCCAGACAATGCTTATGTTTTGCATCTAGGGCTGGGTATCGTTAAATATTTTAGATTTTTGTGCATTCAGACTAGACCTCCAGCTGGTTAAAGTTAGGGTTGAGATCATGTGTGAAAACAGCAGTTTTTTGATCATTTACTTTGGCAAACATTGTCTTTAGTTGAAGTGTTATTTGCAAAATGGATTTTCTTCTATTTGAATCACAAAATACAACTGTTTATTAGTTACAGGTACATTGCGATAAAGTCTTTAAAAAAATGTTTTGAAGGTCTTTAAAAGTCTTGAAAAGGTATTGAATTTTACTTTGAGATCCCTGCAGATACCCTGTGTGAAATGTTTGAGACTGGAATTGTTTTCTAACTGATGCTAATGTGATTAGCTGTTAGCTCAAATGTCCAACCAAAACGAATGCTTTTCTCAATTAAGGCCATTTAAAAAGTTATCTGCAACAGGTGATATGAATTAATCACACCCACAAACGATCCTCCACAATTTAAACCATTTGGCAAAGATACAGTCTGCACTGGTTTATATGGCTTTAAAAGTGTGACATTTCAAATTTTAAATATTTATAATTAAACACGTTTCCAGCAAGAAAACAAAAGCCGAGTTGCCAAACTTGACTTTAATATTTTAAAGGGGTTTGCATTGGTTCTACTGGTTTTCTAAACAGCTCAGTGCACCAAAATGCTTCTAACTCAGTGAATGAACCAGTGGAGACAAAAAAAAAAACAAATCAAATAGTCTTCATGTATTTTGCTGCCAGTCTATAAAGAATGGCATAAAGAGGGCATAAATTCAGCCAAAGTCTAAAGAAAACCTGAAAGATCAGAAAGTCCAAATAAATGAATCTCTTTAAAGCATTACCGAAACGTCTGGCTGCTTAGAGGCTACGTTAGGAAACAAAGTGTTTCATGACATGAAATGGAACCAGAGTGATTGTGATTGTCCATAAAAAGACAAAGATAACTTCAAAACTATATAACGATAATAAGAAGTCACCAGGAGGAGACTCAGTGAGACGTGCTCATGTGGAATGTGCCACTTTGGGGTCGAACGCTGTTTTTCTATCAGTAGCTCCTGACAGACCTGTTGTGCAACAGTCTGCTCTTTGTCTAGAAGTTAATCTCCTATCTTGTTTCTCCATCAGTATAAAGAGGCGAGGTTGATGCTTCTCGTTTCTTAAAGAATGTTTCTTCATTTCTACTTGAATTCATTTCAGTGTGTTGTGATTTTCTAGAGGAGGGCGGGCGTGATGGTGTTCTGGTCCAGGATTACAGTCTGGGTTGGGTTTGTCCAGTCTGGCTTTGCAGCATCCCACCCTGGTGGTGCATCCCTCCTGCCACCCACGTCACCTCCTCCAAATATTATCTTCAAGCTAACCCCAAGCTTACATGAGGTTTCCTCCACTGGGGAATAACTGCAGGACAGAGCTTGTAATTACTCAGACCGTTAACATAAACAGAGTTCTGTCTGCATTCTGGAAGGATTTAAATTGAATTATGGACCCGACCTTAAAAACCTTAAACCAGACTACCAGGGTGATTCCTGCTCTGCAGGTCATAACTACTGATGTCACACACAGACACCGACGTGTCTCCCTCTCCTACTTCTGTCACCATGACGCACAGATCTTTAGTTAAATAACTTTATTCTGTTTTGCAGCTGTCATTCACTGTCGTCTCTCTTTACCTTTCCCCCTCCTCTCCTGTCTTTCTTCAGCGTTTTTATTCCCTCCCCCTGTTTGGAGAAGTCCACACTCAGCACAAATAGATTGTGGGTGTTGGCTCAGAGCCGGCTTTAACCTCTCCCTGCCCACAGCCAGGTGGAGGAGTAGCAGCTCAGAGCGCTGCGTGACTCCCAACGCTACAGACAGGGAAATAAAATACCTGTGAGTCAAGAGTTTAAAAAAAAAGTGTTTTTCTACATGCAGACATGACAAACCTGTTGTATTTATCTGTTGACACACAGCCTTTCTGACGGGATGACGTTGCATAAAGAGATTTGCAGTTACAGCTGCTACACTTGTAAATAAACCATAAAACTTCATGTAGATAATGAATGTAAAGCTGAGGAGTAAAGGTTTATAAAATAACGCTGCATGAATTGATATTATGAGATTGGAGCTGATTAAAACACTTTGTTCTAGCCGTTAGCTCGTTGATCACATAGGATGTGAACCATTTCTCCACTCAGAGGCCGGTTCAGTGATAAGATTGTAATTATTTATAACATTTGCACAGAAACACATGTCAAAATGACCCAAAAATTATTTTACTCTTGTTTTTTGTAAAATGACCTACAAATGACCTAAATGATCATTTAGCTTCACAGTTTTCCCCTCATCAGGCTGCTTTGTGTTGCTGTTTGTAAGATGGTGAAACCGAGCTGCAGTTACTCCTGGTTTTGTTGGGGAAGAGACATTGTCCACGGCGAGGTCTCAGTGCAGATGCATGATGGGAATGGTTTCCCCCAGGAGAGCAGTGTCATGGAAACTGAACCCCAGACAAACTTAGAGCCGTGGGAAAGTATTTTACTCGCACTGTCGTGGGAATCATGTTATTGCATTTTAGCTAATATAGTTAATAAATGGTTATGATTAGATGAAATGTCATGATGGAACATTAAAGTGTCGCCACATTGTGACATCAGAGGACAAGTGTGGGATCAGTGTTTGAGCGGGGTCGATTAGTTGAGTCTGAGTTAAAAAAAAACGCCACGTTTTCCTCCCGTTGAGTTTAAAAAGTATGAAAAACTTTAAAGTGGAAACTATAGGATGTTGGTGGCAACACACACACACACACACACTCACACACATCAGCTTTGTCTGTGTGAATTATCAGCACTTGAACAATGAAGGCTTAACGTGGACCTTTTGATATTTCCCACTAATAATTTTCACCTGATGTCTGAAAAGACGTAAGATTCTATTAATTTAGCAAAATAGTTTAACAACTATAACCAGCTAGAAACAAACAGCAGTTAAACCACAACAGAACACCTGGTCTGTGGGGTTTGGCGCCATCTAGCTGTGAGGTTGCAGGTTGCAACCAACTGAGAACAGCTCCCCTTGAACTTCTTAGCAGAGAAAATTTACTGGTCTGAAGTAAAATGTCTGTCAAATCATCTGGCTGGAAACACAACATATGTTTAAAAATCATTAAAGGCATACTCAGTATCCAGGTAAACAATGTAGCTTTTGACGTTTTTTTTAAAGCCTCTTAACAACCTTCCAACATAGTATAGCCATAAATATATTGTGGGGATTAAAAAAAACCCAAAATAAATCAATAAAGTAGTTGTCCCGCAGTTGTCTAAAAACTTCAGCCAATCCTATCGTTCGAACGATAGGATTGGACAATCCAGCTGTCTGTCTGCCGCATTTCCGCACTGCTTGGATTGGCATTAATCCGCCCGGACACATTTTGGGGCAGAACATCCCGGAAGTGAAAGGAGGACAGAATTAGCCGGTGGTCAGTGCTTTCATTTTAAGATAAAAATACCAGAGTCCCCCCAAAAAACACCTTTTCAACTAGCAGAAAACTAAAAACGTTTGGAGGTGAAAAGAGGAAAAGCTGGGGGAACGTTTCTACGGCTGGAGTTAGACTCTGCTTTGTTATCGTCGCAAAACGGAGTCCCATGTCCGCGGGAAGGCTGGTGTACCGATTATACCCGACGGGAGGGGTGAGTGCTCCGAGTCGTGTTTCTGTAAACTAGCTAGCGAGACCTAGCTTGTTTACCTGGCTACTGAGTATGGCTTTAATGTGTGACACAAGAGGAGGAATAAAAATGGTAAATCAAAACGCAAAGGAAGTATAACGATGCATCACGTGTGTTCCTGGAAGACAAGTTCCTCCAAATCACACATTTCTATTGTTGTCTGTGCTTCCTGTGGAGAAGCTTGTTAAATTTGAATTTTCTGTTTAGAATTTTCACTCTTTTATCACTCTCTATTTCTTGAGTTCAGGCTGGATAATCAGGATCAGCTACGTATGTATTCATAATCACATGAAATTAGCAGATGGAAACACATGCATTTGACTTTTTAGATATTTTGAAACGTTTGTTATGGTGCATAAAATATTTAAGCTGAAACCTAGTAATTCTTCTGGAGTTTTTATATAGAGCGGATGTAGGAACATTGTTGTGCAGCACATCAGTCTGTGAGAGGGATTCAGAGATCCCTCTAAAGTTGCAACTGGACCTTTTTAATGTTTTCGGATTTCTTTATTTGCTGATTTGCAGGATCAGGTTTGAAGTTTATGACTCAGATAATAAGTTAAAGCCAAAATGTTTTGTTTTTTTTTAATTGTAGACACCCTTTTTGTCCAACTTTTACTTAAAAAACACCAAAAAAGCTCAATTAACAGACAGAAAGTGGGAAGTTTTTGAGAATAACTCTCTTATCTGTTGTTTTAAATTAAACAAATTACAAGAAGAAGAAAACCCCACACGTGGCAATAATAACAGTAAATGTAGTCAACTTTTCGAGAACGTCCCTGACTTTTAAGTCCTCCTGCAGACCTTTCTGGTTTAGGTTTAAACCTGTGTGGCCCACTTCTTTGATCCCCTCCAAACCCAGACCCTTTGATAGCCGACCCAGATTTAGCAGCTCAACCACAACCCGTCTCCTTCTGCTCTGCCTCAACCTAAGCATGCGTAAATGATGGACGGAGTGAAACAGAGGGATTACAAATAAAGAATGGGCCGCAGCAGCAGCAGCAGCAGGCTTTAGTGTGACTGGTGAAGTTGGGCGTTCCTCATGTACACTGGAATTCCAAAAGCCAACGCCGGCCGAGGTTGAAGGCTCAGCACATACCTTCCACATTAGTCAGTGTGGCTCGGTGTGAGACAGTTAGAAAGAGGGAGGGAGTCGTTTTGTTACCGAAAGCTTTTAAAGATCTGTAACATCACCTGATGCACTTTGTGGAACTTGTTGCAGGGAAGGAACAAAAACAGATAAGAAATGTTTTTTAAAAAGTGAGGAAAAAACGCCTTATCGGGGTTGTATAAAACATAAATTATTGTACTTGAAGTGGGGAAAAAAAGGATCAGATTGACAGGAAACAAAACACAGAAAAGGAAACGGGTTCAGTGACCTTCAGGCTGAAAAGGCAGGAAATGAGAGTGGAAGGAATTAGATGGAGGGGCAAATGTTCCAGCTGTGACCCTGAAGGAAAGTCTTAGACCAAGCAGCCCAGTGGCATGAGAACAACACACACACACACACACACACTCAACTATGCAGAATGAAAACCCAGACTGTAGGTTTTCTCAAACTGAGGAAAGTAATTGTCCATCTGCATGGTTCTGCAGGTGCAGCAAGTTATGTCAGAGGAACAGGAGTGACTTCGGTGAACGTGGCAGCAGCTCAAGTCGAGCTGGCAAAGCTTTAATGGGGACTGGAATAACAGATATGGCTAAAACAGAAAGAGGATATGACTTACAGCCCGGCTCAGATGCTGCTCCAAGCGCATAATCACACATCTGTCTGTCAGCTAAACAAAGCAGCTCATCAAGGCGTCTAAATTTACAACAAGTGAAGAAGTGTTTAGAAAGAGCTGCGATGAATGGAAAGGGAAAAATCGAAAGCTGCAGAGTAGAAATGATGGCTTTGAGGGGAAGAAAGCACAAAACATCATGCAGAAAGCGTGTTTCTGGGTGTTTCTGGTGTTTCCTGGATCTTTTTTCGAGTGACTCCAAGGTGCATGTGAGGCTGATTTACAGGAGGAAAAAGCCTTAGCATTTAAAAAAGTTGTACTAAAATCTTTAAAATGGGTCTAATCTGAGACAGGAAGGCTGCAGCTACTTCAAACGGGCTCCTATTAAAGTTTTCAGGCTGCTTCCTGTGGATCTGGAAACATTCCAAACAGGGAATTTCCCTCTGTCAGTTCATCAAATCTGGTGTCTGGAAGGAAGGTTTTCCTCATATCCTTCGTATCTCCTTAAACGTACGTTTTAAAGCGATTTTCTAGGCAGAAACACCAGCTGTGGACGTCAGAGTTGAGCCTGAATCTGAGACAGTCGGCCTTTAAGTGGAAGCAGCTCCTCTGAGATGTCAGCTTGGGTTGTGGGATTGTCTCGTGGTGCGCCAGAGGCTTATTTTGTGTGCTGGTCGTTCTATTTCTGTCTGCGATCTGTGTATGTCTGCTTTTCAAGAGACTGGCTTGTTTGTTTCTCGCAGATATTATCCACTCATGACACACACACACACAGCTCAGGGCGTAACGATCGTCCAGTCCAGACGCTTTACATCATTTTATTTCATCTGTACTTAAATTTTTATCCAAACTTGTCATTTATGACTTATAATTAGAATTTAGATGTCGGCTGAATTAACGCTTTATGTACAAACGCAGAAATAAAAGTGTCAAACTTCTTCACGAGCCCAGTGAGAGTCTTTTAAAGCCAGGTGCCCTGACTTCACTCAGTCCATAAACTGTGTGGGGAAACTGGCAAAGTCCATGTTTTGTTAAAATAATTTAGTAAGTTATAAGAGCCATTAGCATATGATTTACTAGACAAACATATATTTAAGGTATTTAGGCTTTTGTGAGGGTAGAAAAATCCAGCTGACTTCATTAACGGCTGGTTCCTGTCTTTGATGCTTTACGTTTCTCCCACTTCGCTGTGATAAATGGGTCTGCTTTGAAGTTTAAAGTAACCGACCCCCGTACCACGCTGTAACTGAACAAACAGCAGCTGCTTGTTTTACACAAACCTTTTAGAAATACTGAGTCAAACAAGTATTCGTTTATTTTGAATCTAAACATGATCAATCCACGCAGCGTTCGACAGAAACAGGATGACGAGGGAGTAGAAACAGATTAGTCACCCTGAACTCCGCCCTCATGTCGTTCTCACCTGGAATAACAACAAACATGGATTTTCCACCCTGGGGTTCATGCAGGAAAAGTTTGTTTTTACGTCTAGGAATGTTAATATTCAGATATGATCTGTCCAAAACACACTTTAAGTTATTTGATTATCTGTATATTTTTTCCACTCAACTTTACTTTAAAGGCATACTGTGCAGTTTTGGCTTGTTTTTAGCACCCCCTAGTGTCTGTCTTAAATTACTGTCCTAAAAGCGTTAGCATTGCTTCTGCTCAGAAACACTTAAATCTAACTGTTGAAATGTCTCCTCAGCCTTCATTGCTTTCTACTGGATCATATTAGCACATACTGGCTCAAGGAAAGGATTTTGAAATATGGGGGAAATTACGTAGTGTGCCTTTAAGCATCATAAAATAAATAAATAATACTTTGAGGTGTGTTTTGGCCTTTTTCAAGTGTTTCTGGGTTATAAAACTAAATTTTGCATGAATCGCTGTGAAATTTAGACGTGTCCAGGCTTCACTTGGGCTAGCCGTTAGCTCATCGATCAGTCCATTCAAGAAGCTCTCTGCATGCAGTGAGGTAACTCAGAACGCGAGTCCCTTTTTCAAATAAGATCACTTCATTCCTGATATGTTTGTTAGTTTATTGTTTACACATATCACCAATAAAAATGGTGCTTAATTTCCTACTATCCTCTGGGAATCGAGTTTAAAATCAAAGAGATCCTGCAGGAGTTGCACCAAAAACAAAGGTGTTACAGGAGAAAGTCCCTGTTTCTGTCAGGAATATGCCTCCGTTTGGTGACTAAGCGAAGAAAACGAGCGTCTCCTATGTAACAGCTTGCACTTCTAGTGTCTGGCTGGAAGCAGGATGCAGATGTAGGAGCTGCCACCCAAAAGCCACATCGTATCCAGCTGCTCCCCTGTGGTGCCTCAGACAGGATGTTAGTTAAATGCTGCAGACTTGACTGTTATTCGTGTCGCGGTTATTGCAAACATCATTTTGTGGCGTTAAGAGGAAAATCTGTGGACTTTATAATCCCAGAGTACCACATCCTGACATGACAGGTAGATGTGCACACTAGTTTTCATGTGTTTAATCTGCATGCATGTCAAACAGCTGTTTACACAGAGTCGCTGCTGAAAACGCCTCCAAGAACTAATATTAGGTGTTTGCACTGTTAATTACTGGGTACTTGGATGTGTGCTTGATGCTTTCCTTTTATATTGCATCTACTTTATTTCTAATTCAGTTTCTGAGCTTAATGTAACTAATGAGTTTGGTCTAATTAGGATACAAAAATATTCGTTTAGGACAATTTCAAGACCTCAAAGTTTGCATTTCAGATCTAGCAATAGAAAGCTTGATACTTTTCTTACTGAAACATAGTTTTGCAGTTTCTAATCTTTTAAATACTACAATAAGTTTTGTGTGTGTCATGAGAATCATATTGTCATTTACTGGTGTCTCTATTTGCGGGTTTTCCTCCCCTGTTTGTCTCGTCTAAGCCGTTGTGCCGTTGTATTTATTCAATTGAGCTCTATTGTTTATTTTGTTGTCAGCACAGTCTCAGTGTTTAACTGCTGCATCCTTTACTCCAATGAGCCAATGAGACTCTTTGTCTTCAGTGTGTGAGTAAAACTATACGTCTGCATGTTCCTAAACAATTGCTGTATTCATCTCACGTTGGAACAACATGTGAAACACGAGCAGAAGTCACCGGATCTCATTGTTTCTAAGACGAAAGCATGCAGAATTCAGGATCTGTTGCAGGATGTTTGGGTACTTTAAGTATTTTTGGCATCATCTCAGCTTTCTGTTAATCATCATGTCTAGGAATGAAACAACATGATCATTTTAAATTGTGATTATTGTGTGCTAACAATACTATGGTTTAACAATCTGATGAAAATGTGCAAAAGTTCCTCTGAAGAGCAGAACCAGCTGCATTACTGGGCATTTCTGCTGTCTGAATATGTTATTAATACTATCATAATATAACTATTAATGATTTGATTGTTACTGAAATAATTTAAAAATATCTTGTAGTAGTAGTATCAAAAAAATCATAATTTTACTGTGTAATCCTTTGCTTTTAGTTTGCAGGACAAAAACATGATGCACCCAGCATTAAGTCCTTTGTGTTTCTACTAGTTGAGAGGAAACTATATATATATTTTAATGGTCTTCAGGTGGTTTTAAAGTTTAGTTTTTCTAACAAAAGCACTGCATTTACCTGGGACTCTTATTGTGAAGGATTTTTAAAGAAAGTTTAGTCTCAGTTTGGTGGTAGTTGTACTCTCTTTTCCCAAAGCCTTGTATTTAATCAGTTTTATTAAGTGTATGAACACTCATGACCTTTAGTTACAGCCACAAAATGAAGCTAATAAACAAGTCAGGAGTTAAACTGTTAACAAGGCTAAAACGTTAGCTGATTATGATGAACACTTGTGTGTTTCCCTCATCACGTTTATCTTTCCTCACGTTGTGGAGATGGAGGCCATCTTTAAAAAACTTTCCCTCAACCCATCTGGTTTACCCATTTATGGCAACCATTAAAATCAATAACCGTTTCATCCCCTGTGAGTTTTCCACCTACAAACTACTAAAAGCAGAACTTTAGCTTTTTATTTAGTGACCTATTAGATTGCATCCATCACTGTTAGAAAGCCTTAGTGGAATCTTTATCCACCTTCCAGTTGTGTATTTTTCTTTCAGACTCACTCCTCGTGTGCTCTCACCAGTCAGTCTCGCTGAAAGTCCTCCTGGAATTATGTCAGCTGCAGACATTATGTTTGAAATAATAATGGGAGGGCTGCGCTGCTGATTTACGCAGAAATGTAATACCACTGGTAAATGAACTTCTTAAGTTTGCTCAGTTCTTTTTTAAAAAATCTGTTTTTCTTGCATTTATTCTGCAGCTGGTTGGTATTTCCATAGTGGTCCCAAGTTGATATCAGGGTGGAGAACACATTCCTTACTAGATTTTCATCACAATTCCCTCTTTTTACTCTAATAAAGATAATATCATATTGAATTTGTGCCCCGTCTTCTAACGAGAACCAATAATAAGAAAAAAAAAAAAGTAAAATCTTCCTGTTTGTGAACATAAAACTGTGGATAAATCCCTTCTGGTTTTGTAGTTGAGGTGAAGAGCCTCTCATGCTGTTTGGATCCACCTCTAAACTCCACAGCTCTCCGCTGAAGCCTTGAGTCGGCTCTGTTTCCAGCAGCTGGAGCGGATTGTGGTGTTGGAAAACAAAAGAAATAGATCTCATGTATATGTTCTTCATCGTCATCTTTTTATTATAAAAACACACCAAATAAAAAGCCTTGAAATATTTCCTTATCTGTGTGTTCGCACAGGAAGAACTGCATTATGGGTCGGTGTCTCTGAACAGCTCAAGGGCATCGTTTGTTTTTAGAGACTTTATTTAAATGTGTTTCAGTTTTCTGTTGTTTCAGAGACCATCCTGAGTGATTTTTACATAAAAAATATTCATAAATCTAAAAAAAAATACTTTCCACTGTTTATTTTTTTCATTCCTTGCTGACATTCGTGTTTTCTTTTGTTGTTTTTTTCCTCTTGAACTTCTTTATAGTTGTGGTTTTAAAGCCCCAAATCTTCCTTAGAGAAATATTTTAGTTCCCAGCTCAGGGCAGGAGGTGACGTAACGTCTGAAGACCTCTAAAAAATGAGGTCTCTAAGTTTTTTCTTCTTAGGATCGTGAACCAGTTCTGCTTACTGATGCATTTTCTTTTAATTTCACGAGTTTTTCACCTAAATGAGCTTTTTGTTGGTTTGTTTCCATTTCAGCGTCGCTGCCTTTCATCATTCTGAACATTGTGTCCAAACCTTATCAGAGGGGGGTTTACTGTGATGACCAGAGCATCAGGTACCCCCTAAAACCAGACACCATCACCCACGGCATGCTGGCAGCCGTCTCCATCCCCTGCATTGTCATCATTGTAAGTTTTTCTCACCCCATCAGCCTAATGTCCTTTTTAGAAAGTAGGAAAACTGTTAAATTTAAATAAAAAGGGACATTTTTCTGTATTGGAGCAAAAAACTAATATTTTTCTTTTCTCAGATCTCATCTGGAGAGGCTTATCTCGTCTACAGCAAGAAGATTTACTCAAATTCAAACTTTAATCAATACGTCGCTGCGCTCTACAAAGTGGTGGGCACCTTTTTGTTTGGAGCAGTAGTCAGCCAGTCACTAACTGACCTCGCTAAGTACACAATCGGCCGCCCGAGGCCTAACTTCATGGCTGTGTGCGCCCCGAAGGTCTGCACGGGGTACATGCAGGTGATCAACTGCACCGGCAGTTTAGCAGACGTCACCGAGTCCAGGTAGGGGAAGAGCTCTGGATGCAACTTGGGTCATTTTTAGAAAAAAATAACAAATAAACGTGATTTTAATTATAAAAAAATGTGTTGTTAAGGGCTGCATGGTGGCGCAGTTGGTTAGCACTGTTGCCTCGCAGCAAGGAGGCCGTGGGTTCGCGTCCCGGCTCTGCGGCCTCTCTGCGTGGAGTTTGCATGTTCTCCCCGTGCATGCGTGGGTTTCCTCCGGGTACTCCGGTTTCCTCCCACAGTCCAAAGACATGACTGTCAGGCTGATTGGGCTGGTAAATTGTCCTTAGGTGTGAGTGGGTGTGTGGTTGTTTGTCTCGTTCGTCTCTGTGTGGCCCTGCGATGGACTGGCGACCTGTCCAGGGTGTCCCCCGCCTCTCGCCCCCTGACCGCTGGAGATAGGCACCAGCTGCCCCGCGACCCTCTGTGGAGGATTAAGCGGCTACAGAAAATGGATGGATGGATGGATGTGTTGTTAAATAAATAAATGTGGTGAAAAGTTATTCCATTTGTCTTCTGTGTCCTCTCTTTTCACAGATTGTCCTTCTACTCTGGTCATTCCTCCTTTGGAATGTACAGCATGCTCTTCTTAGCGGTAAGCTCAGCCTTCAGTCGTTGTAAATATGCACCTCTGTGTGCAGTTGGAATGCAAAAATCTCCGTTTGTGTCGGGCATTCGAGTCACAGGATGGCTTATGAGAGAACGTCCTCGTGCATTAGAAACTGTGATCAAGGGCTGATTGTTGAGAAGGAGAAAAGCCCAGTTTAAGCCTGTGGACTGAAAACGGACAGGGGAAGCGTTGAGTGGAGGAATGTGGATTCTGCAGCCTTGATCCAAAGCAATTTTCTGTTTTTACAGAATCGGTTGGTTTTATCAGCAGTAATGATCTGGTTAGAGATTCAGGAAAGAGATCAATCTATCACCACCTAAAACAGCTCGAGCTTTTAGGGATTTTAACAAATGATCACATGAATCAGAGCTCTAAATTAAACATCTCCTGTTTCAAGTCACCAGCTATTAAATTCAGGAGGTTAAGTTCAAAACGTAAAATGTATAGAAAATAAAAGTCTACACAATAAGTACATATTAAGTATTTACCCTGTATCTACCTTTGAGCACATACCCTCATCAGTACTCAGTACTTGCCCTGTCTGTTTGCCTGTATTTACCCCAGTAAGTATCCTGTACATACTAAAGCCCAGTCCCCATACGTACCCAGTACTTACCCTGTACATTCCCCTGTAAATACATAGTAAATATGTTGTACATACCTCTGTAAGTACCAGGTAAGTAGGCACTTCAAAATACAAGTACCCTGCAGTAGGGATGCACCGATACCACTTTTTTCAAACCGATATGATACAGATACTTGAATCTGAGTATTCGCCGATACCGAGTACTGATACCGAGTACCAATACTGCACAAAGAATGCAATGAATTGGAAGACAGGTTCTATTTTTGGTTAACTTTAACAAGTACGAGTATTCAGTATCTGTATCGGTATTGGCCCGATACGATACTGGTATCGGTTCCTGGTATCAGTTTACTTTAACGAGTACGAGTACATGGCCTGATATCGATGCATCCCTACCCTAGTTACTGTATGAACCTCCATAAGTACCTGGTACTTACCCCATAAGAACCCAGTATTTACTTTGTGTAAACCCCAGTAAGTACCCTGTATGAACCCTCATAGGAACCTGTACAACCCCTGTAAGTACCTGCTATATACTCAGTAAGTACCAAGCTGTCTTGCCAAGTCAGATTATACAGATGGTAAGTTTTCTGTAGCTAATGGATGCAGATTGTGTTTACTTCATTTTAAGGCTGATTAGTTTTAAGTAGAGGACATTCAATAGCTGTTAGCGTTAGCCCATGTGAGATTTCTCCCTGATTCTCCAAACAGACATCACTCTGACTGCTGTCTAAAACCCTGACTGGTTAGAACTAGTCTACGTAGAACATAGAACTAGTCTACATAGATCTGACATCATTGCTAGCCTGCAAGTTTCAAGCATTTTCAGCAGAAAGAACAAACAAGAACTCCAGCTTCTGTTAAATCACACCAATATTCTAGTCTGTGTTTTGTCTGGCAAAAACTGCAAACAACCCGAGTTGAGCTGTGATCTCAAGCGGTGGGTTGTTTTAAGTGTGAAGTGTGGCAGACGGTTGCTAGTGCGATGCCAGTTATTGCACCTCCAACAGCAGCTGAAGAGAAGCTTTCAGACGTTTATGCTTTTGCCAGATTCCTATATTTGTTGGCATTTAATCCATTTAAAAATAAAACACTTGAGGGTTTATTCATTTATACTGGATATAAATTAGTGTTGAGCTCAACACCTTTTAGTAGGTATGCAGTCGTTTTTCTGGATTTATAACCTTTTTTTAGGGATTTAGCTGCCATCATGCTGACCGTGGTACTGAATCAGGGTCAGCTGCTGACGTCAGCCTCCACTGATAGGAGGCGTCAGATGTATGGATGAGTCATCACTCCTCCTCTAGTCTATAAACATTATGTCTGATGAGTCCTAACCTTTGGTCTGATAGCATTTATGTTGTCCTGTTTTGCTAACCTTTCCCTTTCGGGCCGATCTCAGCTCTATGTGCAGGCGAGACTTGCGGCTAAGTGGGCCAGACTTCTCCGACCCACCATCCAGTTCTTCCTGGTGGCCTTCGCCGTGTATGTGGGCTACACCCGGGTCTCTGATTACAAGCACCACTGGAGCGACGTGCTGGTGGGGTTGCTGCAGGGAGCCCTCGTTGCCGTGCTCAACGTGAGTCTCCATGACGACGACCCTGAAACAGATCCCAACATCCTTAATGCTTCCACCGACAACCTCTTTCATTTAGCTTAAACTCCTGACTTGTTTAAAACACGCTGACGTCTCTTCGTGAGGGAACCTCAGCCTCATGCTTTATGACTTCTTAACTTTTGAATCTTAACCACAGTGGCTGGAGAGGTTTGGAAAAGAAAATATGGGTGAGACTGTTGCAAACATAAAATGACATTTATTGAAAATCTTGCTGCTCCCTTCAAAGCAGATGATGGTTTATGTCTTTCCTCTTTATTGACTTTAACAGAGAGTTAAAGCGTAACGCAGCAGGTTGATGCGTTTGGTTTAAAGCTGCCAGAATTCTCCACAACTTCCTTATTGTTTTGGCCACTTCCCTGCTTTGACTGAACCACCGTCAGAAGTACCTGGTGGAAACTTTGTGTGTGTGATTAATGGGGTCCGAAGCTGACGCCTTTGGTCTTCAGTGTGCTGTAAGCAGTAAGAGCCCCTCCGAGGCCCGGTGTTTAATGGTCTGCAGGAGTTGTGCCAGCTCTCTGTGTGTTCCTCTCAGAAGTGTTCGTGTATCGTTTAACATCTGTGCGCAAACCTCTCCAGACATGTGTAATCACACTTTCCAGCCCCACCCTCACATCCTCTGTATCCCTAACATGTAACCGACATTTTTCCTTTTTTTGCTTTTCAGGTTCGTTTTGTGTCGGATTTGTTTAAGGAGCGTTCTCCACGTGATTGTGAGGAATCGGGAAGGAAACCGAGCCTGCAGATCACAGACGTGGAGCACAGGAACCATTACAACTTCCGCAACAATCCTGGCACTTTGTGACGCTCGGCTGTGGCCTGGAGAACCCCCAAACCTGTGTGTTAGGTTCCAACGCAGCAGCTGTGTTTAACTCTGTGACTCCGCAGGCGACTTCCTGTTCTGAAACTGTTACGATTTCTTCAAAAGGTCATCATCCTTGTTGTATTTGTTCATGGAAGGAGCTGGATTATCTAGCTTTTAGCCTGCAAGGCTCCTCTCCTCTGATTTTCAACCACTCACACTCATCTTGCTCCACTGGACTGACTGAGGGGGTCACATCCCAGATCCAGATGCATACCCCCCCCCCCCCCCCCA
>SSNR01000011.1:3417542-3497278 GCA_006937965.1 Callopanchax toddi
CCCCCCCCCCCCCCCCCCCCCCCCCCTTCCACCTCAATTTTTGTACTTTTTACACTTTGGGGGTCACAACTCCCCAGTTACCAAAAAGCTCCTTGAACTCCAGTCCAAATAACATCAGAGTTCCTGCTTATGTCTCCTCCATATTCAACTCTTATTTGCATTAGCAGATTTAAATTTGATTAACTGCACTGCCCCAGCTGATGGTGTACTTCATTTCTTTTGTGTCACTCTCTACACGGTCCAAAATTGGCAGAATATGGACAATAATATTTGTTTAAAAAAAAAAAGGAAAAAGTATTTTTCATACTAAAAAATACAAGAAATAAATCCTGACTCGGGTTGTCACAGTTCATTCATGATTTCACATTATTTCTTATATGGTTATCGAGTTTTCCATAATGCAGAGTAAAAATACAGAGGCATAAGATAAAAATGCCTCTTTGACTTAAAAAAAAGTTTAAATTTTTGTATAATTTTTCGTCAACATGCACTACGATGCTACAGAGAGTTGTTGCACACAGTGAGGTGTTCTAGGAGATGTTAGACAGCTGCAGTGTAACACTAACCTACACAGTCTGACTCTAATTGTTTTTCTCACCATTGTTTGTCCTTTGCATAATTGGACGGATTATTTATGGCTGTGATTACACACACAGCTCTTTCTCAATGGTAACGTCTCTGACTCGGTCTCTGGATGTGGTTCATGTCTTTGCTACAGAAACCTGAGAGTTCTGAACCTGCAGCTCAACAGTGAGAAGGTCTAATGCTGGAAACTCAGCTTCGCAGCTGCAGCCTTAAAACCTGATTTCAGCCATTTTAAAGTGTGTTTCTGTGTTAAAATCATAAATAATAACTGTGTTCCTGAACAGAGTTTATTTGGACGTCAAATCCAGAATGTCCTGCTGTCACCTTAAAACCACTCTAATTTTCTGAATTTCAAAGCAGTCGATGCAATATTATTTTATTGCATTACACAGTTGTTTACTTGGAACATAATGCAATACAAAGTATATTGCACATAAGTGGATTTCACACCTGTGCCACATTCAAACACTCCAAAAAATAACATCAAGCAAACCAAACTGCAGATAACATGCCAGGTGTTGTTACATTTCCCAACTGTAGGGGGCGTCAACGAGAAGAAAGAACAAGCTTCTCTTGTTGTTTTAAACTTGTGTAAAACACCCCATCTGCAGACAATAGTGAAGTATAAATAGCAGCAGCATCATTCCTTAGAAACCATCGGAAGCAGAGAATGATCTGCTCCAGGATGGATTTCTGTGAATGGCTGTGAGAAGTGGCTCTTAGGATGAGTGGTTTAGGGAAACCTCAGGACTGGAAGCAGTAAAGCATGACAGAAAAGGCGTGTGTGCCAGTGTTTTTGATGCAGTGGTAGATGTTATATACTCGTCCGTTCAGCCCACTTTGGTCAGTGTTCCTGTAGCTGTTGGCTCCGTGGTTTCAGACGGGAATTTCTGGACCGGAAACAGGATTCTTATTTATTTTCATTTGACATTACTGTGGTATGGTCAAACGGACGTAGGGAGGATTTTTAATTATGAACAAAAACATAATGATTTGTGTTGCTTGTGGCATTAGAGACATTTTCTGTACATGGAGGGGAAATCTAGATGAATTTATCAGACCAATAATCTAATGACTGCATTTTATCAATAAATTCGACTGATTTACAATCGAAGAAAGTTTCCAAACAGCAAGGTTGGATTTGATCAAATGCAGCATGTAACTTTTTCAGGTATTTCAGAGAATGTTGTTGACTTTTGTTCCTCCCCAGCATTGTTTCAGAGAGATGACAGAGGGAAGCTTTGGCTACTTTCTCATGCTGGAAGCCAGTGGGGACGTTTTTAGCCTGGCGCTGTATTCTAGCAATTAAAATGCCTTCAGAAATGAGCAGCTAGTCTGTTTTTTCTTCTCCAAGCAGCTATTCTTCCTGCAAAGAAACAAAAGTGTTGCTTCTACAAAGAGGCCCATTGATTAACCTCTGATCTGCACACAACATTCACACTAACATGTGCACATTATTAATGCAGGTTCATAAACCTGTGTCAAGGCCTGCTATAATTTGAAATAACAGATTTTTGCGTAATTAAGCCCAAAGGATTCACAGTAATCTGTGCATTGCAGGCTGCTTTGACCTTTAAGTATTACAGGAATTGTTTTGTGATCAAAGTTTTAGCCATTTGTGCTGCTGTTAGCTACACACTGCCTTTTTGTGATGCTCATCTTTTGGATTTTATGGATTTTGATCAAATCTTTAAAATGATGTCACACAGTATTATAAATATCCTTTATTTAGCTAGGTAAAGGTTTCAGTGAGAGTAAAGTGTCTCTTCTTTAAGAGAGACTTGACCAAGAAGGCTAACCCATAACCTTTGTAAAGTGTTAAAATGTGATGGGTTTGGGGTTTACACAAGTAAGACGGTCCCAGCCCAAGCAGAGAAACCAACCAACAGGTGATGTTTTCAGAGCACAGAGGAAGAGGTTGGACACCCTGATTATCAACAGAAACAGTGGAAAGGTGATGACATCATGGCTTTGACGAGACCAAGTTTTGATGTCCAGAGATCTGTTGTGTAATTCCTAGAAAGCTGATGTGTCGTGGACATTTTACTCTCACAACTAAGACGTTTTGAGGAAAACGAGCAGCAAGCAGAAGGACTCTCTCCAGCTTCTGGTCTCCAGTCTCTTAGAGTCTGCATGTTGTCTTGGACAGTAGTTCTGTGCTTTGGGGCCCAGCTACAGGGGCCTCAGTGGATAATGGCACGTTTCTCTCAGGCAGACCAGGGAGAGGCTGCTGAAGCAGCTCGTCTGGCTGCTTGCCATCCTCACCACCAGTGACCCTGGTGAGGGATTTATATATTTATGTATTCACACACACACATATTTCTTTCTGCCACTGAGCTTTGTGACCATTGCGAGACGTTATAGATTTATGAGCGAGGGGAAAACGTGTCCCACTGTGGAATAGCCTGGACACAGACAGGTAAACAAACATCAGGTATGGCGCTCCAGGCTGTTAGTGACATCTTGATTTTATAGTGAAACAGACCAAAGTCCTGTTACAGGCTGAAATGATGTCACCGCCAGAGGAAATACACATTAATTCATCTTCCAGGTATTAATTCCCATTAACCGTAATCAGCTGGGTTCCTGCGCCATTAGTCAAAAAATCTGGCAACACTCCAGTTCGCAATATTACTCTGATCTCATCTCAATAGGATATTCTTTGTTTTGCAAGATTATTTTCTAGATTCTAGAGTTTTGTTTAATTAATAGTTTGACTTTTTTTTTTCAATAATACAACATTCAATAAATCATTAGGATAAAAAAATCCAATTTGACACAGTAGCTTGTTCTCGTTTGTCATACAATGAAGCTGCAGCAGCAACAGAGAAGAAGGACCACAAGGGGAAGTGGGAGGCCTGGATCTGATCTGTTCTGCCCTGGAAAATACAAATTAACTTCCTGTGCCAGAAAACAGCAGAGCGGGAAGGAATAGTCCATGAAAGAGAGGAAAATGTTAGTGGAGACGCCGTTCGCCAAAAAATCTGGGAAAGGATGGCAAGATGCAACTGGAAAGACTGAAACTCACTTCAATACAGTAATAAGAGTATAGGAAGGGAATCTGGCTTTGGAAAAAGAAAACAAAATCAACGTAGAAATTAATAGAAAAATTATGATATAACTGATAAATATTAAACTATATATTTTGCTGCTTTCACACCACAAAATATTCTCAAAAACCAAAGCAGGGTAGAGGTAAATTATTCTCTCAACTCTACGTCCAGTGAGCGGATTGTCTGCAGCGTGATGGTGACACCTTGTGGTGGATTACACTTAAAATATGAAGATTTGCACGTGAGCACTCAGCACCAGGTCCCATTATGACAAATTGATTTTTTTATGTATCTATACAAATAATAAGTTAATAGATTTATTTCTGCAATCTAATTTGAAATTCATCCATCTTGTTGCTTCCATTTGTCTTGTTGTCATCATGAAATACATAAGAATATAAAACTAGTTTAAAATGCAAGATTTATTCATTGTTTTGGCACCTAAATGACAAGAAAGGATTAAAAAACACACTGCATGTTCAATGCTGCAATATTTTTATTGAACAGCAGGTGGCAGCATAATGCAGTGGTCCACCTAGTACTCAAACTAAAGCCTTGGAGAATATTGAGCAAACGAATGCCCTATTTATGGGTTGATTTTAGAGTGTATCTGCAAGAAAAAACATCCAACATTAAATTATTCATTAATCTATATGAAGTTTTATTCAAGCACATGAGCTGCAGATGCTTTTGAAAAGTATCTCACTCATGCATCACAGTTTATTTCTGTTATTTTAGAGGTTTTTGTCAAAATTCTCCCTAAATTTTTCATGTTGCATTCCTTTTCTTCCTTTGCAGGGAAAAAATTAATGTATGCATTCTTGTGATAAGTGAGTAAACATTTACATGAACACCTGAACTGCAGCCTGCCATCACTCAGGTAAAGTGGAGACCTCCAGCACCAGCTGCATACTCCTCACAGCAGAGCATCACTCGGCTGTGTGTCATGAGTGACAGCGTGAGCAGAGTGCTGTCAGGAGCATTTGCAAGTCAATGCTCAGATTTAACCTCTTCGCTTTGCCTTCACTTGTGGATTCACTGCCTGCATTCAAAAATCCACATTTGAAAAGATGCTCATTTTATTTCTCTCAGCTATTAAAAAAAGGAAGAAGAGAAAAAAGGCAGCCAAAAGTGAGAATATGAGTGACCTTGTGCAGGGAATTCACTCTCTGATATAAAAAGTTAGCGCTTTGCAACAACAACACACCAGGCGGGTTCGTTTTGTTCCATTGTTACCTGAGCGTGCACGTTTTTTTTTTTTTTTTTTTCATTTCACGGTCAAATTGCACAAACAGCTTCAGTTTCATGTCTGGAAAGTCAGAAGATCTTCTTCCACTTCTCTGCAGGGAGACACAAATCACTCTATTGTTCTGTTTAATAAAGAGCCAACAAAAGGCCTGCATTCCACCTTCTTGATTCTACAACAGGTTTGGATGAAATCACAGCCCTGTTTTCAAACAGAACCAGGTTTTGTTTTGTCTTTAAGACTCATTATTGATCTCCTCAGTGTCATGTTATGTGGTCCAAAGACTGGAGGAGACTTTTGAGCAGGAACAACAATGTTACAGCGCAGCGGTGGAATTCCTGAGATCCCAGATACACATGCCTGTGGGCGTAAATGTGTCAGCGCCTGTTTTATGTGAGCATACGTGTGTGTGTGTGTGTGTGTGTGTGTGTCACAGGGGGTATTTATTTGTATCCGCCTGCAAGAAAGTGTGTGTGTGTGTGCATGTGAGCATAGCTGCTGCTGATGTGGGTCATTACCTCTTCTTTCCCCTCAGGGGCCATGCAGCAGGAGAGGACAGAAGGGGAGAGAATGGATTGGGAGGAGGGGAGGATGAGAAGAACTTGAAGGGGGGGGGGGGGGGGGGGGGAATTGAGGAAGGTGGAGGGATTGGGGGGTGTTGAGATTGTGTGTGAGTGTTGGGAGGTGGGGTCCCGGAGGAGTAGAGACCAATAAATCACTGTGCCGTCTCTGTGCTGACACCCAGCTTGTCTGATGAGGGACAAGGGAGGGGTGGAGGCCAGGGAGGGATGGGAGGGAAGGGGGGGGGGGCATCATGACAACTCTGTGGCCTTGTCTTCCCGTCACTCAACCACAACCTGAAAGCATGGGGGGGATTGGTGAGAGGTAACGAAGAGGGGGCTGGGAAAAAGGTGGAATCCCATAAATGTTTATGACCCACTCTGTGATCAGCCCTTTTCCCATGAGAGGACGTTTTAAAGTCTGTCTGCTTTCAATCGAAGCCTAAATGTGATTTTAACTTTGAACTGCATCACTTTGTTGTTTTCATCATTTTTCTGGAGTTTGAGCTGAACGATGAAAAAGTGACTGATTTTATTTCATTTTTACGAGTCATTAAGAGAGAGATCAAATTAGAAAACACAATCATATCCAGCGTTAATGTAGCAGCTGCACTTGAAGCTCCAGTGATGGAGGCTGCAGACGCTGCTGTTTTTGCACAAATTCCTTGCTGCATCTTAAGGATTGCGTTGAAGTTTTAGGTGTGAGAAAATGAGCTTTCCTTGTTTTAAATCTTAAAAACCCAGTATCTATTTACTCATAACAAAACATAGATGTGCATGTTTCTACAACCAAACCACAGCTCATCTAGAGTTGGTATGGGGTCAAGAAAATCTGTAGCAGGACAGTAAAAGGTAAATTTTTGACCAATTGTTTGGTCTTTAATTTGTTCATTTCTCAACCGTTTTAATGATTAATATTTTTATTTATTTTCAAAACTTTAATATAGCAGGACAAAAATGCCTAGCTTTACCAATAGATAGCAGACAAAGAAAAGAAATGACAAAAAGCAAGGCATTAGAAAACATTTTAAATATGATTACAGGTTTTCCCTCATAACCATAATACAGTAAGTCATAAAGGAGGCCCATCCTGCTGAATATCAGGACATCTTTACTATTGTTTTCATCATCTCATCCCTCTTTTTGCTGCTCTGTTATAATTTGATCACACTTTTGACAAATATTTTTCTTAACCTCCTCACAAAAATGAACTAAAACCAAAAGGTCCTGCAGACTTCTACCATACCCTCTCCTATGGTTGGACCTCTTTGATGCCCTGTTGCTCTGAGCTACTCAATCATTGGAGCTCGGCCAGAGCACGCACGCACGCACGCACGCACACACACACACCTGGCGTACTCCTTCATCTGACCTGCCAATAGCAATAATATGTGTCCTTCACTTATCATTTTCTAGCATCTATATTATCAAACCCTCCACCCCTGCACCACACAGCAGAGACTCATACATCCCGAAGACCCCCACCAACACTAGAAACACACACACACACACCAACACACACACAACATGAAACACCCCGCTGTGCAGCAGCAGACTGAAAAGCACTGCATTCCTCGTGACTTTTTTTTCCTAATAAATGTGATCCCAGAATCCTGGAGGGAGACCAGTGCTGTGCATTAAAATTCATGGGAAAAAAATGGCAATAAAATTTTTCTTTCTCTCCCTTCCCCTCCATCCTTCCTTTTTCCTCCCTTCTCTCGTTTTCATTCCCTCACTTGTCTGCTCAACACACACACACACACACACACACACACACACACACACACACACACACACACACACATGGGCCACTAACACATACACATTTTTTTCATCACCCATGTGCACTCCCGCTCTCGTTCAATCTCCCAACCCTCCCACTGGCTCGTCTTTCTCAGCATCCCCCCTGCCGTCCTTCATCCTTTATTCTCTTCCTCCTCCCCACCTCCCTCCCTCCCCCCTGCTGCCTTTTTCTCCCTCTGTCTCTTTCCCTCTCACACACACATATTCTCACACAAACACACACACACACCCATCTATATTTTCCAACTCCACCTCTGGCAGGTTGTGATTTCCACTGTCAGAAATTGCTTTTTCAATATCTCTTTCTCTAATTATGAGCCCAGCTAAAGGGGTCGTGCCACCAGAATACCAATTTTTTTCCTGCATTCTTCCCGTCTTCTCCTGAATAATCTGTCTTTCTAAGAAAAAAAAACAAAATGCATATTCAGTATAGAGCCATGCAAGTGTTGTGTCATTATCATTATAGTGCTTCTGGGGCCTCACTGGAATTCTGTTTTGTTGTGTTTGGCATTTTTGTGTTGATGATTAATGCTCCACCTATTAAAAGAAGTATTCAGGTGTTAGTGCAAAGGTAATTTATCTCCATAAAATGAAAAAAAGTTAGATTTCTTAATGCATTGCTCGGTTTTGTGGGAAGAAAATGAGGAAACCACTGAATCTTGATACAGTAAACCACACAAGTCTCTTTCTCAATCACTCCAAATGCACCCAGGAAAGGGTTAACCTCACATAGCCTCGCCTGATTGACGTGTGGAGCCTTGTGCCATCTATTCCATCCAATCAGCAGACGGTCACTACGCCCCACGTGGGGCTTCCTCGACGCTCATTGGCTCGTTTTACCAGTGTTTACCGTGCCGAGTCCGAGCCCCACGTGGAGATCTCATTCAATCACCGAACAATTCCTCTCAACCTCGTTTTTATGAAGAATTTTGGACATTTTATTGTATTAAAAAGCCCCATTTGTTCGGATAAGTTTTCAATTACGTGCTTGTATGCGGGTGACGCTAATAGCAACACGACCAAGACAAAATGCAAAGGTTTCTTTAAAAAAACAAAAGCTATTTGGAGCAAAACATTTATGTGCGTTCTTAAATATCACTATTATGCTGTAAAGGGATTTGTGTTTTTAATAGAATGAATTATTGAGGAAAGCAGCGTCTTGAAGTGTCAGAAGGTCCCATGGAGGATGAGAGAGAGCAGGGGGAGTGGGAGCAGTGAGGGACTGAGTATTGTGTGAGGAGAGAGCAGGCCAGCGAGGGAGACAAAAGAGGCTGCGGCTGTATTGAGTGTGCTGGTGGTGTGTCCGTCTACGAAGCCACAAGCTAACCGCATCCCCCCTCTTCCTCCTCCTCCTCCTCCTCCTCCTCTGGCCTTTATGCTACAGACGGCACAAACACGCCGAAGAGGGAGATAATTCGCGATATAGAAATCACCGGGAAGCGAAGTTGAGGACTTTGGGAAAGGAGAGCTCCCTCTGACCGGGCGGTTCTCCTCCGCTCTCCCCGTCCTTCACTACTCGTCGCGGTGCGGTGTGTTGGTGTGTGTGTGTGTGGGGTTGGAGAGAGATATATAACCCAGAACAAAGGAGTCTTGAGCACGGGAAGGAACGAGTCGAGACTAGCTTTGCCATTATCTTTGAAACCCGGCCAAATGCCTGTGTGAGAGCGACGGTTGAACATCGGTTGCTCGTATTTCTCCTCGACGAGGCTTTCTGTCCCCAAAGGGAGGAAGAAGAAGGACAAAAAACACACACACACAGCGAGGACACACACGAAAGTCGGCGGCTACGATGTTCCCTCAGAACCGACCACCGGTAAGGAAGCTAGCTGCTCTGTTACACGTTTAATTAGGTTAGCCTGGAATGCCGCGTGTTTACATCACATTTAAGGTTGTTTTGAGACTCATTCAGAAAGTATAAGTAGGTTTTCTCCATCTTAGTGATTCTCGACTACTTCTTTGTCATAAAGAACTCAAGAAATAGACCAATATTGTTAATGCGAGTGTAATAAATGGAGGTCAGACACGTATGGTTTTAGGTAGAGCCCTTCTCTAACAACTTTGCTGACTATCTGTGTGAATCTCGTGTTCTTGTTGGTCACCAACAGCAGGTCAGAAACTTGAAGCTTCCTCCTTCTATCTCCTCACTATTGTGTAGTTGACCCACATGATGAAGTGTGTGTTTGCCCCCCCTCATGAGAAGTTGTAAGAAAGGAGAGGGGTAGGTGTGTGTGTGTGTGTGTGTGTGTGTATTTTAGGCTTGTTGTCAACCTCATTTAAAGCTCTACCCATTATTTTTTAAAACCATATTAACTATGACTCAGTTCTTAGATTTATTGATTAATTTCTGTAAGGCTAAGTGAAAAAAATCATGCTGCATTGGCTCTAATTTGTTTCAGTCAAGTTTAGATGAAGAGCTTTTCAGCAGACTCAAATACATAAACACTGGTCCTCTAACTGTGAGAAGTATCAATTAGGACCTGCTCATTTGCCTAACCCTCTTCTACATCCCTCAGTCATGCCACGCTGCGCCCCACCCCCGACACTGTTTTGACTTTCATGCCAGTGAAAGATTTGGCACAGATGAAATGGGGAAACCCCAAAAGGCACACTGTTAAAAAAAAATCTTTTTGTAGAGGTTGCGTATTTGCATAATGTCCACTAACTTCTCTTCCAACCTGCACTTACTTTTGTTTAATAAATGGATCCTGAGCCCCCCCTTCCATCCCCAAACATACAGAAACATTACACGCATGCACACACCAACAGCTGTGTATGTAGTACAGCTAAGTGCAGGAAGGCAGCACAGGAGGCAGACTGTGGGTCTGTGGTTTGCACTGTAAACCCAATCCCTCTCATCTAGCCTTCTCCTCGCTGTGTTCCTGTGAGAGCTCCAAACCACATCTTAATGTATGGGCAGGCATCCCGGGGTGAGAGTAGCTGACTGCGGCGGGTCTGGGTGGAACGCTTTGACCAGCGGCTCCGTCTCATTTCAGCTCTCCGCAGATCTCAACACCCGTCACTAGAGTCCCTGGCCATCAGGAGCTCTTGTCTGAACCTCGAAGTGAAGGGCCACTCGATCCAGCAAACTGTTTAATCTCTAAAAAACGTATGAGTGGCAGTAACCTGTCATCACCAGCTATTGGAGTGTTGTGATGGAATTGACCTCTATATCACACACATTTTAAACTGAATCTTTAAAAAAATGATAATAAGTTTTATTTTCATATTTTGGTACATTTTTAAACACTGGAAAAAAGACGCACACCTTGTAATTCAACCTTAATATTTATAGCTTACAACAGAGCTTCTTTCAGACTCTGTGTAAAGTAGAAACTTGATATTTTTCATGGCAAGATTGTGTAAAAGTAACTCAAAGTACACACACATTTTTGTCAAAGAAACAACATCTTGAACCGGTTTTTCATTACACACCTCGCAAACGTGGTAAAACAGTACAGAAAACGACAATTAAATCATTTGCTCATATTTAATCCTCACTGAAGTGTCAGAATTACAAACGCCACATGAATTCCCTGAAATGCTTAAAGTCTTTGTAGGTTCTCAGATGACTTTGGGATCCAGCCTGACGCCAAGAGCAGCAGATAAACAGAGACTTGGTATTGGACACGACAGGCATGGCTGGCTCTCCTAAATCCTTGATGTTCTTTCAAAGGCATTTTTTAAATATCCTTCTTGTCTGTGGGACAGAGGTCACTGTAAGGTTAGTCATAACACCTAACAGCAGTGTCTTTTGTGACTATTTTGTGCTGTGGGCAACAATTTGGTTAAAACTTGTTGATAAAAATGATTAAACTTACTGGTAGAAGATAGGGCTGCTAAACTTGTTTGTTTTTGTCAGTATTGAGATCGCAATGTTTTAACGTAATTACTATTTAAGTTGGGAAACACTATCCAGAGTTGGTAGAGTTGCTGTTTATTGGTGATTAAAATGTATATATTATGAGACTAAAATAGCTTTTTATTATACTAGAATCCAGATAGACTCACAAAAAGTTCAAAAGCCTGGGTAGAAGAGGAAAAATATCAAATACAAGTTTTTGTGACATTCAAGCATCTGTGTAAAACAAAACGTGGACAGCCATCACTGCTATAAAAGTAGCGAAGAGTTGGGAGCCCAGAGGTCCAAACAGAGAATGAGTGCGAATAAAAATGTCTTTTTTCAGGAATGTTGATGGTTGAAAATGACTCTCATGGAAAAATATCGCTGAATGCCGCTCCACAGAGCGTGTTGTCATAATAAAACGAATGGACATATTTTTGATTAATGTCATAAGTTGCCAGTGTGTCTTGTTCTATTTCTACCATATTTGCTTGCATTGATTTTTTTTAACACCACAACAAGAAGCCTGTGATCTTTGGAAGGCGAGGTAGTGCACGTGTTAAAGTGAGATAAATTAAGAACATGCTTTCAAAGCAAAATGTGACAAAAATAGAAATATAATAAAGTTAATTACATTGTTTTTGGATTAAAATTGAATTACAGAATTGATTATTGTTTGTTGTGCAGCCCTAGGAGAGGCGTGGGATTTTGATTTAGGCTTGTAAAAAAAAATTGTATCATTTAGAAACATTTTCTATGAAGCTAAGAGAAGATGACTCATACACTACATTTTATGATGTGCATTTTTTGGGATAACCCAGGGCCTGTATGACATAAAAAAATATTATCAATGTGATATGGATGTACACAATTTTAGCAAGGTAAAGGATTTTTTGGACTCTGTTAATTATACTCTAATAACACTATTATTTCACAAGCATTCAGTCTGTGAGTGAGATGGACCCTCACTGTGCTTGATGCTCTCACAGATTTAGGTAACTGTGGTCAAGATGATAAATTACAGCGACAGCTTTGGAAGTTATGGGATAGTGAAAGGTGTTTTTTTTATAACTGATTTTGTCGTCATAATATTAATAATAATGTTGCTTTTGCACGTTCCTAAATTTGTGCAGTTGTCATGCCTTCATAGTTCTTCCTTCTTAGCTTAAAACAGTAGGGTTTGTTGGAGAAGTTTCTTCTACATTTAACATTCCCACACTACACACAACATTTAAGTCTTCACACTACATTATTCTATTGTTTAGCATTCAATGAAAAGTGACTGATTAGGCTGTAAAGCAGTTGTTCAAACTAAAACCTCATGGTTTTCATTCCCCAAAGGGTATTGTAAGCAACAATAATTATGTGATGGAGTAAAATCATGTTTTATGAGTCGTCCAGGGAAGTCTAATACTCTTTCAGCCCCCTTTACCACAGCATGATGTGGTGTTAAATAACGGAGTAAAAGCAGGTGACTTGAACCTGCAATTTTCACCACCCTCAATCTAGTACTATTATGAGGGTATAGTGAGGTAAGTATGCACAGGCACTTTAGTTTTTATTCTATGCTGGAACCAGTGTAGATGTGTATTCCTTTATATTTAATTTTCAAGGTGTTTTAGACCTTTTTGCACAAAATGGGTCAAAGTGTTAGAAAATTAAAGGATATACAAGTGATTCATGAATGACATTTTAACTTTGGTAGTAATAGTTGGCATGTATTTCAGGCTTAAGAATTCCCAGCATCACTCAATTGAACTTCTTTTCAAAATTGATTTGAAACAGTCAGAATGACTTAGTGTGCAACCACTGCTAGAATAAAGTTAGAATAAAAATTTAGACTGCAAATTCTCAAAAAGCAAGCATGCATGCAAATGATGTTTGCCAATACAAAATTATTTTTCTGCACAAGTTGCCTTGATATTAAACACAGACATACGTGCTCAAAATAGTATTGATATCTATGGAAGTACAATTGTCTTTAGGAATAAGTGTGCAACCAGAGCACCCTTCTTGGTGTGCTCTAAGCAAAACATAAAGAAAAGAAATTCCTAATTTTATAATAGGTCTCAAATGTCAGTAAAAAAAAAAAAAGTAGATAGGACCTTTAGGAATTTGGCAAAATCTTAGACACCAAAATCAATTTTCCTCCCATGACTTCCCTTGAAATTTATATAAATTTTTACAGCCTCAACTGCTTTAGGGAGGGAGTCTTTTGAGAATAGTATAAACTGATAGGTTGGGTTTTAGAAATCAGAGGAGTGGTGGTTTGGAGTGACCAATATGAATCTCAAACATTAGAGCTAGCATAAAGCAGGCCATGCTTTTAGCTCTTTATCACCACTGTTGTCCAGTGGTTTGGAGTGCAGTTATCGATCAGCAGCTTGCCCGCTTTGGTCAGCCAGCAATTAGGGAGAGGGGAAGAAAAGGCCAGGGGAAATGAAGGCAAAGAATCTGAGGGTTTACACAAGCTGTTGTGGAAGCGCGTCTCAGTGGAAGGAACAAACGAGCCGAGGGGGTTACCTAATAAGAGAAGGCACCTCCAGCAATTAAGCCAGCTGACAAATCATAGTGCTTTGCTAATGTGGGCTGACAGCAGGGAAATTTGAATAACGAGGCTTGCGGGAGGAAGAAGAAGAAGACAAGAATGGGAAGGTTGGAGGGGAGTGGGGGGGTTCTGAGAAAGAAAGATGTGTGGCATTAATGAAACAGGTGCCTCACAGACCCTCTATGTGAAGTAATCATTGAGAGATTACCAGCAAATTTCTCCGGCGCGGAGCCAAGCGGATGGTTACTTGATGTAAGGTGGGGGAGGGAGGCGACGTTTTTTCCATGCTGCAAGCTGCTTTAACAATTCAAATGACTGGCACAGAATAACTGTCATGTTTGAATAATTTGATAGGAGACTTTAATGCTTTTTGAGCGAAGACGGCACAGTGACAAGTAGCACGGCCTTAGAGACGCGTCTGTGTGCCTTTATGTGTGCATTTCGATTCCTCACACATTCAGATGTGCTATTCTGGGTTAGACCTATTGTCACTGCATCCTTGTTAGTAATCTGGTGGAAAAGGGAGAGAGCTTGGTGGGTGTTTACTCTGATGTTCGACTCTGTGGGTAAGCAGTGTAATTAGTGGCCTGACTAATGGTTTGAGCTAAATGAAGGGAGGCAGCTTCAAATCATCTTCTCAGCTTAGGGAGATGGAAATTGCACAAATTTCAGTTCATGTTACAGAAAGAAACTTCGAGCTGATAACGCTAGTGGCATGACTTTATAGACCAGTCAGTTGATCCACCAGTTTAGTATACAGAATGAGGCAGTGATAGTGAGGCAGTGATATTTATGGTAAATATTTGTTGGGATTTCTATGTATTTGCTGATCTTTGTGAGACTTACCGTACTTTGATTTATGAGATTCAAACATGTATTTATTGAGTGAAATTTTACAAGAACTAACTTTTCAGAGAGGACAAGAAAAGTATTTTTCTGTGGATCTCAGACTTTTTATCCAGTGACTTTGGTTTGGTGTTTGGAAATTTTCTCTGTGTGTTCATGTCTTTCAGAAAAATGTCTCATAAACAATTGGACTTTAGCGAACACAAAAATGGCCAACAGTCAATTTTTACAATTGAGTAAAAAAAACTGATGAGCTGAGGATCACATCCCATTGCACGTTATTTTAAACATTTGACCAAAACAACTATTCCTTAATTAGTTCTTGTCATAAGGTCATCATTGGACGATTCACATTCTGTCAAGGAATGTTCGGCCTTTAAATAGAAAATGTTGGCCTGTGCTGTTGTTTTTCCTTTGAGACATGAAAACATTTTAAGAACTTTTAAAATTGAGGTGCAGCAAACCTAATTTGGCTCGTGCGACACCACCAGTCATTTTAAAATGTAACCAATCAGCAATGCTTAAAGAATATCATGGAGGCCTTTTTTTATTTTACTTTCATATACATATTTATTAATTTCCTATAATAATTATAGCAAAGTTAAAATGTGCATAAACAAATTATTAAAGCAGGAGTGATTAAAATGAAAATGAAGTCTATAAAATTTAATACTTACAGCGAGAATAAAAAATAATAATTTAAGCATAACGGACAATGCTCTTGGTTTTGGTTGACATGCTTTCTGTAGCCAAAATATTTCTTGTTTGTTTTTAATAACCAAATTTTCCTTTCCTCCCCCACCATCTTGTGCTTTGCTCATATTTTTCCTTATGCATGCAGGGCCTGCATATCCCTCACTAGCAACGAACTCTGTGTCTTGTAAATAAAATAAAACGACCTCCAGGACATTGTAAGCTGTTTTCAAGGAAGTGTGTGTCGGGTATTAAGGTGTGGATCTGTTTTAAGGCTAAAAACAAATCCACGCCAAGCCATCGTGTCACTCAGTCACTGCCCTAAACTGGTCTCCTGCCAGGAGCTTCAGCTTCGGTTACGTTTCCTGTTTCAAATATTGACCTTGTGTCCTTCAGTGTGATCAAGAATAGGTTGGAATTATAGACTTACACAATAATACATTTTTAAATAATCACTGCAGCAATATTTAGTTCTCCTCTGATTTTGGCCTGATTGTAAATTATACAGTATATTGAATTATCAATCCATTTTGAGGTGCAAACTGATATTGCTTGAGGGAACTGGTTGGCATCCATTTTTAAAGTTTGGAACAAAAGTTTATTATTCTTGTCTTAAATTGAATTACTATAAAGAACCGCAAAGAATACTTCCTGTATAAACTTAAAAATAGTCACATAAGAGTGGTAGCTCCTCCATCCTGCTTCCATTAAAAACTGGATGGTGGGACGGAGATACCAGATTGACATTTAGTCATGTGTCGATGCAATAAGGTGCACATGTGCTTGTAAATACTTGTGGAAAACTTCATCATGCACATATCCACTTAATGTCAGCACTGAGCATGTGTGGGTGTGTTGTCTCACAAATAAGTGTGTATGTGCACATGTTGTTTTGAGGGTGGGGGGTTTAAGACTGAGGATGTGAGGTCATGCTGGTTGGCTGCTTGTGGTGCAATTAGAGGTAACTTAAATGAAAACAGGAATGATTTCATTCAAGGAATGACACTTAATGGTCCCTTCATGTTGGATATTTATGTGCAGTTATTGTTTTTCTTTACATTTTCTTCCTCATATTTATATTTTTGAGTTTTTGCCGTTGCATTCGTGTTTCATGAGACTGTGGTTGTACTGTGTGTGTAGGTGTTTAACCCATTCTGTTCTGTTGCCCTTACTTGTTCCCTGTAGCCGTGTAGTGTTCACCAGATGGCTCTTCCCCTCATCAGGTTATTTATTCCTTGCAGTTGTCTTAGATCTTTTAGGAATGATGGAAATAAATGCTAATGTGTTTGTGCTTACGTATTTAATTCTGACACAATCATATTTGAATTTTCTCTAAGAGGCTCATGCAACAGATGGCCTTAAACTTGTAAAGGCCACTTTAACACCTGTGTGTGCTCATCAACGTGAATTTTAAACGCTAAACATTTAATCAGATCCAATGTTGTGCAACAGAATGAGAGTAGAAAAGTTCTGTTTAAAAAGCATTACCAGGTCTTCAAGATGTTTTTCCATAAAGTTTTAGGAATTGACACCCTGCAGTTTTCCTCATTATGGATAACTAGTTTAGTAAAATAGGGCTGCATGACATTTGGGGTCATTTCGCTCTTTTCCTTTGCACTAGCTTAACTATTGTTTTTATTGCTGTTGTTCTTATTATTTTTAATTTGTTTTAGTGATTGAGCTGGCCATATTAAGTTACCACTACTCCGATTAGTGGACCAGAACGTGTTGGGGGAAACGCCAACGGGCCCACTTTAGTTATATGTAAAGTAAAAACCTTTTTGTCCATTTTTAAGTGAAAAAGTTACCATAAAGTTTGGATATAACTGATGCTCTTAACATCTGTGGTATTCTTTTTAGGGCTGCCTGGAGCCACTGTAACACTATCAGGCCACAGCAGGCTGCATCCATCTTTGAGCCAGTGCGTTCTTTTACCCTGAGGCTTGAATCTCAAGATTTATAAAGTCTGGTGCCTTGTACTTGCTCTTTATACTTTTTTTTGTGCAAACTTTCACAACAATGCATTGGATGTACAGGTTTACATGCTTCGTGGCTTTATGTGCATCATTAGTTCTTGATCATAGCAGACAAAGATGATTCTGCTTTGCAACTTATCTTCTGTCCAATAAGCACAGCTGTACTGTCCTTAGACCAGCAGTTCACCATTATCATCTTCACAAAAAATAGTTTCTAAGTTGCTAAAGTACAACCCAACTTTTAATCTTGGGACTGCCTCAAACCAGAGTTTTCTCTGTCTTGATTCAAAAATACTTTTTGTGCCAAAAGTCCTGACCCTTAGCTCAGTTTGAGGCTGTTTGAACCCCAGATTTGGACGTGGAAATAAATTGGCATGCCCTTGCTTGACCTCCTTTGGCCTAATAGTGTAAACCAGGCTAATGTTGGCTGTTATCAAATGTCGCAGCTAGTATGAAAAACTGATTAAGGTGGCACAACTTGTATGTCCACAGATTTATAACTTAGAGCCTGACAAGGTTAAGTTTATGATTGAATGTCTTGAATTCCATGTAATCACCAAAAAGTAAAAGTGCATTCATTTTTTACCTTTTTTTCTGCTGAATGTGTTATCAGAGAACTTGGAGCACACACAAGGCAGGCACAGATTCTGGTTTGCTTGGAAAAAATAATCAGAGGAATCTGTGTGAAGCCTTGCAGTCTTGAGCAGAGAACAATTATGTGGGAAAACACAAAAGTCTTCTGGGCATCCTTGTCCTTGAAGCATAAATTGGCTTTTAGCCTTCTCAGTTAGCATCTTTAAACAAAACTGTTGACAGTAGCCCCTTTAATCCAGGCCTGAGTCACCGTCTTCTAGCGTTAGCGTCATTTGAAATGACCAGGGTGGAATGAGGGTTTGAATTTGATCCATTACTAATACGCCTCTGAGCCGGCAGTAGAGGTAGTCACAGAGCCAAGTTGGCGAGTAGGTGTGAAGTGGAGGGCGGCGCGAGCAACACTCTGTTCTAACCAACAACACTGCTGTCAATTCCCTGATTCCTTCATGTTTGTAAGCACACACCAACGCAGTGCTGAGTCATCTCTGATTGGTGTGTTCAAATTACCAGAAGGGAAAAGACGTCTTGTATTTTTAGATAAGATGGAACGTGTGAAAGGGGTTCACAGTGATGCAGGTTAAAAATACAATTAGTTAATCTTTATTTATCCAGTTCATTTATATAATCAAATTACCTTTGATCCTTTTAATAGATTCGAGTCCAACCATGTGAAGTCCTTCTTCGGTCAGCATTAAGCTGATTTTACATTTAAGCAGCAGAAATACACGGCCTGTAATTGTGTAACAGTGATTTTCCATCTATGTAAGCTTTGTTCAAGGGCAGACAGTGTGTTCCTCAAGCTGGAAGGGAGGGAATAACTGACTATGAGATTATCAGGTGAGACTCTGCTTGGATCTATTCCCTTGAGTTCACCAGGTCATCTTAATGGCCTGAACTCGCACTTTAAAACCTGCTCAGCTGTTTGCCAGATCAGGAGATGGCTCCGACTAATAGCATTGGTTAATGGGAATTGTAAGGAGTTGGAAAGAGGTTATGTATGGTGGCACAGGGTCGATGTTTTCATGAATGTATCTGCCACATTCATCCATCTAGACAGTGTGAGTCATAAAAATCCTAACCAGCATCTCTAAATCTGTGTGGGTGTGTGAGCAGGACTGACAAAACATGCATGTTTATCTATGGGTGGAGAGTGTGTAATGGCTGGTTTGAGTGTGTTTAGTTAAAGAAGTGTGTGCATGTGGCTCCACGCTCTAGGTGGGGGATCTGGCAGACAGATTGGGAGCAGCTTGTTAGAAAGGAGGAGGAACAATGAGGCCAACGCCTATTTTCTATCTCCTATTTTTCTTTTTCCCCTTTTATCCTTTACATTGTCTCATCCCCCCAATCACATTCTTTGTGGAGAAAATTTTCACACCTCTTTGTATATTTTCAAAAGTGGTATCATGCATCTTATATGTTTCTTTTTTTATTCATACCTTTTTCCTTCCTACTCATTTCTCTCCATGCATCCTCCTTTCTTTTCCCTTTCCTCTGTGTTTGATATATTTTCTCATTAGGAGCATTGAACATCAAGGCAACAATCTCCTGCTGGGAACTTCTGGAGCTTTGGTGTGGATGTCTGTCCGGTCTTTTTGATATGCAACCCACATTTATTGTCATAGAAAAGGAAAACATTTCTTTTTAAGCAGGTTCAGCCTTTTGTACAGACTTGTTGGTCAGTAGGAGAAATCACACTGATTAGTTTAGTGTACCAAATTAACTGTACTACATTAATTTGACATCGTTTTTTAGTGAAGCTTAAAAATATAGGAAAACTTAACAAATGCAGACATGCACTGCAAAGTTGCATCTATTTGAAGGTTTTAGTTTATTGTTGGTGGATAGGTGTCATATTTCAGGTGTTCATGAACAGTTTGTTGTCAGGTCTTGACATTATGTAGCCACCACCACTGGTTAAGTCATAAGTCATATGACTGCTAGAAAATGGATAATATAATGTGAGAAACACTTATGAACATGGTTTGTTATAAGCACTTATTTGTCAGACAGGGGAGTAAATAGCAAGCTGGGGTGAAACAATAACACATTTTCTAATACAGTATTTATTCCTTTTTGCACAATGATGTCGGGAACATTTTAAACAAATCCCCTGGCAGCAAGACAATTGGTAGTAAAGCTAGATGACTACTTGTTAAAAATGTACAAGGAGTACTCTCTCAGGAGGAAGATGTAGCTGCAGACCGAACATCAGCTCCGGCACTAGTCAGAAATACTATCTGAAAAACAGCAAGAGTTTACCAGTGTCCAGTCTTAAAGAAAAGCTCTTATAAAGTCCTCTTTTTAACCAAATGTTACAGATCTGAGGAGGGATCAGCAGTGAAAACCACTAGAGGATTATACATTACAAATCTGGTTTTGTGTTGCTTGGAAAAATCCTGTCCATTTTTGGCTGAACGACAAGACTTTTAGGAAATCTCTTGAGAGCCTTGTCCACTTGGCCAGTAGAAACCTGTGAGGAAATCTTAGTATTATAACTCAACATCATCACCAGCTTAGTTACATTTCCTTTATGAAGCTTGAAACCGCCGCACTAGGAAAATGTCTGCTGCTGCACTCGGTTATTTTGACTGAGTCAGTCAGTCCATCAGACAGACAGATGGACAGCCCTGACCACCCTCCTTGGCTGGCTTTCAGCTCCCTTTTGTCTGCCTGTCTTGCAGCATTACCCCTACAGTTGTAGTTTCCTAATTGCTCTGGATCCTGCGGAGAAGCGGGACTATATGCAAGGGTTTGAGGGTGGTTCTTCAGCTATGATGAGGTGTTTTTCCTCCGCCCGCCTGCTGCTGGATTTTCTCTCTTTATTCCTTTCTTCTAATCTCTTTTGTTCATCAAAGTCTGTTCATTTTGGCTAAGAAGCTCTGTCCACTTCCCATCCTTATCCTGCTGACCTTTTCACATCTGATTCTCTCTGGGTCTCTCTACAAACTGCCTCTTAGCTGATAGGCACAAATAAAGCTGACATGTACATATGTTGCTTATTTTCTTTTACCATGCAAATTAAATTATTTCACATAAAAATGCCTTCAGCTATTACCCTCAAGTCTATTCACATAAACTTGAAATTTGATGCCAAGAATAATTTCTTTATTGCAACCATGCTGCATTTTAAAAACACTCATTATTGTCTCTAAATGGAGTATTTTCTGTCTACTCAGGCACCTCTGCAGCCGCCCCCAGGGTCTTCTGCCTCAGTAGTGGCAGCTGCAGCAGCGGCAGCAGCAGCAGCTTCGGGGACTCCCCAGTCACTGAAACTTACGTACCCAGAAACCCTGGATCGCATTAAGGAGGAGTTTCAGTTCCTCCAGACACAGTACCACAGGTAGGCGTGTTGGAGCTCTTCTTTTTCTTGTCTTTGTGTTCCCTGATTTGTAAATCCATCTTTCACATCAAGCACTGTGTTTACAAAGTTCAGGAAACTGTGATAGTGCTTGATGATGTTTGATTTTGAATCATTATTTGTTGCTAACAAATTGAAAAGGATTCTAACTCTGCAAAGATATTCCTGGAACTATCTGCCTATTACAGTCCCTCCAGGATGTTGCGATGGTTTTTTTGTGATTGTTGTGTCCTAAAATTACAGATTTTTGAGGCACATTTCCCAAAAAAGTTGCAAATTATCAATTTTTTTGTTTAGTTAAAGGTATTATTTTGTTTTTACACACACACAGTCAACCTCTTTACTCACACTGTATGCGCAGTGTTTCACCGACAAGATGCTGTAATCTCCATGACAACAACGCTGACAGCCTGTCACAGCATCACTCAGATGTTACAGCATAAGCGGCTCGCTTTACTTTCACTTTCAGAGGTTCACCTCAAAGGTTCACTGGTTCAGCAGAAAGAGTTTAGGAAAGAGAAGCGATTCCTAGTGCACACTGGATACAAACATCTCGTATGTTAATTGTGTTTAAAAAAATTTACGATGTTCAAAGAAATTCACGTTAATGTTGACGGTCCTATTTATTTCAAATTTTCTCACATAAAACCAAAACCGTTGGTACAACACACACAGATTAGTTAATCTCTCTGACTTTTTAAATGTACTTTCTTACATTGTTCAACTACGGACATCAAACTCACCTAGTCTATTTCAGCACTGGTAACAGCCTCCATCTGTGGTCCTCGCTTTTCAATCTCCTCTCATGTGTTACAGCCCAAAAGTTCTTGTCAAGCAATGATTTTTATGTAAAGTCCACCACGACAGTGTGTTTGGTGCAGAACAGCTTTCCACCACCTTTGTGTAATACTTTGGGAAATTAACTTGCATCTGGTGAAAACTGACCGCTCGGCTCAAAGACCAGAGGCTACAGGGATTGGTCAAAACTTATCCGAGTTGCAGTGATTGGTCAGAGAAGAAGGCAAAATACAGAAAATGCTAAGGTGATTGGTCAGATTTGCGGAAAAGTTGCGATGATTGGTGAAAATTGCAAGGCCACGAAAAACTTACCACTAATGGTTGAATTTGGGTCAATAGTTGCGACGATCGCAGTATCACAACTTCCTGGAGGGACTGCTAGGTGGCTTTTTGTTAATGTATTTTACCATGAGTTGTGGCAGGTTGAACTTTTCTTTGCAGCGTGGTATGCTCCCTGTAGTCACGCCCCATCACTGAGATAACACTGTGTGTTTCTGTTCTTCGTTTTTGTTGTTGTTGCTGCCTAGTCCTTTTGCATGATCACTTGATGTGCAGGAATGTGCCCAGAATGCTGTTTGAATGTGGGATTTGTGTTTCTTGTGTAGCCCCGGCCTCCCCTCCCTACTCGGTTCCCTTGGCACACCTTCACAGGGTCCCCCACCCCCTGACTCTTCTCCTCTCATCCTGCTTTGATTCAGCTGGCCAGAATCCCTTTCTGTCCCACTTCAAACTTCTTTTGTGCACTAACACACACACACACACACACACACACACACACACACACACACACACACACACACACACACACACACACACACACAGCATCCACAGCCCCTCTAACCCCTGCGGCTACTGTTGCCCAGTTCAAACAAACGTGTGTGTATGTGTGTGTCGTTATTTCTTTGCGCTCTACAAACTTAAATATCAAAATCCACAAAGCTCAGAAGCTCTTTTATATCTCATAAAAACTGTTTAGAATTTAGTTTGTATTATCTGACTTTGTAATCCGTGCATACATCAAATGTAATGTTCTCAAGGTTTTTCTAACCATGTTCCAACTTACTAATATCAAAGACTGCTGAAATCTTAGTCCATAGGCCTGCAAGACGCTGTGGTAAATACTTTATTTCAGAATAATAAATATTTTAGTAACAAGGCTTGGTGTGCTGGTGTTTTGCTCATCTTTTTGTCTTTCTTTTAACCCGTTCTGCCAGAAATCTATAGATGCACACAGTGAAGTGAAAACTTGCGTTCCTTCTACGTCGTGATGCAAGATCCTCGTTTGCTTTGATATTTTTTGATATTTCCACTCAAATCAGTGAAATTTAATATAAAGAAAACAAACTAGTAGACATTCCTAAGGATGTTAACCTTCTGGACATCTCTTTTTTTCTCAAACCGACTTTTTGAGCAGACAAATGGGGTTTTCAGTGAAATTACTCAACCTTGTTGGTTGAGGCAACATAATCTGCTCCTCTGGCAGCAGCTCAGCAACACTTCTTGTTATTAAACACTTGGATTGTTTCCCTCTTGTCAAGCAGTAGAACTAAGAAGCTGTGAGCAGGGTCTACAATAAGTGAATGATGCAATTAAAGAGTTGTGATCACATTTTACATTTACCCGTTTTATTTCCACATGTCCTATTTTAGAAGGTTTCAAGTAAAGATCATTTAACCATCCTACGGGCTTCTCCTGCAGCCCGCAAGCTGTTGTGATTGCAGAAACACATCAAATTAATTCAGTGTTTATGATGAGAGCAGAAAGCGAATGCTGTAGTCATAAACCGTAACAATGCTAACAGTAAGTGGAACAGCTTTTGTTATTAGACATCTTTTCGTGGATCTGTCAGACACGGGTTTATTCTGGCAGGTAAGTATGAGCTTGTTAATTAGAATGGCTGGTTTATATCTCACTGATAAATGATTTTAAAGCTGTGGTAAACGTAGGCAGCTGCTCAGGTTGCATTTGACAGAGTGATAAATATACTGCTGTCTTTGATGTGAAAATACGTAATTGGAAGTCTGTTGTTTAAAGCTGTTGCTGATCTTCGACTGGGTGGTAATTATCACCTGCCACCAAAACGTGAAAGTTGGGCGAAAATGTTTTTGCTTCCGTAGGCGTGTCTGCATGTGGGTTTTCTTTTGTCTGTAATGTAAGTAAATACCTGGTGAACTAATCAACGGATTTTAATAAAACTCTCAGAAAGTAAATAATGTATCTACAACTGCTTGGCATCAGTCCAGTTCAAGATGGCTGCCACAGATAATCAACTTTAGCAAACCCAAAATGGCTATAACTCAGTTTGAGTAGCCGTATGAGATTCTGCATAATTAAATTCCAGATTTGACCCAAACTGCTGTAACTTTATCCGTCCTCAATATTAGAGGATCTTAATTTAAAACGCTGATATAAAAACTGTATATATCTAACCCACTTCAACCAATTTAATATATTCCAAGCAGTAGAGATTATTTACAGATATTTTTATGGGTACTTTAGTTGTAAAGTTGAAAAATAAGCCCTTGGGGGATTAAAATTCATAATACATTTTTTGCTGGTGAATTGCATTGTTTTATTTGTAAATGTGGCACCTATATTAATATATATTACCTTTCTAAGATGCTGACAAGTTATATAGTATCACTTAAGTTGTTAGTGGTTTTTAATGATACCCAGCCCCTGACAGACACACTTAATGTCACATTGCGTCACTTAGTGCAGACCTGTGTATACAGCAGTCACCAAGTAGCACAGTCATGTGTGTCAAATTCTTGTGAGCCATATGCTCCATAGAGTCATAAAACAACCAGCATCTAGTGAATAAAGTGAAATTAAACATAGCGAGCAGCAGATTAAAACCCCCTGACTCTTTTCACAAGAGGATGTAAGTCCTAGAAGCTGTCAAATGCCGGTTTGCCTACCAACCGTAGCTATAAAGAGGTTAATTTGGAGGCGGTTTTGGAAAAGACCAGCCGAGGCTCGCAGGATTAGCAATGTCCTTGTTTTAATCCAACAGGTTGTAGCACAGGGCCACATCTCTGATTGCAGGCTGCACCTTCATGTAATCAGACCCACTTGGACTCTGTTCACCCTGCAGGGAAAACATGACCTGAATGGCCACACAGACAGACACAAATACAATCAGCTATTCAGGCACACTACCAGTCCGATGCATGTGATACAGGCCTTATTAGGGCCTCCCCAATTATCTCCACATACAAATAGATATTGTCTTGAAATAGTAATGCTTAGCTGGGTATTTTTGCTTCAGGGAAGGTGGTTGAATTCTGATAGAAGTTGGATTAGACAGCAGGAAAGAGACAGGAGGATTAGGGTTGATGGGTTGCAACTGTGTTTTGTGTCTGCTACTGGGATGTGTGTGTGGGAGATGAGGGTTGTGTGGCAAAGTGAATTTCTAAATTTCCATGTTTCTTTATGGGTTTTATTTTTATGAGAGAGAGAAGAAAAAAATCTAACCAGGCTAAAGAAAGAGAAGAGTTAATTAATTAAAGGGTCATTGCTGGGGCAGCTGTTGTGTGTGTGTGTGTGTGTGTGTGTGTGTGTGTGTTTTAAATATCTAAACAGGCTGTAATCAGCAAACTGAAGGGAAGCGGGAGGAGCTGCTGACAGAGCTCTCATTACTGTAATTTTCTGTCTCTGCAACCACACACAGACACAGGTTTTTCTTTGTGAATGCACACACACACACACACACACACACACACACACACACACAAATCCGAGCGTGTGTGTGTGTTCTGTAGAGTCAGATAGGCTCTCCACTTACCACTAATATGCTGCCACTCATCACTAAAGAGTCCCCCTACTCATCTCTGCCCAAACACTACACAGCAGCGTAACTACTGATTCACAAACTGTCACGTTTAAAAATATATATATTAATGTAATAAAATCATGTGTTCATCAGTTATCAGACTTTTTAAATAAAGAAGTACACACAAGTGCCAAGATATCAAAAAGCTTTAGCTTTATGTAAAATATTATTTTTATTTTTGGGGTTTAAAAGCAAACAATTCTCTGTGATTAAAGATCTGTAAAATATTTTCTAAGCCACTGTCTTATACAGTAATAAACAAGTGCCTAAATCAACAAGTCTGCTCTTAAAATATTTTTATTGAGATTCTTTATTTTTTTTTTTTTTTACATTTTAATTGTTAAAATTTTAATCAAATTTGATTCAGCACTGATGTGAAACAGCAATCCAGAAATACTTATTTTGTCTGCAATTGTTGAAAATTTGTCTCCAGTCAAAATACATAAAAACAATCAAACTTAAACAATTGTTCTAGTTTTAAAGTGGCAGAAATACCTTGTTAGTCCAGAGGACCAATAGTCATAAAGATTTAAGGTGTAATGTAAAAAACACAACCAGACCAAATTTATGCTCTCATGTAAAAAATACCAGCCAGCCAGTGTAGCGCCTGCTAAACTCAAGAGAATGATGTTTAAAAAAAAGAACCTGAGGTTACGTCATCTTCAAGATGTTTAATATTTTAATACCTCTAGACATGCTGTGGTGTATAGCACCACATTATAGACACTATTTGTAACTTCATCTGTAATCACTTTAGTGTGCTGAGAAATGGCACCAGTGTGGCTGATTCTCTTTATAAGAACTAAGAATTAACTGTAAAAAGTTTAAACGGTGTATCATCAGAAACAGGTGACATTAGTTATTCTGTATCTGATAAGAACTGATCATTTGACTCGATCCAGACCGGGTCTGATCAGGTGATGTTAAGACTTTGCTCGACAAGTGTCTTCACAGCATGTGTGATTTTACATATATATTTTTTTGTGTACACAGACATAATTGAATAAAACTTTAGCGGTTAATGGTTTCACACCAAATGATAAAATTATACTTTAAGAGAAACTTCTGGTAGTCACGCCTCTGGTCTCTTTACAGCTGCATGTGTGGGTTGGTTTGTGTTGTAAAACCTCTTCCTGTCTTAAATCTAAGTGTGCGTGAAACATTTATGAAAAACAAGCCTTCAGTGTAAGTATAGCAGGAGAAAGGGTTACAGTTGGCCAGCTTTATGTTCTTTGTATGTGTGTCGGTGTGCGCTTGCTCTTGTGCTCACCCTTGAGAGGTGATGAAATGGTACGCAGACAAAATGGGTGAGTTCCCTGTGTGTGTGTGTGTGTCTGTGTGTGTGTGTGTGTGTGTTAGGACTAAGGGTCTAAGGCTGAGAGGAGAGGGCGATCAATAGTTAATGAGATGTAAAGTGAAGAGTCACATACCTGGAGGATGGATGGCTGAACAGTCCGTAGAGGAACAGTGGTCCCATCATCGTCTTTCACTGGGTTTGGGTAGTAACACAGAGCTGCAGGTCTTTAGTTTGGTGTGACTATGAAATGCTTAGTTTTGGCATTGGACTGTTATTCAAACACCTCATGAAACAGATCCATTATAGTTTTGATTATTTCAGCTTTTTGCACACTTTTTTAGTCTTGTTCCCTTTGATTTAATTTTGTGGAGATAAAACCAAAAGCCTTTAAAACTTTACCAGCAATTAAAAGATAACCAAAAATGTTAAAAAATATTTAAAGCAAAGCGCTAAACTGGTGTGTTTATGGAACAGAAATGCAAGAACATTACTTTCAATGAGCAAAAAGAAAAAACCAAATCTAGGCTGAAAAGTGATAACTTTTAAAATACCCACTGTCCTGTTTCAAACATAGGAGAAATTTAATTAGACGCTTCACTGTCTATCCTTTCATTAGTGTGTGTGTGGGTGTTCTTCACTGTTTATTTAGCATTTCTGTGCAAGTGTGTGGGAGTATGTACTGAAGATGTGTGTGTGTTTACATTTACTTTCTCTGTGCTTACATATATACAGCTGCCATAGTGTGTTCATCCACATGCACATCTCAGTGCTCCCACATAGCAACTGCTGCGTGTGTGTCTGTGTGCGTGTGAACAGTATGTGTGTGTGTGTGTGTCTTTAGAAGCCGTGCAGCACTGACAGAGCTGTCTAAAGGCTGGCAGGCTGCAGATTTGTAGCACATTCAGCTGATCATCTTATCTCCTGTCACCGCCAGTGAAAGATTGGAGGATCCGAGCCCACCATAGCACACACACACACACACACACACACGTAAATGCACGCGCACACACACACGATTCATATCTGCTCTTTCCTGGTTGCTTCCCCGTCTCCTGCCCGCTCACTCTCAATCTTGTTTCCTCCCCGATTCGCCGTCTTTCTCTCTGTCCTTTTGAAACTTCGCTCCCTCCTCCTCTTGGTAAACTCTGCTCCGCCAAAGTCTAATTATTACAGGCAATCATTTCGGCATGAAATCCCTACGTCCTGCTCGCCACTCTTCTCCCCCCTCTGCCTCATTTCCTCCCCCTCTCCAACACTTTTATTCTCCCACCGTCACATAATGGTAACATACACACTGTAAGTCCATTTTGTGGTGAATGGTTATTGCTTTCTTAGTGCAACCTTGAGGTTTTTCTTGTGAGCACAGGAGGTGTCAGCCTGGTCTTGAGTGTGTATACATTAGCTAGCTATGCAGCCTCATTACACTATTGTTCACTTTGTGGTGTGCCATGCCAAAAACAGTGGTCTAATTTTACAGGTAAGAGATTAATTTTCTTTTACCCAGACTGTTTAATAGGATTTATTAGCAGGAGTTGCTGCTGGTTTTCCACGACAGAATCCAATGAGCAAAAGTGGCTGAAATTTCAGCTGTGAGCTGATCAATTTAAAGAACCTTAAAGAAACGTCTTCTCTGCATTTAATCCTCTTAAGATAACCCGATAGTGTAAAATAGCACACACACATCAGCAGGTTGTTTAAAAACATAAGATGTGGAGCTCTGTGTTCAGCCGATTAAAAACCATCCTGTTATACAGAAAACTTGATGTATAATTTAGGTTTTCTTGAGCGTTATCAATTATTTTACCAAATTGTTAAATGCTGTGATTGTAAAATATTTAAGTTTAGTTTTTTGCTTTTTATATGTAAATACACTATTATTGCTGTTAGGTAAAACCACTAATCTTAATTTTTCATCATTTTTATGCTTTAATATATTCTATTGATCTTCTTTCACATCTATCGGTGGTTTTATGGATGACCTTCCATGAATAGTGCCCAAAACAACGTGTGATATTCAACCACACTGGCTTTATTTATTCACTGTCTGTAAAAGTAAAAAAGTTGTGTTTTTGTGGGAAAAAAGGTTTTTGCCCTACAGTGATCAAATACTTTATTCACTTTGACCAGAAAAAATGTAAATGTCAGGTAAACGTATGGGTTACAATTTGTTTAAAAAAACTATAACGAGCTCCATAAATAAGTGTTGTTCGTTCTTAGAAAGTATATTTTAGAAATGATCAGATGATTAAATACTAAATACAGAGTGAATTTAAAGGCCCAGAGTTCTATGAAGGATATTGTCTGCTGCCTTTCAGAATTTCAAAAACAAATCATCTTAAGTTGAGAAATGATCATATTATAGTTGTTTTTGTTAAAGTTATACACAATATCACAAGTACTTGAAGTGTGTTCTGAGAATGACTCTAAGCTACTACCAGGTTTTAGCTCAATATCAGTAAAATTGACTGACTTATAACAATTTTTTATTTGTTTAGATGGATTAGCTGTGGCGGCCATCTTAACTTGGGTTGATTCCAGTAGTTAATCCGTAGTAGATGATTATGAACACAGACAGGCAAAAACATCATCACCTGTCTTCCTCTGTTGAACATTATTCGTATTCAGAGCTGCCCTATTTAAATCCAGAGCGATAGTTTATGTTTATGTCAAAACGTGGGTGTGTTGTCATCGTGGCTCTTCTCAAAACTCATCCCAAGTTTACGTTGTAATTAAAACGGAACAAAACCAGTAGCTCCACACTAACTCTCACAGCTGCATTAGTTTTCCACCCAGCTGTGAGCGACTTCTGCCGAGAGGCAATTCCACCGTAATAAAATCTATAGCGTGGGTGTGGGGTTTAATCCACATTTCTTCCCCCACCACCTTATTCCTTGTCCTGCTTCTCTCCCTCTCCTCCCTCGTCTGCTCAACTGGCTGGCAATGATAAATGAGTCAATTATGAGTGTGTGTGCACGCGGCGCTGGAGAAAAGGAGCGGATGGGGACGTTATTACCTGTTGCGGCTGGGGGTAATGTTGCGGTATTAATCATATTCTAATTTTCCTCCACCAAACGACCCTCCTTCCACCCACTCCCAATGTCCCACCTCACCGCAGCCCCCCCGATCAATCTATCTGCAGCCTGCAAACAAGTTGGTGTAAACTGCCAAAGGGCCGAAATGTGCTAGATTGCTTTCGAGGGAGCGAGGAGTCAGAGGTCGGGCAGGGAAGTGTATTTCTGGAGGTAATGGAGAGAGGTTTCTGGGTTTGGACCTGAAAATATTAAAAAGAAAAATGTGTGTTAAAATCGTCCCGTTTTCATGGGACATGCAGGAGGAGAGCGTGGCTCATATATTGGATTTTCTGTTTTCTTTTGGGGGTGGGGGGTGTCTGACACCCATCAACAAACACACACGATGTCCTGAACATTAGAGGAAACGAGTGATTCAAAATTCATTGTGTCATCAGAAGTGAGGGAGGAGGGAACGGACAGACACAAAGACAGAAGGACGAGCTGATAATTAGGAAAGCAGTGAAATGAGAAGAAGGTCTGTGGATGGATGAACTGAAAAGTGTCCAGAGAGAGGAGGGGAGAGACACCTTGGATGTTCCTCTGCAGTTTTGGCTGGATTTCAGGCCCCAAGCGTGACTTTGTCTATTTCTGCTCTGCTCTGAGGTGATAATGGGCTGTCAGCACTCCAGTCACCCCCCCCCCCCCCCCCCCCCCCCCTTTCCCCTGTGAGTGATGAAGGGGGGCGGGAGGAGGAGGAGGAAGGGGGAGTGCTGGGAAAAAAGTGTTGGAGGAGTAATTTGTTATGTCGTTAATTGCATTGTGTATTTTTATTTGGGGGTATGAGACAAATCCAAACAATTTGTTATCCATCCTTCTCTGTTGTAGTTTGAAACTGGAGTGTGAGAAACTGGCCACAGAGAAGACCGAGATCCAAAGACACTACGTTATGGTGAGAAACACACACACACACGCACGCACACATACACACACATACAGAATGTCTCTCCACATTCACTCACAGCAAATGCACTGCCAAGTCCCCTAAATCCTTTTCATCTGCTAACAGCTGCCAAACAACACCCACAAAAAAAATTCACACTCTGGACCACACAAGCACACACAAACATATATAGGCCTCCTACTGGATGCAAACATAAATCAAAATTTCATCAACTCCACTGAGTAAAACGTTCCTACGAGTCTGAGTGTGTTCAGATTGCAGCTAATATTTAAAGACAGCTGATTTATTTTCTTTCTATTGCAGCTTCAATAAGTAGTACACCAAAGTATAATACAAGCCATGCTCAAATATTCTCTCTGTTTGTTTATTAATGCAGCAAATCGAAACCATTTGCATCTTTAACAGTGAAGTCTGATGATTTTATTAAATCTGAGAAAGAAAAACTAAAACATATAAATATATTTTATCTACAGTGAATACATTAATAGACTCACACGATGCAGATCATTTTCTGGATTAACAAAAAGGCCAGCACTCTTTGTCTTTTATTTGTATTTTAAGTCTGTAACCCCCCCCACCCCATGTACACCTGTGATCAGAGCCAGAAATCACCACAGCTGACGGAGAGCGGGCTGCCCAGAACCTGCTGTTCCAAAAAAGAGCTATGTGGCAATCTTGGCACAGATTTGGGACTTGTGAGGGGGAGGAGATGGGAGCTGGCATCGAGCACAGGCCAGGTCTCCTCTGCCGGCTGATGATTTGGGGGTAGTTTGGATGTTGCTAAGCAACAGGCGAAAAACTTGGCAAAGAACTGCTAAGCAGCGCTGCCAGGAAAGGCATCTTTTATGGAGGCTTAGAGGCAAACACACACAGACAGGAGCGTGCATGCACATGGCTCTGTAAAAAAAAAAAAACAACACACACACCAAAGTACGTAGATGCATACGCCTACACGTTTGTAGCTATAAACACACACACACACCTGCGCTTGCACACATATGCATGCTAACTGCCAGGAAAGATGTCTGGAGACAGAGGACCCCTGCCATCTCCTCTTCCATCCTGCCAGCCTGTTCTGGCTGCCCGACTGCCAATCTCCTCGCTCCACTACCAGCCTCACTGAAAAGCAAATGTCAGCCTGTCACTTTTCAAGGCATCAGACTTTAAAATGTTCTCCTTTTTGTTCCTCTCTTGAGGGAAGCGACGGATCCTCGGCTGTCTCTGTGGCATTCAACTCCTCCCGCGTTTCTCCTTGTACTTTAAGATAAAAGCCGTGGTCAAATAGCTCACATTAGACGTGATTACTGCAGTAGTCGTCCAGTGACAATTTCCCTGCATCACTTTGGGGTTTTTCTGGCTTCTGATTCATTCTCCAGAAACGTTTTAGTGCCACAGACTTTCAGTAGAGTCGAGTTGAAATGAGTGGAGATGTGCTCTCAGAACATAAGGCTCTTCAGAGTGCCGTAACACACAACGTGACTGGGCTTCCGTTGTGTGACACTGGCTGCAAAAGGTTCTGGAAAAGCAGTGACTTATTTGCACTTTATATGAAGTACCTCTTAATAAGAGGAACAAATGAGATTAATTCTCCGTTAAGAGGATACTTTATATTTATTATCTTAAGAATTTGACAAATTATAAGCAATTTAATGTTGCTGTCATGTCTGCTGTAAGACTGTTATGATCATAAAGTTTTATTGATTGTCATATGAATTTTTGTGACTGAAGTTTTGAGTTGGTATGCAGCAAATGGAGCAGATCACTTCCTCCATGTTATTGGATTAAAAATACCCCAGAAATCTGTGGCTTTGAAGCTAAATCCATGACATTAATGTTTGCACTCCTTCCTACTAGTTTACCCTTCTTCCCGTGTTATTTTGGGTATGGAAATTGATCTGTGATGCTTTTTATCAAGAGGTTTTTACAACACATGAATGGAAATATTTATGCTAAATGAATAAAACCACCTTTTTTTGAGAACGATTGTATAAATTAACCAATTCTGTCCTTCGTTTCAGTATTATGAAATGTCCTACGGCCTTAACATTGAAATGCACAAACAGGTGAGTCGGCTCCAGTTTTTTCTCATAAATCTTTGTGTTATTCTTTGTTTTATTGTATCCTCCACCGTCCTTTGGCAGCCAGTCGTCTCTGCTCTGAGTAACGAATGTTTTCAGGAACTTCTTTCTGTCTTTTCTGCTGCTAATCTCAATCCTCTGACGGACTTCTAAAGCGCTGTTACTCTGTGGAGGCGTTAATAAGATCCACAAACAGAATTCATTTCTTCACTGCAGACACATGAGAACACTCTGCCCTTCCCTCTCGCCCATCATTAATCCCTGTTTGTTACTCCCTCCATCATTCCCACCCTGCTTCTTCATCCCTTCTTTTTCTTTTTTTACTCTGTTCCTTTCTATTTTGGTTTTACAGTCTATTTCTCTTAATAATTTTCACTTTTAATCTCCTTTTATACACTATCCCCGTCTCTCTTCCTTTCCCATTGATTTTTCTTCCTCAATCTCTCCTTTTTTCTCCTCCCTCCCTCTCTCCACCTCTGCCTCCTTGCAGACATACAGTCCATGCTAAATTTCACTTTAAATCAGGTCACTGCCTTCCCGCTGTCTACTCTCTATCTTTCTCTCGCTCTCTCTTCGTTCATTTCACCATCTCAATCGCTTTGCGTTTGACGTGCTGCTGCCGCCGCCACTCCACCCCTCCCCTCCCTTCCCACCTCCACCCAGTCTCGATTTTCCTCCCCCGCCTTCCTTCTGTCTCTCCCTTTTCTCCATTTCTCTTCTCCCTCCCACATCCTTCCTTCACAGGCTGTCATTTCCTCAAACCAATCTGCCCTCTTCCTCCTCTTCTCCTTCCTCCGCCTCCTCTTTTCATTTCCCCTCTCCCATTTCGTCCTCCCCTCTTTATTCTCTTTCTGTAGATTGCTCGTGTTCCCTCTTTCTCTCTCTCTCCTGAAGATGTCATTTAGTAGCTGAAGTTCTCTAACAAGAAATCATTGTGTCTCCCTCGGGGTGGCGAGGGGGGTGATGGATTTGGAGGATGGAGGGAAAGAGGGCAGGGGGTTGTGAGAGGAGAGGGTGGGCTGAAAAATGGAGAGTGCATGGAGGGAGAGATGTGCACAAGTTGGAGGAATGAGAGAGGAAAAAGAAGGGTGGAAGTTCAGTCCAGCATCAATAAATCACTTAAGAGAGGGGGATGTGGTGAGGGTGGGTGCACACGCGCGCGCACACACACACACACACACACACACACACACACACACACACACACACACACACACACACACACACAGCAGAGTTTTGCTGTCAACAAGACAAACAGCCTGCAGCCATAATGATGTTGTCATGATCTCTGCATGCATATCATTACTGGTCCTAACGGCCTTGTTGGACCTGCCGCCGAACATGTTTGTGTCCGCGTGCACGTGTGTTACTCATAACATGGCAGCACTCATAACGCCGATTACTGCACTAATACTGAGGAGCAATGGAACGAGGGATAGATGGATGAAGGGCTGGAGAGAGAGATAAACTGGAGCGCTGGAAGATGGAGGGAGAGAGACGGTTATGGAGGAAGACTTTGCTGTTGGCGGTGTAGTAGAGCATATCAAGACAGACACACACCCACAGCTAGAACGAGTGACCCCCAGCAGGAAACACACACACACACACACACAACCACACAGCCAGGCATGCACAAATTCAAACACACAAAAAAAAAAACAGACATGCAAGGACATATCAAAAGCACATACACACACAAGATGGTGATTGTCTTTTCTCTTCCTTACATGCACGCACGCACGCACGCACGCACGCACGCACGCACGCACGCACGCACACACACACACACACACACACACACACACACACTGTGTGGGCTGATTGTGGCCACAGCAGATGCTGTCCATGAATATTTTAGCCAAACTCTCTGGCAGAGTTTCCATTTGCATGGACCAGATGTAAGCAGCTGAAATATTTACCACACCGGCCCTGGGAGAAGGAGGCCGCAGCTATGTGTGTGTGTGTGTGTGTGTGCATGCATGCGCGCAACCTTCACGAGTGTGAGTTTTCTTTGCATTCATGCTCAATCTTGGATCTGTGATTGTTTGTGTGTGTTTATTCATCAAAGTGACAGTATCTTTTTTCTCCTCTTCTTTCAGACGGAGATTGCCAAACGGTTGAACGTGATCTGTGCTCAGCTCATCCCCTTCCTGTCACAGGAGGTGGGACACACACACACACACACACACACACACACACACACACACACACACACACACTGCACCCAGTTCTCTCTCTTCTTTGTGACAGCAACCCACACAGACGGGGTCCTGATGCACATGCATTTTATAAAATATCTCTTTCTTATATAAAGATGGTCAGAACTTTTTAAGCAACTTATTTCCTTCAAGTACATATAAATAATTATTGTGAAAATAAACAGAAATAAAAAGATTCTATTTCTAAAGAAACATCTCTAATTACACAGAAAATTTCAAATGTTTATTTTAAGTTTAAAGTGGAAAAAAGACTTTAGATCCGATTTCCTGACAGTTGTTTCTGTTTGTTTCACAGCACCAGCAACAGGTGGTCCAGGCAATGGAACGCGCCAAACAGGTGACCATGGGGGAGCTAAATGCTTCGATAGGGGTACGTGGGCTCCCCCCTCTGCCTCATAGCGTGTGTACCTTATACTCCCATTTATTTTATGTTTCTTCCTTTTTCTTTTTCAAGGCAAATAAACCTTTGCCAACTTTAACGGATGCTGACTGATTGGCTGATATTTGTAATTCTAATTTATTATTATTTTTATAAAAATAACTTCCTTTTCAAAAATCTGCTCCAGAAACGAGAGCGTTCCACTAAATTGCAGTGATGGCCCAACCAAACGTTTCTTGGAATTTGGCAGACACCTGATTAAATTTGACTTGAACACTTTGATTTGACTGCAGAGCTTTCCCTCCTTCAGAGCCACTGCCTTGACCTTGGCATTTCTCCTCATGTGCACATCGCAGCAATTAGTTCCCTTCTTCTCTTTCCTCCGTTTTCCCTCTTGATTACTTCCAATGAGACCACTTCCTCCTCTACTTGTAAGTCACCCAAATGTCTCTCTCCTGTCTCCGTTCTGTTTTCGTCTCTGTTAATTTCCTCTCTGCAGCAGCAGCTACAGGCGCAGCACCTCTCCCAGCATGCTCAGGGTCTGCCAGTGGGCCCACATCCATCAGGACTGCCCCACCCAAGCCTGGCGCTCGGCGGAGGATCCAGCCTGCTCGCCCTGTCTGGTGCTTTGGGGGCCCAGTTGGCCGCCAAAGATGAGAGAGCGCACCTGGAGGCGGTGGCAGCCTCCGTCGCTGCAGCAGAGCACCACAGAGGTGCAGAGACACTTTTAAATGTTGCATGACTTCATTTTTGTTTCTCTGAGCTGAAAGTGTAAAAGTCTGGGTGAGTTTAGTGCTGGGACAGGAGTCAGGCTGCATTTTTGAAGATAACATTATGCTGAGGTGGAAGGAGAATGAGCACTAAAGCCTGGCTTGATGGACTGTGATGATTGATTTTTGTTTTGGAATTTTGTCAAAGCACAGATTAGTTCCTGGTAACAACACTCCTTGGGGATATTTTTACACTGAGTCATCAGCGTATGAAGTGACGGGAAATAATAATTTCGTATTTTTCTGTGTCCTTATTTTGCCTTTCCCGCTCTGCTGCCCGCTACCTGGATGTTTGTTCCTGGAATGAGCAGACCGTGAAGCCGGACCGGTGAGTGCAAATCACACACCATCACTTATATCACATACAGCAGGTAAAGAAGTGTTAACACGTCACCAACTTCCTAAGGAAATACATTTCTAACAGTAATATTGACATGAAATTTGCACCACATGTTGGTAACAACCCATCCAATCCACACATGCAAAAAAAATCAAAGCATTGATGTCCATACATGAAGATATGGAACATTAAGATAATGGAATGAAAAGTATTGAAGATGCCTACTGAAATGTACTAAAGACTTTGTATAAAGCCGATGTTGGTGATGACAACTTCAGGAATCGTCCTGTAGGAGAAACTCGTCTCATGTGTTGCTCCGGTGTGATTTTACCCTTCTATGACCTTTGACCTTTAGTTCTCTACATGCTTCAGGTCAGATGATTGGTTGGGATGTTGTAGCAGTTTTATTTTTATTCTTTGAAACCGGTTATAAGTGTCTCATCTTTCCTTTGATTATATGAAGCACACTAGAGCTGTATACTGAAGAACACCCCCGCACCACGATACCCCCACCTCCAAACTTAACCAGTGTTTTTGTGATGACATGTCTTCGACCTCCACGTGTCCAGTTTTAGTCTTAGCTGACCAGACTATATTCTCCCAGGCTTGCCTAAATGTATCAATGTGCTCCATCCTGCTTTGTCTTCAGCAGTGGAGTTCTGTGTGGTGTTCTGTGTGGTGAGCGTTCATGAGGCAGATGAGTGCATTACTTATTGGTTTTTTTTTTTAAACAATGGTACCTGCTAATTCCAGCTCCTTCTGACGCTCTCCACAAGTGGTGCTTTCCTCTTGGAAACTCTTCTGATAATTATTTTCACTTCTTTGTTTAAAATCTCTTGTGAAGCACCTGGTTGTTGCTGGTTTGTGGTGAAATGATGTTTTTTCCTCTTAATAGTTATTTCCATTCTTATGACCATCAGTGGTTTAAAAATGATTCTGTAGCAGACGCCATCAGTATGTTTTGTTACAGTAAGGTTGAACTTGACCCATCATGAGAGGTTTCTTGTGACACCTCAGAGCAGCTGAGAAGTGGCAGGATTGTTTTCTAATTACTGATGGATTCCAGTTGGTGTTGAGACTTTCCATGCCTTTTAGCGCCTTCCTTTCTTTGTGTGCTCAATACGTTTCCCTTTGTTATTCCATTTTATTTCACATCATTTATGCACTTGGATGGTTTGATTTCTGTGCATGTGTGGATTAGACGGGTTGTTACAGACTTCTGTTGAGAATTTCATGTCAATAGCAGTTTTAGAAATATATTTATATAGAAAATTAGTGTATTTTACCCGATGTACTTGAATTTTCTACTGTTTTGGTTGAAAAAGAGCCTCAATTTATCACTTTGATCAGATGTAGAAAAGTCAAATATAAATTAGAAATACAGGAATCTTAGATAAAACTCTCACTCTGAGTCGTCCGGTCGATGCATCCTGGTCGTCTCAGCCTGATATGATTTATGCAGCCGCTCTCACCTCATTATCACCCTCTTCCTCCCTCTCCATACCGTCACCCCCTCCTTTTTCTCCTTACTGTTTGCCTCATCTTGTCCCTTTACCTCCCCTCTCCTCCTCTGTAGAGCTCGCTGTCCAACGGGGATAAGGGTCGTCCTTCAGACTACCTCAGCAACGGCAAGAAGAGAAAAGCAGACGAGAAGGAGTTCATGACGGACTATGTAAGGACGCTTTCGTAACACTTTTAAATGTTTGAGTAACTGCAGGAAAGTTTCACCCAACTCCACCAGCCTCCGCCAGATAACTTCAGTGGGGGTGTACATGCAGCAGAGTTTGAAGAACTTCTCTCTCTCTCTCTCTCTCTCTCTCTCTCTCTCTCTCTCTTCAAGACAGTTTCTGAAATATTTACAGTCCTCACCATATACAGCTATACTGTTCTGTTGCAGTAACTGTGGAAGATCAGATGTATTGGTCTTTGTGAGGGCTTAGTTTTTTATAACAAGATGCTGCAAACTCTTTAAAATTCATTGCAGTTCAGCTGTTTGTTGTCCACGTTTACTCAAGTTTGGTTTGTTGTTTGTCTACATGAAGCAGAACAGGAATATCTTTTTTACCTTCTCTTTTTTTCCTCTCACAGGGCAGCGATGCGGATAAGAGTGATGATAATTTGGTGGTGGACGAGGTTAGTAGGCGCCCACTGGTCTCTGTTTGCCTCACTTGACCGCTTTCATCAGCTTGGATCGTGTAAACATACCCAGCAGAATCGTATGAATAACAATAATCCCCTTCTTCCACCTGGCCTCATTTAGCTGCACACACACATCCTCTAAATACATACATGGGTTCACAATCTCACTCAAGCTGTCAGCCTGGTTCAGAAATGTATATTAAAAAAGAGACGTTTGCAATAAACTACATAAAAAGGGGAAAACTCTACAAATGTATTAAAATATTCAGCTTCCATTTGAATCCTCATCAGTTCTACAAGTAAAATGGTGAAGAACCGTCAGTGAATTCATGCAGAAATAAACGGTTTTCTGGCAACAATTTCCATTCAGACCTGAAAGCCCTTTTCTCCAGTTCATATCAGAATATACTAACAGAAATCCCTCCAGTCTGTATTTTTGATTTGTCGAGCTGGAGTCTCTAAACCTGAAGGCGCTACACTCGTAATCTGATGGCGGCGTGGACACGCTAATCTGATCGGATCATTTCTAAACAAATAACTGCAGAAAACCAGCCCTGAATTAAACTGGATTTCAGAAACAAATCTGATTTGTTTCCAGGCTGAACTGAGTGTTTTTGTGTGGTTTTATAAATGTAGTGACCAGTTAATGACAGCATTGTATATTTTTAGTTTTAATGAATTTTGATTTATGAACCAAGTGTTTGTTTTTGACTTTATTTTAGCATAAAATGTCTTTTTTGTGTTACTCAACATTATTTTCTAGCTGAAATAAAAAGACAGTAACAAAATGTTTTCCTCTTTTTCTCCTTGTTCTCTTATTTAGGACCCATCGTCCCCCCACAGTGTGCAGTCCTACTCATCGAGGGAGAATGGTTTAGACAAGATGCCCCCGTCTCGTAAGGAGGGGCCCCCACAGGCCAGCCCCACCTCCCTGGCATCGTCCAGCAGCGCTACCTCCCCCTCACGTGGCAAAGAGCCCCCACAGGTAAATAATGTTCTTTAATAGCAAACACACAAACGTTTTTAGTGCAGGACTCTAGTTTTTAGTTCAATCGTGGTTTATTTTATTAGTCTGGTAACTTACTGTCTAGTAAACATCGACACTACGGCGTTCCTCAGGTCCAATCAACCCTCAGCGGTCCTCTCACTTTATCTCCTCAATGTGCTCCATATTTATTTCACCTTTCCTCTGTGTTCTGCTCTCCTCCAGAGAGAAAAGTCCAGCACTCCAGGTATGAAGCCGGGGACCCCCATGTCTCAGGAGTCCAACACCCCAGGACCGAGCGGCCCCCCACAGTTCAGACCTGTCCCTGGCAAACCTGGCGTAGACCCCTTAGGTAAACATCCACTGTATGAGCTCGACTTCGATCTTAAATCAGTAGGAACACACACCCTCCTCACACACATCAGATCAATTAAAAATAGGAGTGTTTCTTTGCAGAGAGCTGTTCTGGTGTTGTTACATGAAGCGTTTCTGTCAGCGCCGGGCCGCTGTAGTTGGTATGAGTGTCAGCCAGCTCCCCACCGCCGACCACCATCTGGACTTAATAAGCAGCTGTGGGCAAAAATATTCAGCGCGCCTCACGTTTTAAATGGAAAGATTAGGAGAGGTGATGGACTGTGACTGTGAGCTGCTTCATAATGAGCCTCCGTCTATTCCGGTGTATCTCTCTCTCTCTCTCTCTCTCTCTCTCTCTCTTTTCACACATCACCTGTTAGCTCCTGCTCCAATTTCACACACTCTATTATGCATGCAAGCAAGCATATATACACAATGCACCTACACGTGCGGACAGAGGATATAAAGGATGTTCCTGTGAACACACAGATGTACATGTGCAGACTTGCTGCAGGAAGGCGTGGTGGCCAGCAGGGGGCAGTAGTGATCCAGTGCTGCAGATATGTGGCCTTTTGTTCACAGCTTGTCAGTCACAGCTGTGTGAAAGGCTCTGCAGAAGGAGTCACTAATAGATTGTGTATCTTATTTCATCCCACGCAAAGATTACAGCTAAAACTCTTGAATGATTGACGCGCTGTCTGTAATTTGTCCAAAACAAATGAACATTCTTGTCAATTTTTTTCCTCCCACCTCCAGCTCTGGGTCTGAGGAACCCCTTGGCGGTGCAGGGAGCGTACCCTCCAGGAGCTTTTGGCCTGCCTCCTCCAGGGGTGAACGGCGACCTGCCGGGGACGGCGGGCTACGGCGCCGGCCTCCACTTGGTCTCCCCACAGATGAATGGAGCAGCGGCAGCAGCGGCAGCTGCAGCTGCTGCAGGCTATGGACGGTCCCCTGTGGTGAGCCAGACGCTCTGCAGATAATTTGTCTTTGCAGTGTCACTGTCATATGCAATGCCTCAGCATATAAAGGTGTCAAGGGGGAGGTGAAAAGAGAGATTCTTCAGGAATAGAAGCGAGCGTTTTAGCAGGAGAGCAGCTGATTGGTCATTTATCTTTAAGGATCTATAACAGTCAGTGACCTTGGCTCTTGAAAACTCTCTTTGCTTTAATATGATCTCATTTTGTTCAGATTTTTCATCTGATACTGTCCTTGTATCGCCCATTTTAATGAGTTAAGTCTCCTCTCTTACATTTCTGAAGCATATTTTGTTCTTATCTCATCCAGGTGGGATATGAGTCTCCACACCCACATATGAGGGTCCCTGGGCTTCCTGCCAGCCTGCAATCAGCCTCAGGAAAACCGTGAGTTTTTTTTTTTCTTTCACGCCTCTTCTCTTGTTCACCTCTTTTGTCCTCCCAGAATGCTCACCCCCAACATTTCACAAATTCAGATTTATTCCCTTAAAGCCGGATGAGTCATTGAGGCTCTTAAATTGTTTTTGAAGGAAATGACAGACATTAAAATATCATTAGGAAAGCCGTTTTTTGTTGTTGATCCAGACGCTGTGTGAAGGTGATGTATAGAACAAAGCATGATGGGAAACCTTAGAATCTGATGTTTCTCCTCCTCCTGTAACATTAATGACTTCATTCTTTTATTTAATGTCATTGCATTCAAGACATGTTGAACCAAAATGCAAATATTAAATTTGCTCTGAAAGATGAAAACCAGCAGAAGTTTACAGAAGGTGACCATTAAAGTCTCAAGGGAGTTTTTACAGGAACAAAAAGGGGAGAAGAGGTTTTCCCCCAAAATAAATCTTTGAGAAAATAAACTGCTTTTTTCACCCTGGATTCTGTGCACCTTATTTTTGATAAAAAGTCACCTGACGGACACATCTCTCTCCTCTCGTCTCCGTCTCAGTGCCTACTCGTTCCACGTGAGCGCAGACGGTCAGATGCAGCCGGTGCCGTTTCCCCCCGACGCCCTGCTGGGTCCGGGAATCCCGCGCCACGCCCGTCAGATCCACACGCTGAACCACGGAGAGGTGGTGTGCGCCGTCACCATCAGCACCTCCACGCGCCACGTCTACACCGGAGGCAAGGGCTGCGTCAAGGTGTGGGACATCAGTCAACCAGGGAGCAAGAGTCCCATGGCCCAGCTGGACTGTCTGGTGAGACCTGAAGGATCAGGCGACGATTGAAAACCTGTCTCATTTGGAGTGTTGTTTCCTTACTGTATATATCGTCTTCATCCAATCAGAACAGAGATAACTACATCCGCTCCTGCAAGCTGCTCTCCGATGGGAGAACCCTGATCGTTGGCGGTGAGGCCAGCACGTTGTCCATATGGGACCTGGCCACGCCCACTCCTCGCATCAAGGCGGAGCTAACATCGTCTGCTCCGGCCTGCTACGCTCTGGCCATCTCTCCTGACAACAAGGTGTGCTTCTCCTGCTGCAGCGACGGGAACATCGTCGTCTGGGACCTCCACAACCAGACGCTGGTCAGGTAAGAGGATCATCCTGAAGGTTTTCCTCCAGGAGCTGACTCAGATTAATGAGCAAAGAGGAGATGGATCAAAAGGGAAGCAGGGTTCTGGAGTTTTAAATGAGGAAAGGGAGAAGGTTTAGTTGTACTTTTGTACCAGTGAGAGAAACACTTTTTAGTTTGTCCTGAAGAAATCATTCCTAAGTTACAGTTTTCCTTTTATCCTGTTAGCTTTACATCTCTTTCCCATCAAATTCAAACAGGAGACTGTCCTCGCTCCTGTCGTTTAGGCCCTTTTTTTTGGACAGTTTTTCATTAAGATGTTCTGATATTAGTGTCTTGGATTTGGCAAAACTTAGTGTTGATGCAGAATGCTACAAAAACAAACACCAGGAAGAACTATAAAGGCATCATTAAGGTTATTAGTGTGTTCTTTAAAGCTGCTGCTGTGTAAAGTGCTTCATCTTTGCTGGTTTAAGAACTTTTAATCAGAAAAGCTGTCGTTTTATCTGAGGAAAGGAGGATTTTGAGCATCTGATGAGCTCGTCTCTTCCTGCAGGCAGTTCCAGGGCCACACAGACGGGGCGAGCTGCATCGACATCTCCAACGACGGCACCAAACTCTGGACGGGAGGACTGGACAACACGGTCCGCTGCTGGGACCTCCGAGAGGGACGCCAGCTGCAGCAGCACGACTTCACCTCACAGGTAACTGAACCAAACAAAAGCAGAGAAAACCCGTGGAGAATCCAGATTCAACATCATGTTTTGACCTAATGCGTCCTCCCTGTGTGTCTCCAGATCTTCTCTCTGGGCTACTGTCCGACAGGAGAGTGGCTTGCCGTTGGGATGGAGAGCAGCAACGTGGAAGTCCTGCACGTCTCCAAACCTGACAAATATCAGCTGCACCTCCACGAGAGCTGCGTCCTCTCACTAAAATTCGCCTACTGCGGTAAAAACACACATCACACGCATGCTCAGTTTCTCCTCATCATTCAGAAACGTCCCGTTTCCAGTAACAGCAGCTCCATATCTCACTCCCTTGAGGTTTTCTCTGCTGACAGCTGTGTATGTTTGGTCCTGTAGGTAAATGGTTCGTGAGCACAGGGAAAGATAACCTTCTGAACGCCTGGCGGACACCCTACGGATCCAGCATATTCCAGGTAATCCGTCCAAACTTAACACACACGGGACAAACTCCATGCTTTATCCTGACTTCCTGTTTGGACTGACTGTCCCGTCTGTCTGTGTTTAGTCCAAGGAGTCTTCATCAGTTCTCAGCTGTGACATCTCACCTGACGACCAGTTTATCGTCACTGGATCTGGAGACAAGAAGGCCACAGTCTATGAAGTCATCTACTGATCTCTGATTGGTTCCACACACTAAACTAAATAATCAGAGGGCGGAGCCAAGGCTCCCTCCTGCACCAATGACTGTACAGAGCGTCGCTGGCATGGAGAGCAAGAGACACTCAACCTGTACTTTGTTGTTTCGTTCACGTTTGGGAGAAACGAGGAGGAGAAGCAAGGAGAGACGAAGTCACAACTCTGGAAAAACTTTCAATTCTCTGAGAACGCTGGTTAGTCTATAGCTGCGCGATTGTGGGATTACTCCAAAGAACTTTTGTTTTTGTTCCCTTTTTTTAACAAAAGAAAACCTCTGTAGTGTGAAAGAAATTAGTAAAAAAAACAACAACTTGTTTTTAGCTTTTGAATTTATTGCAAACAGTTTTACTGTTTTGAGTAGAGTCAAAACGCAGAAGGAAGCAGTTTTAATTCAGAAACACAGTCCTGACTTGGTGCTGTGTGCAGAGTCCAAGCCAAAACGGAGTCATCTCGGCCCAGTTTGGCCCGGCCCGGTCCGGCTCGGTGCACGGCACATGGCTGCTTTTTGGGGCAGCGGCTGAGCGGCAGATGGCAGGATGGTCTGCTGAGGATCCAGCTCCTTTTTTTTCTTAATTTCAGCAGCAACATGATTGTAAAATTTCTCATGCATTCATGGCAGAACAGGACTCTGTTGGTTTCCTCTGAAACGTCCTGAAGTTGCCTTGTTTGTGTCTTTTTCTGTTTTTTTTTTTTTTTTTTTTTACAAAAAGGTGGAAAATGACCTCAGATATGAGGAAAAACCTCCAGTGAGTTCAAACTTTAAAAACTCTTCAGGATCAGTAAAAACCCTCTGCTACGTATTTCATCTCCAACACTCCGCGTGTTTCCTGTTGTATCTGTTAGGGCACATATAGACAGACTGACCAGTATTTTTTAAACACCCATCATGACCCCTGAACCTTGCTATATATGAACATGTAAATAAAGTTCTCTAAAGACAGACCTGAGCGTTTGCCTCTTTAAAATATAATCTGCTTTTTTAATTTCTTGCCCTAAAGACTCATAAAAATGCATAATAGTTTTAGAAAGGAGCTGGAGTTTTAAGTGCTCGTTTTCCCCGTCAGGCTTTTGGCAGGTTCAGCTTGGATGTTCCAGACTGAAAACTGAAGCGGTTGTTGCAGATTTGTTCAAACGTTACCAGCCAGAACAGCGTGTTCTCACAGCATGGTGTCAGAAAGCATCTTAGAAATATTTAGATGAAAAATGAAGGATGTGAAAGGTGACTGTACACACACACACACACACACACACACACACACAGCCTCAGCTCTCGTTTTAAGGGAACACTGAGATTCTGAGCGTCTGTCAGATGAGAGGAAGTCTCTTGGGATTTCCAGCTCAGTTTGCAGCTTTAAAGTTTAAATGCAGAGAATGCATGAGGTGAAGATCTGCAGCGCAGCAAGTTGTGGATCGGTTATCATTTAAAGAGTTCTTCAGGAGGATCTTTTAGTAAATAAAAACTATGCTTTAATACTCAGTGTGATCTGGAGAAGTGAGGCTCTAGTTACTCACCTGTTCTACGCTTTAGCTCCATCACTCAAGTTTCCAAGTGGATTTAAGAACATCTTTAAAGCGTAGACCTTTTTCACAGCAGGATTATGTAACGGACTCTCAACACAATCATATAAATGATTGTATGAAGCAAAAATTGGATCTGGTATCAGTTTTATTTGATGTTTTTGCAACCAGATTCGTCACATTCCAGGAATCCAACTTTAGATTATTATATTTTCTACGTGTATAGTCAGCATTTAACTGGTATTCGTTATTACTGACTGGGTTGACAGAAACTTATTTTCTTTCAGTTGTCAGCAAACAAGAAAACCCTCATCTACACTGTCTTTACAAAACATCACCTGACCTCAGATCACCTGATTGGTCTACTCTAAAACGTTTCTGCTGCAGACAGACACTTTGGTTGCATGAAATTGTTCCTGCATCACAGGACTAAAAGTTCCGTTGAATGTACAAACATGTTTGTTAGCTAAACTCGGGTGGAGCGTCAGCCCTCCTGCGTCCGTCGAAGTTGCATGAAAAACCAAACTAAAAACACATGAAAGGATGAACACAAGTTTCATTTATTTTTTCACACATAGTATTTCTTGTACAGCACAAGGAATAAAAGCGCATCAGGAGGGTCGACGGGGTGCATAAAAAAAAGTTCCTTGGCTTTTTAAAAAGAGAAAACTTCTCAGCTTTAAAACAAAGATTTCTTTACATGAGTTGGAACAGAAGCACAGGCAGGGGAGACATGTTATCTACTTAAAGAGGAGTATCAAATACTGATGCTAAACCAATGGATGCATAGCCACTATACAGCATCGGTTTTAGTTGGACATGAGTTTATGTCTACCTGGGACTGTCAGAAAGAAAAGAGGCAGGCAAAGGCATGAGACTGTACAGATCCACTCCAGAAGCCCCTCGGTTTTCTGCTTTAGAGCTGCAGCCACAAACGGATAAATCTTAAGTTTTATACAGTAAAGTAAATTGCATACTGCCTTTCTGTGAGACCTTTATCCCTCCTCACTGACTGAAGTCTGATTCCCTCTGTCAGCTGCAGAGGTTTAGAACAACAAGCATGCAGTAAAACTGGAGCGTCTTCCATGGCGCCTGCTGTACACAGACCAGACTCAACAGAAGTAATAGTTGAATACAACACCATAAGGACTGAAAACAGACTAAAGGAGGAGTACTACCACTTTTTGAAAAGGGGAATAAAATATAAACAACAAACAGCAGACAGGAAATCTCTTATCTTATAAGGAGGGTGATCATTTTTTATCTGTACACCGTCTGCCTGACATCGTTACCAAGAGTTAAAAAGATAAACGGATTTTAAAAAACAAGAATAAAACTAATGTGTTCCCTTGATTTTGATCCCTTTCTGAACCCCAAACCAGCCAGTAGATAAACATCAAGTCATAAAAAATACTCAACTTATACAAATAAGATCATAAAATGTGCCTTTTTATTTGAAACACTGGTGATGGATACAGTTATGCTGTCTGTCTGGAATAAGGTGGGACCAGAAAGTAAAAAAAAAAAAAAAAAAGCAGTCAGTGAAGTAAAGGTCAACTTTCTGCACAACCTGAAAACAGACAAAAAGGATGAATCATACATTCAACTCAGCTGAAAATCCCCGTTTGTTCAAAATAAAATTTAGGAGGCTCACGTTCCAGAGTTTTGCAGAACAAGCAGCTTCCTGCAATCTCACCTGTTGCCAGGCAACCATTTCAGATTGCATTATATTTGTGAATTAGATGAATTTCACATTTTGATTTTTATAGCGCTCAGATAAATGAGACGTGTTGATCAGCGTTCATCTGTTTTCAGTCTGTGGGGTCGGTACCTTCACTCTACAGACATCTGATTTTAAAAGGACATCTTTAAGTTGTTTAGCATCCTAATGAATACAAATCGGCTTCTTTAGAGGATTTAGCTCAACGTCTGAGGCAGAAGGCAGGAGGTCAAGACGTTTCTGAATGAAAACCAGTTCCATGGAATCCGAGCGGGATTAGTCGTGGCTCGGTTGGCGGCTGATGGCGGCGTGAGGTTTGTGGTACGGTGACGGTAAAACGTCTACTTCCTGTCGGCGACGGTTAATGAGAGCGGAGAACCAGGAATTAAAAGGAAGCGTCGGGCTGATGTTCTGTTTGTGTCTTCAGGCGCTGGGAGAATCCCATCAACACCCCCCCCCCCCCCACACACACACACACACACACACACACACACTCACTCATTAGACGCTGCCTTTGTCAGAACAAAATAAAACAGATATTAAGTAGAGAGACGGGGAGCGCTGCGGTGAATGTTTAATTGGGTGCTCGGTGTGTTGTGTGTTTTTCCCCTTCATACCTCGGGGGGGGGGGGGGTATAGCAGTGTGTGTGTTCTCGCCTGGTGATGACAGGATGTGTGTTTTTGTGAATCTGAGCAGGTTTCATGTCAGTTTATGTGTAAATCTGAAGCGGTCTCTCTCCATCTCGACGTGCCGCGGTTTCCCCAGCTCCTGACACCTCTCGGCGGGGAGACGGAGCTCCAGCGCCGGCCTCATTAAGGCCTCCACTGTCTGGCTAATGAATCGATTGTGTGGTATCAGTGCTCCTGGCTGGCGCTCCCACAGTGCCGCTTCGCGCCTCCTCTGGGGGCCTCCCTTCCACTGAGCTCTTAATCAGGAAACAGCCCTAATTACCCTGCCTTCCACCTCATCACCCCTCCCCTTTAATTCCCCTTTCTTCCCCTCTCTCTCTCCCTCTATTCGTTTGTTTCCCCCGCTTTCTCCTCACAACTTTATCTTTACACTCCACCGCCCTCTTCCTTTGTCTTTCTTATCTTGCCGTTTTTTATTCTCTCTCCCTGCTATCAAGCCTCATTTGTTGAGCTAAAAATGGGAGGAGGAGGAGGAACAGGTGGGGCTTTCTACAGTGGTTTATATCACAGCAGAACAAGAGGGCATTGGTGACGTTTTGGGGTCAAAGGTCAAGACAGAGACGCTGCTGTTGCAGATGTAATGAGGTTCAGGTGATAAACTCCCCAAAACAAAACAAAAACACAGAAAATGAGATCTCCATCCTGCGGCTTCCGGTCCGGTCCAGATCGGGTCCGGTCCTCAGTACACCACCTCGTACACCGTGGCCTTCTTGTCCCCGGAGCCCGTCACTATGTACTTGTCGTCAGGGGAGACGTCGCAGCTCAGCACAGACGACGACTCCTTGGACTGAGACAGGAGAGCACAAAGAGAGATGTTGGAGAAGATGTGACTCATCGTTTAATACTCCATCACACCAGGCCTATTTGCATTTCAAAAACAGTCAGCAATTATTTCCAAGCAGGCTCCAGGATGCTGACTCACTCGTCTGCTTCAATGTGAGACGTACAGATCTTTTTTCTCTCCCTCTGGTGAGACGCGTCCTCATTAAGCAGGTTGGAGCGTCACCAGAACAGGTTTGAACTGACAAAACGCCGCCTTTTTATTTGCTTCCTTTTCCTCCTCGATGTCAGGAAGTCAGACCTGTGCACCTGGTCTTAGATCTATAAAGCTCCTCCAGCGCTGCCTCCTCCCCTCCTACTGCTCCATCACCATTCATTTTCCCTCCTTTCACGCCAGACTCTCCTCCTCCTCCTCCTCCAGCCCCTTTCCTCACTCAGTGCTCCTCTCTAAACTTGCACAGCCATGCACAGCGGGGCTGTCAATCATCAAGGCACCGGTGAGAGGCCATTTCACACCGGATTCCCCGTCCTAAACCAAGACAGCGGGAGGCGGAAAGAGGGGCGTCCAGAAGGGAGAAGTGTGGTGACAGACTACCGGAGGGGTTTGGAGGAGAGGAGAGTAAAGTGACAACACACCAAACGTCTCCACCTTTAATATCTGTGCACATCATCAGCACAACTCTTTAATTCTAACTCAGTGAGGTCATTATTACTGGTCAATATTCAACTGATTGGTCCGATGATGACTAATACATAGTGTTCAGACAAAATTACAACCTAAGATAATCAGATATCTGCTGTTTGACTATAAAACCGTCAATCTAGAGTTAAACTATAGTTTGTGCACATCAACAGTTTTAGGTATCATCAATGACTACTGGGAAATACTAGCTATGTAAATGAGTATGTCAGCACAAGACCAAGCCAGAGAATTTACATGCAACCTCAAATACCCTGAAAATAAATCAATAGATCTGAACGCTGTACATACAGTACATGATGGATCGGTGTTAACAGGATGTGCTTGTTGACAACAATTGATTCAATTTAAAACGACTGTGCCTAAAGGGCAGGACTGACCCTGAGAAAGAAAGGAAAAAATACGGCATGTACAAGGAGGACAAAAGAAAAGGACGGCAAGAAACGAGGTCAAACAGATTAAGACAACAGGATAAAAATGAGGAAACAGGAGGAAGGATAAGAAGTGGAGATGTGAGGAGAGGGGGAGCTAAATCTAGGGAGGAGAGAGGAGTGGAGCTTTGAGAACAATCAGGAGAGAAACAGGAAAGGACAGCAATAAGAGGAGGAGGAGGGAGCAGCAACACGGTGAAAGGAGAGAGCCGTTTGGCAGCAGCACCGTTTGGCATTTGGATAACAAAGAAAGATAGTCGGCCTTCTCCTTTCAGTCCACAGGGAGAGACAGGAGCCAGCCCTGCTGCCCACTGCAGCTTATACAAATATGACAGACACACACACACACACACACACACACACACACACACACACACACACACACACACACACACACACACACACACACACACACACACACATAGCTCAGCCTAAATGGACCTTCATCTCTCTTCTCTAGTTTCATTCACACCCAGATGTACCAGCTCAGCTAAAAATACAGCGTCCCTGCATGATTCAACATTTACTTTAACGAGACGACCGAACAAGGTGGATTTGTATCGTTTGGTGTGTGTGTGTGTGTGTGTTAGATAAAGTACAGGATGCTGAACTGTTCCCACACTGAGAATCTGGTGACTTTGAAGTCCAAACCTGCAGCTGAATCAGAATAAATCCCGTTTAAATCAGCCTGAAGCGTAAACCTCCTGCTCGGCTCTCACCTGGAAAATACTGGCTCCATACGGCGTCCTCCATGCATTCAACAGATTGTCTTTTCCTGTGCTCACGAACCACTTTCCTGAAATAACACAGCAGATGTTACAGTGGCTTTAGAGAGTGTGTGTGACAGAGTGTGTGTGAGACGTGTGTTTTTACCGCAGTAGGCAAACTTAAGTGAGAGGACGCAGCTCTCGTGGAGGTGCAGCTGATATTTGTCAGGTTTGGAGACGTGCAGGACTTCCACGTTGCTGCTCTCCATCCCGACGGCGAGCCACTCTCCTGTCGGACAGTAGCCCAGAGAGAAGATCTGGACATGAAGAGGAGACGGGGAAAGAAAGGACAGAGGGGCGTTAGAGAGAAGAGGAAGGGAGACAGAAGGGATTGAGATAAGGGGCAATAAATGGAGGTGATGAGAATAGTTGGACATTCGAGGGACGTGACAAAGAAGAAAGAGGAGAGGAGGTAAACATGGAGCGAATTAAATAAAAGGAGAGATTTAGAGAAAGGAAGGTGGCAGATGTAGGGAGATGAAAAGAGATAGAGAAAGTCATTACACGGTGGATCGAAACTCATTTGACAACAGTGGTCAGCTTTGTCACCCTGCTGTGACAGTGATGTGTGTGTGTGTGTGTGTGTGTGTGTGTGTGTGTGTGTGTGTGTGTGTGTGTGTGTGTGAGGTGAAATCATACGGGTGTAAATGGATTTTCAGGTTGAATCCCAGCAAGATGCTAATTTAATCTAAACCCTCACTCCCTCTTCCACTTAAAGGCGTTTTGAAAACACTGCCCTGATTTGTCGTACGTGTGTTTGTTGCCTTCTTGTGTGTGTTTAGATGTAAGTGGCTTCTTGTACCTGTGAGGTGAAGTCGTGCTGCTGCAGCTGGCGTCCCTCTCGGAGGTCCCAGCAGCGGACCGTGTTGTCCAGTCCTCCCGTCCAGAGTTTGGTGCCGTCGTTAGAGATGTCGATGCAGCTCGCCCCGTCTGTGTGGCCCTGGAACTGCCTGCAGAGAGGAAACACACCACAGCTTCTGAGAACAAAAACACACGCCCTGAAATCCTGCAGACTCTTGTGCATCTTTCTGCTGGAGGTGTCAACATGAGTATTTGAATCCGTCTCTCTCCCTGTAGCACCTACGCCCTCAGCCCACCCACACATGATCCTGGTTGTTTCTTCCTGCCTCCTATGCTGCTCCTCTCCGTAGTTTGTTTCTTTTTCTGTATTTTATCATCTTGTTTGTTCCCTCACTTGTCCATAATTTATTGGCCATTACTGGTTTCCCTTTCCTCCCTTTATTTCTCTCCCTTTTTCAAATTGTTAGTTTATTTCTTACCTGACCAGCGTCTGGTTGTGGAGGTCCCAGACGACGATGTTCCCGTCGCTGCAGCAGGAGAAGCACACCTTGTTGTCAGGAGAGATGGCCAGAGCGTAGCAGGCCGGAGCAGACGATGTTAGCTCCGCCTTGATGCGAGGAGTGGGCGTGGCCAGATCCCATATGGACAACGTGCTGGCCTCACCGCCAACGATCAGGGTTCTCCCATCAGGGAGGATCTTACAGGAGCGGATGTAGTTATCTCTGTTCTGATTGGATGAGAATATGTTGGTGAATATCTGTTTTTATTCCTCATTTGGCTCATTGTGTTTCCTTCAGGTCTCACCAGACAGTCCAGCTGGGCCATGGGACTCTTGCTCCCTGGTTGACTGATGTCCCACACCTTGACGCAGCCCTTGCCTCCGGTGTAGACGTGGCGCGTGGAGGTGCTGATGGTAACGGCGCACACCACCTCTCCGTGGTTCAGCGTGTGGATCTGACGGGCGTGACGCGGGATTCCCGGACCCAGCAGGGCGTCGGGGGGAAACGGCACCGGCTGCATCTGACCGTCTGCGCTCACGTGGAACGAGTAGGCACTGAGACGGAGACGAGAGGAGGACGAGAATCTAAATCAACTGAATCCTGGGGATGAAGAAGCTGCAGCTAAAAACAAGGAGTCTGGAGTGAAATCAACCAACGCATGAAAACTGAAAATTCTATAAAAAAAAACACGAAAGCTGCAAAGACCGACGTCCCTTTAACAGCCTTGAAACTTTGCTAATATTTTCTCAAAATTCAGGCAATTACTGAGCTCAGAGCAGCTGTGAGGGCGAATGCATAACGGCAGATTGTATTAGAGGGCAGAGTGGGTGTGCCACCGCTAATGGTTGATCAATACGGCAGCGGCTGGAAGCCAGGCCTGTTTTAGGATTTCAAATTAGCAGCACAAGAATGGATTGATGCTCTGCAAGAAATGAAAAAAAAAAAAACATCACTACTCTTAAGTCGCCCAGAACAGAAAAAAAAGTTACACTTTAAAGAATTCACCCTAAAACCTAAAGATGGCTTAGTCTTCTAAACTTGACAAAACGCCACCGAGACTCAGTTTCTCTCCTCTGTTTGAATGTTTGCCACTAATACTTTAAAAATGACACGTTTTTAGATGTTTTGAAAGCAAATATATTACAGTAAGTTTGAAAATTAGACCAAAAATGCTTCATATTTGACTAATTCTGTTTATGATGCACACAGGAGGGAATGTTAGAGTTAAACGGCGGCGTGTACGTACGGTTTGCCACCAGACGAACCGGGGAGTGAGGAGGACAGCCCTGGAGCTCTCAGGTGAGACCGGGAGTCATATGCAACCTGGAGGGAGAAAAAAAGAACAACAAAACGTTACCTGACAAGTCCTATCAGCTGTTTGTCGTCTGTAAGGACCACACCCACTGGTGACATCACCCAATGTGAGCGGAGTTTCCCAGTGACAGGAAGTAGTCCTCTGCTCCAGTTAGAAGATTTCTTCCCGTTTCTAGAGACTCCTCCTGTTTTGAGTGATGTCATCAGTGGGTGTGGTCTGATGGAACGCCACATCAAAATGACTGAACCGTCCCTTTAAGACGTGTCACGTATGAAGATACCAAACGGGGACGCCGAGTGGAAAAGCTAAACCTCTTCCAGCCTCATCATTTATCTTCTCTACAACCGTCGCTCTCTATGAAAGTGGATTAGAGAATGTAAACATGACAACTTTAAGCGTATAACGAATGCACTCCACTGATACCGACAATGCAGAGACAATTTATCAAACATTTCAGCGGCGTGATGACAGTCGGAGGGCTCGGATCGGAACAATAAATCAGGCCCTGACAGAGGGAGGATCCGGCTCACCATGGGGCTGCGGGAGTAGGCGCTGGCTGCTGCGCTGATCTGAGGAGAGAGAGTCAGAGCTCCTCCGAATCCTCCAGGGCTGGCCAGCTCCCCGTTCAGTCCTGAGTGGGACACCACGCCAAAATGAGCCGGGTATGAACCGGAGGGCACAGACATGGGACTGCGGAGAGCTGGGGACGAAGGGAAAGAGGAAGGAGCCATTGAAGGATGGGAAAATGTCACAGAGGGGCTGAGAACTGAGAACTTTTATGACAGATATTTCGCTTGTTTGGATCAGAACAAAATGCTTTTGAGTAAAACTGTAAAAAGCTGCATATAAACAACAACAATCTTATAAAGAAATATGGAAATGAAAAAGGGATTAGAGGAGATGAAGGGTAAAGGTGGACTGGGTGCAAAACTAGAGTCAGAACAGTCGAATTCAAGGAGTTATGTTGGATCAACTGATTCTAACTCTGTTAGAAAATGATCTTTATTTAAGTAGGTTTACTTTACACAGACAAACTACTTATAAATCCTGAAGAATAAAGGAGATTGAGTTATAAAAAGCTTGAGTGTTTTTGTGGTGAGGGGAGTCTCACCCAGCGGGTCGGCGCTGGACGCTGCTTTGCTGACCAGACGAAGGCAGGAGGTGCTGGGACCAGGAGCTCCCGGTGCTCCGGGGGTAAGAGCCTCACGGTGGGACGGGGACGGGGTGCCAGACTTGGACAAAGGAGACTGGGACTTATCCATCTGTGAGGAAGTTAAATAAAAAACAATAATCACACTCTAAAGTACAAAATATCTGTCAAGAAACAAGAAGAGAGAAATATTAAACATGGTCTGTTTGGCTGCAGCAGGAACTCTCAGGTTGTCTCTTACCTGTGCCGAGTCCTTGGTCTTCCCGGGGGTGGGGCTGCGAGGGTTTGGTGTGGAAGGAGCCTCACCTGTGCTGGAGGAGCCGGGGAGCTCCTTCCTCAGGGTCGGGGCCCGGTCCAGCCCGTTCCCATGGGGCGAGTGAGGAGGGCTGCCGGCCGGAGAGTTGGGCTCCTGAGTGACAAAGAAAACAATTCTTAAATTATTTCTTTCATCTTGGAAACACGTGAGCAGTAACTACACAAAAAGTAAAATGGAACTGAAATATTTATTGTTTGAAAATAAAAGCTTGCAGCCTGATAAAAAGGTATTTTCTTCGTAACAAGTTCAGAAAATCCAAAAACTGATCTCATTAATGAGTTGGTTCATGTTTTTTTTGTGTTTTTTTTTCATGCAACAACCTCATGAACACCAGGCATGAACACTCAAATGATTTAATCACAATCAGTGTTCAGGTCCACCAAAATGTAAAAAAAACAAAAACAAATGAAAACTTAACCAAATCCACTGCCCTGCAGGCTGCAGAGAGTCTAATAAACTGCTGTATTGCATCTTTTGGTGTTTTTTTCACTGCAACAGACTCTCCCATAACAGATGTAACACAACGTCTGGTGTCACAGTGTGTGTTGGGATTTGTGAACGGACTGAGAGCTCAGGGATCATTACATGAAACAGCAGAGGCTGTCACCGCTGCAGCAGAGTGAGGACCTGGAGATAATGTAGCTGTTACAGATGCTTTCATTACCAGAGCCGCCCCCAGAACAGAGTGCTGGAGTAAGCACATCTCTCTGGGTCACAGTGATCAGCACAGGCATTTTAGAGCTAATGCACACACACACACACACACACATACAGAGGCGTGCACATTAAGATCACCCACAGCCACACACACATCTGCATGGGTGACTCATGCTCGTTTGTCAAAAAACTGCATTTAAACACATGCATATAGTAAAAAATGTGCACACAAACACACTCCTTTCCTTTTTGTTTCATTACTCCTATGTGTCATGTTTTTTTTCTTTGTACCAGTTTCCAAATCACACAAGAGAGCAGTTTTGCTTTTGTGTGCATTATCAAAATACAGAGGGCTCAGATGAAACATGTTTTTCTGCACAGCGTGAAGTATTTAAAGAACTAAAATATTCCTGTGGCATGAATGGCTTTGCATATATTAAATGAGGCAGACTGCAGTTATCTAATGAGAGGAGGGAGGAGAGGCGAGGGGAAAAGGAGGGAAAGCGAAGGAGAGCGTGGAGAGACGGGGAGGAAGAGAAGCCTCCAGAGTGCAGGAGGAGGACAAAAATACACTCCGAGGAGGTAGATGAGAGGCGATGGCTGAAGTATTTGTGAATGTATGCGTTGTGTCAGTGTGTGGGCATGTGTGTGTGTGTGAACATGTTTCACAAGCGGAGAGCACAAACAGTGGCAGCTGATAATGAGCTTACACAAGAGTTCGTCCTATTTACAAGGAAACTGCAGCGGGCAGCTGAACGAGCCGCTACCTGCTGACTCGCTTCACATTTCAGACACAGCAGCAAAACCAAAGAAAGCAGGTCCATACAAAGAGTAGAACAATGATTAAAGGATCACTTGTGTTGCCTTATATTTTAATACTTCATTTGTTCAAGTCAAACAAAACAAATAATTGTTGGATTTCTGGTTTTAAAATGTTTTGCTGCTTTGAGGTGATATAGAACTAAATCTGCAACGCGGGATACATTTTAGCAGAAATTCTTGATATGTGATTCTAAAAACATTAACTGTTGGATTCAAAGCATCCAACTCTGATTATTCAATCCAGTAAATCATTATTATCTCTCAGGATAGTTTAGTGACTTCCTCTTAAATCAGAGCCTCAACAGTCGCCGTGCAAAATGAAGCAGGAGAAATCTCTGATGGTCACCCTTCATTTCCCACTCTTTAAAAGACAAGCTGATATAATAATTCAGACTGATCAAAGGAAGCTCAACTCTGAAGGGATCTGAGAGCGTTCTGTAGCAGCCAAAGACAAAAATAACATTTTGATGAAGATGAATGGTTAAAATCTCCAAAAATCTTAAAATTTACACATAAAATTCTTCAAAACAACACTTCAGAGATGTGAAACCAAACTTTCTACAACCTTTTTAAACTTGTGCTTGTCGTTTGTTGAGCTCATGCTTTTTAGTACGACTATAAAAACTCAACAAGCAGGTTTTGGTGTATTTTTTTGTATGATCTGCTCAAAGCTGCAGGAGGAGATTGAAAACAAAAAAAAAAAACATACTGAAACAAAAGAATAATGAGCAAATGATGAGTTTTTATGCAGTGGCATCCTTAGCTAAACCTTTGCCGAACTTTGTGAACGTCAGACAGAAAGGATGCATGTAGATCCATCAGTCCTCCCAGAGTTTGCTTTTGTCATGTTGGCTGAATGAAGGAGGTAGAAGGCTTCAGACAAACTATTTAATCAGGTAAAATCCCACTGAGATTAAGAACCTTTTGTTTAAGGGGGCCCTGAAGGAGTTGGGGGTTCGGTATCTTGAAGATACTTCGACACTAGAGCGTCTGAGATGTTATCAGTGTGCAGCTGTGAGGAGAAAACCCAACTGTGATCAGAGGAAACTCAACTTTTTATTTCTCTGCAGGTTGAATTATGTGGTTTTTAAACAAACGTCTAAAAATATATACGACATGTTTCAGCAGGATTTATGCTCGTCTTCTTATCCGTCTGTTAGATAGGAATCCTATTATCGAGTTACTTTAATATTATTTGACTTGATTTTCACCTCCTCCAAGTGATATTCAGCTCACCCCAGTGCGTGTGCACGGAGGCAGAAAACAGGAGGAAAGTGACACTGAGATCACAGAGCTGTGCACGTGCGTGCGTTGGTGATAATCATCTAAGAAGATTCTGAGGATGCACGAGCTCATACTTTGTATTCACGTGTTGGGAAGAAAAACAGCCTTTTGTCTGAGGCGTTTGTGCAGCCGTGACTCATTTTCATCTATAATTTACTTTTTTTTTTTAAGTGTTTTCTTTAGAGAAAATAATTCTAATTAACTAGATAATCAGACATCTAAATGTCAATGTCACTGACGATGAGAAATCACCACACGCTCACTTTTTTCCCCTCAGCGGCTCAAAAAAACAACAACAGACTAAACTTCTAAATCAGAGGCTCTCACGATTTAGGAGCTACTATATCAGGTGAGGCTAACGCTAGCTCAGGTTTAAACTCCACCAAAACTGATCCCAGATGTCATTTAAATGTGTGCTGTAACGGCTCACCTCATTGGAGACGTCCACTACAAGATTGTCTTCACTCTTGTCTCCATCACTGTCCTGAAAAGGCAAAGAAAGAAAAAAAAAATCAACACTAAATTTCTTAAAGTTTCTTTCGTTTCCTTCAGCAGCCTCGGTACCTGTAAATAAAGAGCTTTAATAAGAAAGACACACTGAGCTGCTGAAGTGTGCACACAGGTCGATAGATCAATATGACTGGCTGCTCTCTCACTGTCTGTCCTCCATGCAACATTAAACACACAGATACCGCTGACCGACCGTATATTCTCACCTCACCCTAAACAAACGCTCACATTCACACTCATTTCTACATCCCTGGAACACACTCTTGCTCTTCGCTTTATCTTTTTATCTCTCTCTCTCTCTTTTTCTTCCACAGGGTGAGAATGATGGCACTTAGTCGCCATGGCAACAACGCTTTGATGCGATCGTGGCCTGATATTTCTATTGACATCAGTGTGGAGTGACATCAGTACCTAATTATGCAGAGCCAAAAGCAGGACAATGCCTTCAGCCTCTACCTGGAAGGAAAATACAAACTGAGTCCAGCAAGACGGACGGACACGAGGACAGGAAGGGAAACTAAAAGGTGAAATAAACGTGAGAAGGGAACAGTTCTAAAGAGACTGATAAATACAGAGGAGTGGAGAGGAATGAGAGGTGAAACGGCACTCGACAGACAGAGGAGGAAACTACTGCAGCTTGTTCCCGGTCTGGACTAATGGGGGAGGATTCGGCTTTTTGTTGATGCCAAGCTGATTTAGCCGGAGGCCGCCTTCCAAAGACAAACTCCTTGTGTCAATCAATCCTCCAGACTGCAAACACACAAGCATCTAATTCATTACAGCTATCTGCCTTGGCTGTCTCTCCTCTGGCATCACATCCCCTCTGGCTGCTCGCTCTTCCCCACCAGACCCATCCAAACCAAACACAGCTCTAAATGGTGATGGGCTCTCGACCCACTTGTGGCCTTTAGTGTCACAGGCTATTTCACGTAGCAAAACCACACACACAAATATTTAAGGACTTTGCTTAAACAAATTAGTCAGGATAATGCTTTTAGGTCCACAAGCGAAAGTGATTTCATTTGAAGGATTTTTGATTTAGTGACACTTTAGAAGCCTGGAATATTTTATTATAAAATAAATGCTTATGGATCAGTGATGTAAAAAACAGGCTAGAAAGAGGCGTACATAGGAGTGTGGCGGGAGGGATTCCTTGTCGTCACAGCGCCTCCTCTTGGCTTCAGCGCCTCCCTGCAAGGAGGAGTATCCCGATGGGCCCTGGCGCTCCTCGGTGGGCTGGCTGTCTGTCGATGACACAGACTTACTCTGAAAATAAAACACACAAACACAAACATGACAGCTACCCTTGAATTCCACAGCAGGGGCAGCAGATGCACACACCCAGCTCTGGTGCAGCGTGGAGGATAACACTCAGGAATGATGCAGCACAAAAAGCAGACGTAAGCAGCCGTAGCTATAGCAGCACAGCCTATAAAGCTAATTAGTGCTCTGCCCTCGACATGCCAGTCCCCGTGTAAAATATGACCCTCATTATTGGGTAATAAAGCTGTGCAGGCATATTTACAATGCAGCCCGTCCCGGTGCTTAGCGCTAAAGAAATTCGATCGCGGCATTGTGCTGCTCTGGTGTTGGGGTAAGGACAAGAGGTTTGGTGAGGACCACTTGTCATTCTCTGTCCCCCACCCACAATGAGTTTAGCGAGTCACACAGGAAGGAGCCCGGCGGACCCAAAACAATAGAGCATCCCCGTCTTTAGAGCTCTGCCTCTGTCTTTGATAAACGTGAATATTTCCTGCTCTACTTTTAAATGCTTGATTACATCAACCTCAAGCTCATAAGAGAATTATTTTTTCCCCAGCACTTAACAATCAGCATGTTGTTTAGCAATTAGATTAAGCTGAGGTCTGCACTGTGGAGAGAGAGAGAGAGAGAGAGAGAGTAAAAACCACAGAGCTTTTAATCATTTTCATTTCACAATATGAGCCAGAACAAAGAATTACCAATGTTAATTCCACTTTTCTCATTTCATCATCTTCAGTGTCCGATATCTACCCCTGCTTTTCATTCGCGCATCTATCCATTTCAAAGAAAATCAACTAAACTACGGCTGCATCCTGCAGGTTAGATCAGGAAAGAGGATCAGATCTATTTGGTTTCTCTCCTTCTGCACCGCAGCATGACAGTTGTGCAACTGGAATTTTATGAACTAATATCACATTAAACCAGACTGTGTTGGGAAACGTCCCATTAAGTAGATCTAAGTGGTCTGTTGGGAAATGTTTGGTGGATCTCTCTCATAAAAACATCTAGAACATTTTGACTCAGTTACAATCAGGTCTTTTTGTTCCCGTTCTGGATTCTATAGACGAGTGTTTGCTTTGAACAGTTTGTTATAATCCTTCACTTGTTCTGGTAATCTTCTAGATTAACAGAACATTTGTAGAGCTGAAACAGAAAAACACAGTTGCTCGTTTTATTTATTTATTGTGCAGAGCGCCTCGACGTCGGTCGGAGGTAGAAAACCTCTGTGAGCTCCAGATAGACTCCTAATTTTTTACGTTTTTTAAACAGCGTGGCTGAGTTCATCACTGTCACACAAGCTGGTGTAAAGAACAAGTATTACTCACCCTGCTGGGCGCTCCCTCTGGTCGTGGCGGAGGACAGGAAACGAGCAGCCAGAGAAAAGAAAAAAGACAAAGTTTGGCGTCAGTTTTGATGGTAATAATAACAGCTGAGAGTCAGCCAAGGTTAGGATGAACCACGACTGCTCCCTTCTAATAAAGATACAGACCTGCTCTTGTGCCTGATACACATCTTTTCATCTCTTTGTTCTCTAATCGCACAAAGCTCGCCGTCTTTTCCCTCATTCTTCTTTTCATATATAAGAACAGACACACACAGCTGCACACACGCCTCAGTCGCTTAACATGACAATAAGAATACGCCGATCTCTCCATCTTTCTGTTTCTACTTTTCTTTTTTTCTTACTAGCACAGTTTATTCAAGAGGAAGTCTCTCCGTTGGCTCTGCGCCTGAAACTCAGAGCACAGATAAGATATTCTATCGAGGGGTGAATGGGAGTTCACACGGAGAAGCTGCACTTACTCAATCCTAATGAATACAGCAGTTCGTTTTATGGCGCAAATCTAAACAAGGAAGTTCAAATTCAGTCCAAAAGGTGAGTTTTCTGTGTGGAAAAACGCTGCAGAGAAATGATGCATTTTTGATCGGGTCCGAAATGATGAAAAATGATCCTGTTGTTCAGCTGCAGCCGTCAGAACGGCTCTCTGCAGAGCAAGCACTGAAATATATAAACGAAACACGTTCAACGTGTGCAATCTCCAAAATAGAGAGTGCAACTTTTGGCAAATTATTTATTCCCTTAAAAAAAAATAAAAGGTCATTTTGAATGTGACTCCAGCAGCAGCACAGAGCTGTGACAGTTTACCACCGCGTTGCATCACTCCTTCCTCTAACGGCACTGCAACCATCTGGGGACGAAGGAAATCGATTCCTGTGGTGGTAAAAACTAAGTTTACTTGATTCTAACTGCTCAACAGTTTCTACTTTTATTATGAAGCTGTATTATTGTTATGCAGAATGTGGGAGTATTATTATGACAGCATATAGGGCCTTAAACAAAGCGAGGGGGGAATGCTAAGACTGATTAATGTGGCTTTAGACGAAGGTCCTACTGGAACAAGAAAGTACAACTTTGTCTTATCTTAAATATTTATATGATTACACTTGGATAAACTGTAATTTGCAAGAAAAATGTAAAAAAACACATTTAAAGGAATAAATTCATGAATATTCTCTGACTTTTTCAATGGTTTTAATTCAAGTTTATTTTGAGTTTTTATTAAAAGCATTTCTATTTGCTTCCATCTTTTTATGTCAAAACTGTTCAGTCAAAACTGAAAATCAAAAGTCCAGTTCTTTACCTCGAAGATGCTCAGGATCGAGATGGTTCCGTTCGTCTTTGGAGGCGAGGTGGGCCGAGACCCCCAGGGCTCCAGTCAGCGCCAGGAGCCCCGAGCCCCCCGCACCCAGAGACAGGCCTGATGGGTGAGGCGTCAGGGGGATGCCGGGGGCGTGGTGAGACAGGTGCTGGAGCTGCTGCTGCTGTGGCCACAGGGGACAAAAGGAAACGGGGAGAGAAGAGACAAACATAAAGAGGTTAGAAGAGACAGAAAAACTAAAATAGTCCGCAGGAAGAAAGTCAAGAAGCAGGAAAGTAAACTTTCAGGATACAACAGGAAATCAAAACAGCAGTTATAGGCTGGAAACCAAAAAGTGATGAAAGAACAGAAGTTCCTGAAAAGTGTGAGATATTGAGGCAATGGGATTTATTATAAAAGAACTACAGCAGAGGGAAGGAGGTGGGAAATGGTCAGGGGAAAACACAGAGGGAATAAAAAAAGAGTTGAGAGAAAGTGTGGAGAAATGGTGAAATCATGAAGGAGATGAAAAGCGAAGGAGGACAATAGGGACGAGATTAAACGAGTGTAAAAAAAAAGAAATGAAAGGTGTGCAGGACAAAGAGCAAAAAGATAAGAGGAAAAAAATCATGTGCGGAGAGAAAGGAGGACATGGTCAGAGGAAGATGGAGAATCTGATCAAAGACTATTTGGAGGAGATGGATAGAAAAATCAGGGAACACAGACGGCAAAAAGGAGGAGAAAGTGGAGGCTATTATCCTGAAGGAGGGGGGCTTCATAATGTGTTTTCATGTGTTGTTTTGTCAAGTCGGTGTATTAGACACACACACACACACACACACACACACACACACACACACACACACACACACACACACACACCTCTGAGGGTGCAGAGCTCGTAGACCTGGGAGGAACAAAGGGCTTTAAGTAATGTGATCAGAGCTCTGCAGAAAGCTCCATGCAGCACTCAGGAGCATCATGGGAACACGTAGATGCATCATACATAGATCATGTTGCTGCATAGTTAGTTCTTTCTGTTATACAAGTGGCAGTTTCTATTTAAAAAAATGTGTATTTAAGAAGAAAAAACCTTGAAACTGAGCTGTAATTAATGCAGAGTGCAGCTTACTGTTGAATTGTAGCTTTAGGATGATTACTGCTCTTTCTTACAAGACTTAATGTCATTTAAAGCGACGACCATGACAGAAACGACTCCCCTTTTTACAACTGAGGCAGATATTGTGTTTGAATTAAGACTACGCATTCAGGAGGGAAGTAATCGTGTCCAGTGTTGTGACAAAAACAGCAAGAGAGACAGGAAAGACCCAACTTAGTCGATTATGATGTGAGGAGGTGTTTATGATCCTTCAGGAAGACGGGGAGTGATTTAGACATTTTAAAACAATATTCACAGACGACGGAGCCACACAGTCATGGTTCTGGACCTATCTGGACCTCCTGTCCTTCAACATGCAGGACAACTAAAATCATCTAAATCTTACTTTGAAATAAATATCTAGGTCAGACACTGAACATAGGCCTAAATAGAAAGGAATGGCTTGTGCTGCATGTTTGAGGTGTTTATCCTAAATATAACCCAGAGGTCTCCAGTCCTTCAGGGCCACTATCCTCATGTTCCTTTACTCCAACACATCAATCAGTGGGTGATTAACAAGCTCCTGCAGAACTTAAAGACATGATATAGAGGTAATTAGACCGTCGAATCAGGAGTGTTGGAGCAGGGAAGCAAATAAAGCGTGCAGGATATACTGGTCATCAATGACCACTGATATAAACTGATTTGATGCAAATAAAACCGCATCAGCATTTATTGGGTCTCTGTCCAAGTAATAGAGCACCTGTCACAGATATAGATACATCATAAATATAAAACACAGTTCTCAGAAAGGAATGAGTTAAATAATAGTTACATGTAACTGTAATGTGTGTGTGTGTGTGTTGGTGAACGGAGGTGACTCACCCCAATGATGGCGTTGAGTTCAGCCATCGTGACCTGCTTGGCTCTCTCCACTGCTTGGACCACCTGTTGCTGGTGCTAAATGTAAAGGGGAACAGGAAGTAGATAATAAAAAATTAAGTGTGAATGAGAATAAACTAACAGGATGAAAATAATTCCTCCTTTAACGGGGCGTTCTTCCTTTGAATGCTTCGTTTTAAAGCAGCAACAACGTTTTATTAAACGAAAACGTTAATTGTTTGATTTGATTTTTTCTCTTCATCACAAACACCAGTAGAAACCACGCGATAAACGAGTTTAATTCCCTCAGAGAAAGTTAATGAGCTGCGCGTTTATCAATATGTGTGCTCGCAGAAAGCTTTAATGAGAGTATGAATCGTATCAATTAACACCTATATGCTGCAAATTAGAGCTGGTGTTTATTAACAGCACCTTTTAACTTACCCTGTTAGGAACAATGAGTTCACGTTTTGTCATTGATGCACCTAAAGCGTGAATAGCTGTGTCCTCTGTGTGTGTGTGTGTGTGTGTGTGTGTATAAGTGCGTCTGGCAGCACTTACCTCCTGAGAGAGGAAGGGGATGATCTGAGCACAGATGGCACTGAGACGCTTGACAATCTCTGCCTGAGATGGAAGGAGAGACAGAAGGAGGGAGAAGGTGATATTTAATCATGTCGCATATTGTAAGGTGGTAAGTACACAATGAACGCAGAGCGTACGACACACCTTTACAGCACGTTAAGCCTTTGTTGCACTCACTTTCTTAATGAGTGAGGTCTGTCAGTGACAGCTCAATGAGAACGAGACGCAGAGAATTCAAAACGCAGGCGGGTGTGGGAGTGAAGAGCACGGTCTTTTAGCACCTTCACACTCATTTTGTTCTTCCTCCGTATCTCTCTCTCTCTCTCTCAAACACACAAACACAAATGAACACGTTTCCAAAAAGAAGCTCTGTTTTATTGTTTTTACATTTATTTTCTGAAGCTAAAAAGACTTATTTTTTGTCCTGGTTGGAAAATGTAAAAAACCATGTTTGAAGCTACTCATCCTCAGAATACAGCTGTGTGTACACGTCACATTCGAGCACAGAAACATAATGCACACACACACACACACACACACACACACACACACACACACACACGCTGAACCTCTGCGGTGTGTCTAATTCTATCTGTCTGAGTGCCCTCAGCCTCATTTTGCTCTCTTCTTTGCTCAGCCGTTCTCTCGTTTTCTACAGCAGCTCTCACACTGAGCCATTATTACTCCATTCATCCTCTTCCTCCCATCTCTCTCTCATCTCTGTCCCATCGCTTTTTAGCTTTGTCTGGTTTTCTCCCATCTTTCTACTTTTCTACATCATTTTCTTTCTCTCTATTACAATTTATCCTCCCTCTTTTCCCTTTGATGCCCTTTTTCTTCCTCTATCAGGTTTTCTTGTTGTTACTTTGCTTCCACACATTCCCAAATATCCAGATTCCTTTTCTTCTTTATCTCTCCATCGTTCTTGCTTTCTTTCTCCATCACTCCATCCCCACTAAAACATGTTGCAGGATGTTTAAGACAGAAAGTCCAGGAAGAGCTGGAGAGCCGTTAAATGATGGACAGCATCGTGCACAGATAATCAGTCCTTATGTTTTATTGACTGGGCTGCAACACTTGGAGAAAAAAGCATTCATAATTCCCTTAAATGAGTCACAGGGCCTTGCTCTCATGTTGATGGAATTCTGAATTTGCTCTAAAGGTTTGTGGGCAGATTTTGACTCCAAACAGCCACAGAGTCCTCAGGCATCTGGAATGTCTCTGAACCCTTTCCCTGAGACCCTAAACGACTAAGCCCTCAGTCCAGAGGCCCCACATCATGGATACACCACCACCATGCTCCACCCAGGAACCACAACCAGAAACCAGCACAGTGCTGTGGGAGTTCTGCACATGTCCCATCACGCTCCAACATAAAGAACATAAAGTTCACTGAATAAACACCCAAAGACCTCGCCAAGAAGCTGTAAAGACCATCCATGTTCGGGCTGGTTTGACATCACAGAGGGGTCTTTATCCTCCTCAGAACCGAGGAGAAAAGGAGCATGAAGCATTTCGGAAAAGTGCTTTTCTTCCGTTTTCAATTAAAAATAGCTCAGTAATGTGTCACAAAAGAGGAGCAAAATAAGGTTTTATTTCTCAGAGAAAAGACGAGATGTCTAATTGACTGACGGACCTTCAGAAGAGTTTCAGCTTCACAGTATCAGGCTTTAAAACAGGAATCTAATCATCTCAAACTAACATGTCCTAAAGTCTGTGGGGTGATAAATGTTTAAAAATGAACTCGTGATACTTTTCTTCGCTGATCCTCCGGTTAGTTTTTGTCTCTGTGTTTTGATTCGCTGTAGACGTGTGTCTGTGTGGGATTACGTGTCATACAATCTTTTTTCAGAGGATTTAGCCCGACCACATTAATATTAAGCAAATAAATAAAAGCTCCGTCCAAGTTTCTCTCCTCCATGTGAACCCAGCGACGCAAACGTGACTCATCTCAGGAGGGGCAGACTCATTTAAATTAACAGAAGAAAAATAACTCTCTCAATGCAAATCAAAGCAAAGCAATGATTTTATTCTAAATCTATTAATCAGATCACCGTAACAGAATATTACTGAAACTATAGCTAAACCTTAATCCAGCAGGCAGACGTTAATGTGGCTCCTCTGCACCTTCCCCTCATATTTCCTCTCTCTCTTCGCTGCTAAAGGCATCAAACACCCAACAAAATATTCTGTGCTGCAGTCCGAGCTGAGCCAGGTGTCAGAAGCAACACATCACAGTTTCATTCCAGAGCTGGCCAAAGCACAGCCACCAGGGAGTACTGGCAAAGATCGGCCGGATGGAGGGATGCCTGAATGGGTACGTACAAAGCAAGAGAGAGGACTCGTCAATAAAACACCTGAGGGCAGAAACGCTGCCAGCTGGCGAGGAAACAGATAGCGACACAGAGAGAAAGGCTCGACGTGAAGCAGATCAAATATAGGTGGAAGAGAAAGGGTTCCAACTAGAAAACTGGAAACATTTCAAACTTTTTATCGCATTTCAGGAAAAATGGTCTAAAATACATTCAGCATGTGTATTATTTTTTCCTTCAACCAGAGACCGATCGTCTTCATGTTCTCCCTGCGTTTGAACAATGACCTCATGATTTACCCCAAGTAGTTTACTTTAGTCCTCAAAAACTCATTAATTTATTATTATACAGTCATATTTCTGTGTAGCTATGGATCTGAGACTCCATCCTCTGACGTCTATGTCAGGTCTAAAACCAGGTTTAAACTTTGACCCATTTTGACCTGATTTTAACAAACATTTGCTGTCAGTTTAGATGCTTTTAGAAGTCTTCAACTAAAAAAAGGTCAATAAATATCTGTTTGTCGTTTTCTATAATCTGTGATCAATGCATCAGTTGGTTTGAACAACCCATTTTCTCTGCGGGAAGTGAAAACTCCCGTTGTTGGTGTCGATTCTTCATCCAGCTCCAGCATGTGGTCAATTCAACATTTTTTAATTCCCCAAATTTAGAATTAATAGGTCCTTGGATGAGAAGCTAAAAAATGTTAAAAAACAAAAGTTCCGTTTCCTTTTTCTTTAACAAAACATGATTATCTATAAAAGAAATAACTGGATAAAAGACTAAACATATCACCTTTAACAACATTCCTTTCAGTTTGATCACATTGTGTTTTATACGTCGTCTAAAAATGTCCATTAACTGATGCTGACAGGCAACAAGAAGCGACGCGTCCACAGGAGGCGTTCTGCGAGTGTGTGTTTGTGTTTGTGGGTGGATCGTTCCTGTGCGAGCACGCCGTGTGTGTTCCCAGATACAGGATGATAGATGGAGAAACCCGGGATAATATGGAGGTAAATATAGGGATCGAGATCTGCAGACAGAATAAATGACTTTAATGGGAGGAGGCAGCGTTTCAAAATGTTGTTTCTGGAATTAGAGGCTCTCGTGAAGAAAAGCAATAATGTCAGATTTTACTGCAGTGATTTGAAATTCACTATCAGAGAGTTTTCTGACATAAAGGACAAGAAGTTGTGCAAAAAAAAAAAAAATCAACATCACGTTTGCTGCTTTCCTCTTTTCATCGACTTATAAATACAAGCTGATGTGTAAAGGAAAGCATCCAGTGCACAATAACAATCAGAGGTATAGATGTTTAAATAAATTAGCATGTATGGGATATAATATAGAAGTCATTAAAGTGAGCTCCAGCTAAACAGAGGGACCTCCTTCCTGTTAAACTGCAGCTTTGTGTTTGCTATCGGAGCATGACGGTTAGCAACAGTGACCGCGTTCATCTTGGCAGTAAAGCTCGGTGAATCTGAATGTGATGAGCGTGGGCCGAGATTGGCACCGTAGGAGGAAAACGGTGCCCAGTGTGCTGAGGCGCTGCCAGCTGTGCCAGCCTTGGAGTCGCACTATAGCAGAGACAGCCAGCGCTGTGTGTGTGTGTGTGTGTCACTGATACTGCTCTACTCACACTATGCGCTCTCTGCCATCACTCTTAGTTCCTATGTTGTCCCTGTTCCCAGCACCTCTCGTTGCTGGAATAGACGCTGGTTTGGATCATAGGACGGAGGTTGGCGATAAGAAAAATCATTTCATCTCCAAACTCAGAAGAGTTTGGCTACAAGAAACAAGCTCAGACAAAACCGAATAGACGCCTCACACAATGCTGCAGATAGGTCAACTTTATTTTGAGAAAGGCTTCATAAAAGTGTTATTTTACAGCGACGCCATGCACATTATTCTCTTTAGGCTTCACCCTTTCTTTCATTGTTTTGTGCATGAGGGAGGTGTTGCATAATTTGCTTTGTTTGACATCCTTTTCCCCTCTTCCTCACATTTAAATGATGCCGGTTTAATGACTAGCTTGGCACATCTCAGACAAAAACTGACCTACTGCTTGAACTCTGCCATTTATTTTAACAATCAGAGCAAATTGGAGCTTTCAGGAGGTGACGGTAAAGAAACAAGATAAAATGGTGCAGAAGGGAATGGCAGGTGAAGCGTGTAAACTCTAAATACTATTATGATGATCACAGTATAAACTCTCAAACATATTTAAAAGCTGTGGGATCAGGTTTGTTAGAGATACATTAAAATTATCCCACAGAAAAAATGACATTTCAAATTCTGCTAGAATAATTTATAAAGAATAAATTTGGGGTAATTTTACTGAATCACCGTCTCCTGTTATAGGAATTACAAGTTGTAATTGTGAAGTCAATATTTTTTATCATCACAAACTAATTTTCTGAGTTCTGTTAATTTCTCTAAAAGATAAACAGCATATAAAGATGGATGAGGAATATCCATGTCTGAAAAACCAAGCCAACACTAACTTGCATTCTGACAACTGACCAGCAGGGGGCTCTAAAAGAGTCAGACTATAAAAACGTGAAGAAAACAACTAATTTGTTTCATTCTCACTTGAATTATTACCACAAAAACACTTTTATTGAGATTTGTTTGCAAGTTTTGTGTGCACATAGAAAGAGAAATATATTTATCTTTTATTAAATACATTAAAAAGTGGTGTACGTTTTAGGGTACTTTTATATTCCAAGATTCAAGAGTTTTATTCGTCACGTACCAGGTGCACGAGTACAACTTGTAGTGAAATGTGTCCCTGATGCGACTAATAACATAGTTAAAATTCCTTGTAAATATTTAGCCATTAGGTGATTCAGATGCCTCACAATCTTTCTACTATATTTCTGCCTTTACTCTTTGTGTTAATTAGACCGGCCTCCCCTCTGTGAACGGGCTCAGGTAAATATTTGCAGTCAGTGATGTGCTAATCATCCACTGATTGAGGCTGCAGACACCGAGCTGTTCAATGGGAATAACCTTCCCTGTTTCCTGTCTTTCAGGACCCTCACCTCCCCTCCCACATCCTCTTTTCTCTCTGTGCCATCAGCCCTCCTGTTTTTCCATTCTGTTGGCTCATTTTCCTGCTCCACAGTATCTCTGTCTTTCATACTCTGTGTCCTCTCGCTCTGTTTTCCCTCAGCGCACTTGGCCTTGCTCTTCTGCTCTCTCCCTCTTTGCCCTTCTTCTTCTTCTCTCTCATTTCTTTCTGTTTCTTCCTGCCTCTCTCTGCCCAGTTTCTCCCTCAGAGTCTTTTCATTTTATGCTCACTCTTGTTTTTTTTCCAGCTCTCCTCTCTCTCCTCTGGGCAGCGTGCCAGCTCCTCTTCCTTGGCACTGAGCCAACCTCTCTCCTCCACTCTTACTCCTCCTCCTTCTCCCCCCCCTCCCATTCTCTCTCCCCCCTTTGCCTCTGATTGATGGCCCCTCTATTCTGGAAAGCGAGGAAGGGAAACAGAGAAAAAGAGAGGGAGGAAAGAAGCACAGAAAAGCGAAAAGAAAAAGCACTCAGTGGTGCACATACACGCACCCAGTGTTGTGCACGATTACAACTACAATAGGAGCCAAACAGTAGTGCACATATCTCTAAGCAAATGGGGAAGAAAAAAAATCAACCCAAACAGTGCAGAAACTGGGACACACACAGCAAGCCTTCCAGCATGAAACCAACACACACACACACTTCCTTAGATGCAAACACACACATTTTCAGTGCAAAACCAATAGAACACTGACAGCTCACTTCTACACTGTCACAACCACACACAGGAATACCAATACATGCTCAAATACATGATACTAATGAGTGCTTCATACATACCGTGAACACACACAGCAACAAACATGCTATAAGACTGAGTCTACGCCTCCGTTTGGGTTGTAGCTGCAAAGATTTGCAGACCTCCAACTCTTCTTCTCTCTGACTATAATAAACACAAAGCCATCAGTCATATTCACACTGTGCCAGCTCACACCGCCAGGCAGCAAACAGCCTCAAACTCACGCTGCCCACAAGGCAGGCGTGCACAAAGCAGCCAGAGCAGCAAAGCAGACTGCACAGTATTTACTTCAAAACACAGCTAAACCAGTCAGTGTTTTATTACACTTCACATGCAGTCATTAGTGTCTAAAATAAGCCGACACGTGCACGTAATATCTGCTTTATTGCCACAGTCGACTGCTGCAGCATCAGATGTTCTCTCTAAAGCTAAATGCATTTTTCTTGTTTGAGTGGGTTGAACGGTGCTGCTCATTTTGAGAAGGTCAGGGGTCATTTTCAACAAGTTTCAAACAGTTTTGCATTTTTTGATAAAGCTACAATTCCAACAGGTTTGCCTAATTAGTAGTAAATCTTATTCATGTGCTCAAAATTTAGAGGGTGATGAAAATTAAGCTGTGTCTGTTTTCAATCAGAGAAACAGAAAGGATGAATAAAATGTTGCAAAACGCTCTGCTGGACCAGAAGAAAGAAGTGTTTTCATTAGGAGCAGGAGGCGGGCTCATGGAGGCCAGCAGCCATTAAAAATGTTATGAGGGCCTTGAGTTAATTTCACTTCTACTCCGTTTAATTTAGGACAAAAATCTCCACTTCAACATGAATAAGAAGCCAAATTAGCGGTGAGCCGATTCTCTCTCATCCTCCTGCAGTGTGTTTTAGTCACCAGTCATGTAGTAAAAGCAGGTCAGAACACGGCATAGAGCTGCATTCACAGTCACCGTTTTCACTTATAATCATAAAGGTGTTTTTAAGCATCATCAGCTACTATTAATGTTTATCAGATACTGATCTGAGATCAATAAAGAGCGTTCACAAGCAACAACGGTTTAAAATAACATCTTTTTGCTGGAAAAATAAGACAAGCCTTGTGATCTGTGTGATAAACTGTCTCCCTGCACTGTGATCCTTTACAAAAAAAATCACACGCATTGATCTTTTACATGTTTTCACACTAAAACGGGATGCTAACAACTTCTCATGCAAAACAACAAATCACAGAGGTAAAAATGCTATCAGAGAATAAACCTGGATGATGAAAATGTTTCTGCACAATCTATGCATTCTAATAGAAGCCCTGGACACTACACTATATGCAACAACTTTCAAACACACACACACACACACACACACACACACACATACACACACACACAGACAGACAGAGATAAACCGATCCAGTCTGAAGCTGCTCAGAGCTCCTCTGCCAGTTAAAAGCTATTAAGCGAAAACGCTAGCTCCCTGGGAATTGAATCACTCATTTTTCTTTCTCATCTCATCCTTCTCTTTCTTCTGTCACTCTGTTTCTTTCTCTCAATTTAATATTCCATCATTCCTAAAGATTGTATCACACACTATCCAGGCTCTCAGTGTTTTTATGCCCCATTATTCACAACTGAGCTCTGTTGTATACAACCGCACATGGTTGGAAAAGAGAGAGACTTCAAAGCTACGAGCAAACGCACACAAACAGAGCACAGATGCTCCAACATGTGCAAAGAGAGGCTGCACACACCACTGATCAGAGAGAGTGCAAACACACAGCATAAACACACACAAAAAGCACACACATTGAAAGTGCTTCGACCTCTGGGAAGCCTGTTCTAGTTGACCCACATGTGCACTCGGCTCTTAATCCAGCTCTTTAAATAAAATTAGTTTAGAAAAAAAAAATGCAAGCAAAGTCACTAGATTATGGACGTGCTGGGTGGTGGGAATGAAAGGAGAAAAAAAGTGGAATAAGATGTGGAAAGACTGAGAGTCAGAAAGGAGAGAGCAGCCAAATCCTATTATGAAGCAAAGCGGCGAGTTGAAAATGAAGGCATCTCTCCCGGAGGAGCTGAGGATTCAGGTCACAACTTCAGCCAAACATACCGACACACACACACACACAAAACACACACCTGTGTGCAAACATTAAAAAAGGCCAGACAGCTCTGGCTAATTAGGCAGGCTGATAAACACCTGCACACACGGTTTTTATACACAATGCAAGCAGATAATCTTTTATCTGAGAAGCCCTCTCCTCATTTCTGTTTTATTAATTTACCTCTCTGTTTTTGCTCTTATTTCTTTTACATTCCTACACTAATCACAGTTGTTTCTGTCCAACAGAGACACATACACATCCATGCACTCCCCCCCCCCCCCTTCAGCCTCACATGTGTGGTGGTGAAATGAAAGGAGGGAACAGGAAGGAAGGACAGCCAGCTGCTTCATCTGTCCTCAGGAGTCCACAGGGGAAACAATCTGGCTGCAGAGCATCCCGACTGTCAAACACAGCCTCCTATAATATCCTGCCTGCTCTCTGAACCTCTCTCACTTTCTAACATTCTGATAATATATTTTATGGTTAAAATATGCAGTCGTTTACATACAAATACTGACACTGCTTCTTATAATATCCTGCCCAGCCACAGAATATTTTTATCTATTATAATAATCTTTTAGATTTATCTTTAATCATTTCCAGGCATTCATAACTTCCAAACGTTGCTGCTCAGACTTTTATCTCCTGGTTTTTAACCCAAAATGTTATTAACTTGTTACACCACCCAGCTCAAGGTCACATTAACACCATTCACTACCGATTCTCACTCTGACCACCTTTTAATACGGAAAATTATTTAAAAAAACACTCAACACTGGAAGTATTAACCAAAAACTATTCTTCAATTATTAGTTCTTAATCAGATACAAAAGGTAGAATATTTAAACCGAACGTGTGGTCCAATAAAAGTACTACAATGATGGAAATGGACCATAACGCATTGCGACCTGAGCCAACAGAGCATGCTAACGCTAAATAACGACACAGTCCTCACTCTACCAGGTTAGCTTTTAGCTCGCTGACAACCCTCTCAGGACAACATGAACTCCTACTTTTTCTTATTTTATCCTCTCCCATCATCCTGCTGCATTAATTAGCATTCTGCACAAAAGCTTCAATCTAATCATCGCACGCCTCACTCCAACAACACATTCTCACTGTAAACTCCTCTGCTCCGACAACGGTGAGCCGCGGCTGAATTACAAAGTCAGGGAAATTTGCATGTTGTGCTCATGCACATCACGGGGGATCCAGGCAATAACTACCCCAGCCCCAGAAGTGCTATATCAATGAATACAGAACAAGCAGAAAAAAGCAGAGTAAAGTCCTCACCGCCTCCCTCGCTGCTCCTGGGGGAGTCGGCTGCTATATATGAATATATGATAAGATAATGGAAGTGAACCAAGTGAGATAATGTTGGTGTGCATGTGTGCAGGTCACTGTATCCACACAGTTTGGAAAAGAAGGGAGGTGATGCTATCTTCCCTGTGCCTTTATCCTGTTTAGATCCAATCATCACAAACAGACAGGGACAAAGAGGAGAGGAGAGTGAAAGAGAGGAGATAAAGAGCAAAAAGGGAGACGCATAATGTGAAATAGAGAAGGAGAGAGAGAGAAAATAATCAGAGGACGGCTATGAAGGCAGGAGAGGACTGTTACAGCTCAATTAATGCGGGACATGAGATGGCCCTGCCACTGATAATGACAGAGTGTGTGATAGAGGAAGAGACGGAGGAGCTGAGGCAGGGATCTCGACAGGATGTTAGGAGAGAGCTGGAGGAGGGGGTGGAGGAGGAGGAGAGGAAATAAGAGCAGATACTGTTAAATCTATTCATGATTCATTATTTCTTGCTGCAGCTCAAAGCTCCCCCTCCTCTCCCCTCCCCTGATCTCTCTCTCTCTCTCTCTCTCTCTCTCTCTCTCTCTCTCTCTCCGTGTCTCCCTTCTTTTTCTTCCTCTGTTGCTTTTCTTTTCTTGGCTCTAATTTTCATCTCCAGCTCCCTTTTTTCCGCTTCATCTGTTCTATGAGGTCTTTTTCTGTCACTTCTGAAGCTCCAGTCTTCCTGTTTACCCTCTCCTCTTTCATCCGTTTCATTAATCTCTTTCTCCTGTTTCCCTTCTCCTCCCTGCTGCCTTTTTTCACGTTCTCTCCGTTAACTGTCTGTTTTCTTTCGCTTATAAAATCAAACTTTCTCTTCCAACATTTTAATCCACTTGTTCTTGTTTCTCTTACAGGTTTTGACTTCTTTTATTTTATAATATTCTCTCTGACATCTTGTTTCTTTTTCTTTGTTGTATTTAATTTTACAGTTTGTCTCCTTTCACTCTTCCTGTTTCTTCACACATCTTTTTACTCCTCATTGTGCAGATACCTGCTCTGCCTTTCCTCTCCGTCTCTTCTTCCCTCTGGTGGCTCCTCTCACAACTTCTTCTCTGGTTCCTGATGTCATTTTACTCCTTTTTTCTCTCTTCTTTTGAACTCTCATTTGCCTGAATATAGCTCTTTGGTCTCCTTCTGTCATCATCTATACTTTTTCTCCTTCTGCTCATCCTATTTTCCACCCTCGGTACTCGCCTGGCCTCCTTGCCTCTGTCATCCTCCTCCTCTTCCTTCCTCCATCTCTAAGAGGCGCAGCCAGCACCCCAGAACATCTCTTCTTTTTGGCAACAAGAACTGACAGTCCTCTGCTTGGCTTTGCTGTTAGCGGTTTCACTTCCTCCCTCTGGGTCTTTTTATCAGCTCCCTTCCTGCAGAGTCAGAGTTTCTCTTGTTGTGATTAAAGTTTGTCTTTTCTTTTCTTGGATGCCAGAACAATTATTTTGTTATAAAGATCTTTTTTAACCTGAGTTTTGCATGATGTGGTCAAGAATGTGAAGCTGAATTTGGATCCTAGAAAAATGCAAAAAACAAAAAAAAAAAGTTTTTGTTTTAAATGATCTGAGATTTCTGAAAGAAATAGGATTTCCCCAGGTATTAATGTCTGAATGCATTTCTTTAAGTCAGTGACGTCAGATCCTGTATGTTTAAGTCGCTTTTCTGCTCTAACACCTGATTCAGAGGTTGAATGAACTCTTCAGCAGGTCCTTAATCACCTACTGATTCAAATCCTGAGTGTTGGAGCAGAAAAACAGAGAACATGTACTGGATGGTGGCCCTTGAGGACCAGGATTGGACTGATAGGGATGCTCACATATGTTAAATGTGTGATCTCAAGCATATACAGTGATTTTTTCCTACATTACAAGTAAAAACAGTCTTAAGATCCATAACTGCATCAATTATTGAGTGTTTAATGTAAGCTGTGTTCAGGGAACACAAAGAAATGCATTTATTGTTTCATAGTAATTATTTAAGTTTAAAACCTTCAAGCTAAGGAACCTTTAGGTGAGTTTTAATTGCTTCCCAGCAAAACATGCATCAATAAATAGAATTAAGCAGGTCTAAGTTCATGTAGAAACCATTAAGGAGGCTCCGTTAGTTCAGATATAAGATTTTAAAGAACTAAAATAATAACTAAACTATACAAATCCCTACAGACACATGAGAGCAGGTTCCAGTGTTGTATGCAGCGTCTCCTTGAACACATCTTCCTTAACAACCAACCAGTGAGCAGCTTAAGCCAGCGGGGTAATATAGAGCTGTCTGTACAGTGCAGGCAGTGTTTGCACAGAAAGCCAGTGTTTGATATCTCTCTGCTATAATTACCTTGATAGCTAAATGACACAAAGATTATGAGGTTAAAGAGCAGAGGACGGGGTCTTTCATTTGAAAGGAGCGTTTCAAACAACGAGCTGCTGTCTGAAGCCGAGAGCTCATTGTAAAAATGAAAAATAAACCCCCTCTTGTCTTATCCTCCATGACAGTGTCTGACTCCACCACAGAGAGCCAGTTAGCATGACAGATAGATAGATACAGGGAGGGAGGGAGGAGGGGGAGACACAGGCAGTCACCTTAAAGGAAATGCCATTCAGCTGGATAATGATTCTGTCTATCTGCAACGAGGTCTATCAGCTAGAACAGGTTCCTCGTCGGCCTTTTTGTCCTTCTGCCTCGACATTTATCTGACTGTCTGCCTGTCTCTCTGAATGCAGTTCCACCATCTTCCTCTCCTGCAGCGTGACCCAGACAGCAATTAGCACGGGGACTGACAAGCAGTCACGGGCTCCTGAGTGCACACACCGCTTGTGAGACTAATGTCTTCATTCAGGAACACCAGATCTCAGCAAGGACAAGTGGAAATGTTACACAATCCACAGAAAGCCTCTCATTACCGGTCTGGACGTCATAACGGAGCATTCTGAAGCATTTTAGATGACGATTTTGCAGAGGAGAGGCTTACATTTAGTTAATGATCTGCACACTTTGACTGTATTGTGTGTGTGTGTGTGTGTGTGTGTGATTTCTTCAAGGAACAGCCTTTAATTTGTTCACACACACTTTGGGGAAAAAAATGATTGGAACTAAAATAAAATCAGAGCTAGAAAACGGTGCACGCCCACCCACACAGAATGTCACTTGTGAGTCGCGATTGTTGGTGTAAAATTACACTCTCACCTTCTCCTGCTTAATAAAAGCAGCAGCCACACACACACACTCACAGCAACAATCTGCCAACACACACACACACACACACACACAGAGTGAAATGTATCCCTCTTACCTGTTTGTGCATCTCGATGTTGAGACCGTAGGACATCTCGTAGTACTGCAGAGACAAAAACAAATGACACGGCGTCGTTGGCATTCTGTTCACAACACATTAACATTCAGTTTTACACAATATTTCCAGTTGAACATCTGTTGCTCAGCATATGTTGCTGTTCATCATCGCGGTTCTCATGAAAGACAAAAAGTATGAAATGACTGGAGAGAGAGAGCGTGTTATTGTAAAATCCTCACGTGTTTGCGTGCACACGGCAATGAGAGTTTTCCGTTTCTCACACTAATTGTGAGGATGTAGGTGTGTTATTGAATAACGATGTATAGGATGAGGACGATGCTCCAGCTCTGCATGTAAACAAACCCTTCTTCACACCTAGAACGAGACGTCTGCCTGGGTATCTGCAGGAAAGCCTTGAGATGCAAAGTGTAAATCTGCACAAAACAATGCGACCGGGATGCTATCGGCCAAACCACATGTGAGGAATCGTATTGTTACTACGTCTCCGCTTCAGAGCTGTATTTCCTCCCCTTTTTCTACACACAAGCCTTTTATTAGTGACCACATGCACAGAACCACCACATTGTAAAGAGCAGAAACTTTAAAAAATGGGCTTTAGTGTAGAGTAAAGCAAGTTTTCAACCCAGCGTCATGACAAGGTTCTTGCAGAAACATTCCTGGAGGTGAGATTTAAAAAAAACTTTAATTAAAATAATTCTTTAGTAAGTTTTGTTCTTTTTTCAGTGAAAAATACTTTTCGTTTCTGATGTAATTGAGGAAATAGCAGCATTTAAGCTACCAGCTGCAAAAAAATCTCAGTCATCGGATCTAAAATCCACATGAAGCTGACTAAACATGTGGCTGTAAAAGCACAGCTCCAAGCCTCTTAAGGTAAACCTTCTGGAGTCGAAAAAGCAGAAATATTTCCTCTAAAAATAGAACATGTAGAGTTAAACTCAGATTCCAAAAGACTTTGTACTTACGGAGTCACATAAATGTTCTAAACTTACTAACTTTAAAACAAAGTGTTTCCTCATTCACCTGTTCACACACACACACACACACACACACACACACACACACACACACACACACACACAGAACGATTAACACTCAATCACACTCCATCAAAAACAGATGAATTTGTTCATTTGTTCCACAAAGTGAATAATTAAATGACTAATAAAGGATAAAATCATGACATGGTTTAAAAAACGTCAGCTCTAAACTAAATAAATCCACACAGGCTGAAAGGAGGTCAGGATTACAACCAATCAGTGCCAAGCAAGTCAAAATATGCATGTGTTTGTGCACCTCCCTGACACAAGCACAATAAACAGTGTGTGTGTGTTTGCTGAACACTGTGTTCTACCACTTCCTCTGCATGTGTGCCTTTCCTACATATGTGTTTCTCTGCACGCTGTGTGTGTGTGTGTGTCAGTAATGTTCTTGGAGGTGAGCAGAATACAGACGGCGGGGATTCGTCACGGTGACAGAGGCCTCCTCTGCCACGAGACGGGCAGCGACCACTCTGACTGATGAGAGGGAGACGTGGCTCTTCCTCCCTCGCTGTATCCTCCTGCTCATTTTCACTCCAGCGCTCTCTCCCCTCCATTTATTCCCCGCCTCATTCAGTCCCTCCCTCGCACTCCAAGCTCTATCTTTCAGGAACTGTCAGGCTGCACACACACACACACACACACCTCTCCTCTTCTCGCCTCTCTCTAGCTCTTCCATCCCTTCGTTTTTAAGCTGTCAGGTGTTCTTTCACTCTTCCTTTTCAGTATATTTTTCTCTTTCTTGTCTCATTTCACTCTCTTGCCGTCATTCTTCATCGCAATCAATCCACATGCAGCATCTTCACCGTCAAAAGCATAACTAGAGCCTCGTCATGATGTGCAAAATTCACATCAAATAAAGAAACTCCTGCATTAAAACCTCATAAGTGAAATGTAATATTACTTGCGAGATAAAAAAAAATAGAACGAAACAAACGGATGAATTTTGACACGGCTCCATATATTTTCATGTGTTTCACTGGTTTTCCCCTCAGGCTGTGACGTGCTCTGACATATTTTACTGCTTCAGTGGCAATGCCAGTCTTCGCCCCAAGTATATATTGAATTTGAGTCTAAAGGCGTGTGGAATTCCTCGTATTTGAGCTTCACTTGGGAAAAATGCAACATTAAAAGAAGAAAAACTGAACTAGGAGTCAAACACGTTATTCAGGGTAAGGACTTCCTGCAGATGTTTCTACAGAAAACGAGTTATTTAACTCAAACTGATGCATCGGGATGCTTCTGATTGAAGACACATCTTAAGGTCGGGGTTAGTTTG
>SSNR01000011.1:3505961-3533673 GCA_006937965.1 Callopanchax toddi
GAGGAGAGCAGGACGCCCACAGACACTCGCGCCGTGGTGTGCCACTCCATGTTTGTAGCTGTCAGACAAATAAAATGCAAAGTCTCGCTATGAATGTGGTACAGCCCATAGAAAACATACACTCCATTCAAACAAACTGCAGAGTGGGTTTACCAAACACACTCCATCCAAACCAGGCTGCAACACAGACAGAAGCAATTTGAGAAGATTGTGGCATCATCACTTCAAGAGAGGAATGTAAAATATTCCCACAGCCAAGTTTAGAAGTAAATATGAGAAAAACTAACTTTAGCTGAGTTAAGGAGGTGAAGCAGCCGAGTGAAAACAGCTCCCTTAGTTCAAATACAGAAGCTAATAAACTTATTTGTGTCACATTTTGTAAAAAGTTAAATATTCCTGGACTTTTTGCAGCCTATGCAAATCTAGTAATGGTTCTATTTAAACCTGGTGTGAACAAAGTAACCTGTACTTTAAAGAGAAAACATGCATCTAATCAACAAAACCTATAAATGTTTAGCAGGTAATGTTTTTTTTGTTTTCCCAGAAACTGTGCCAGTAAATTAAAACCACCTGTTTAAAACTGTCACTTCTCCATTAATCAGGGTTTTTCTGACAAACGTCACAGCTGCAGGGTCGCTTTATAATCTGGAAACTGAGAGGATGAGTTCACATCGTGGGCACTTTGTTGTCTGTGAGTTATTTCACAGTTTTGACAGTCTGGTATCAGCATCATAAATGTCCAACTTCTGAATGGAAAGCACCAAAACAAAAGTAACTACCCAGCTTCATCTTATAAACAGCTTTTTAAAGTGTGACTACCTGTAAGGGTTTTATTCAGCTGCCTGTAGAGGATAAACCTGCCTGCAGACTTTGTCTTGCTGCTCTTCTTGTTGCACCAGGCGCCACTCGCACAGGTACAAAAACATCTGGATGTGCACAATCAGCAGAAGCAACACAACCACCACAGTGTTCAAATGGATGCACAGTAAAATAATAAGAATGACTAGACTTCACCTGCTGTCATCTGTGGTTTTACAGTCGTTATGGATAAGCAGAGTTCACTTCAGCACCTTTTCTCAGATGCAACACGGATTTATCTCAATGCACAAATCCTAAAGTGAAAGTTGCGAAAGTTATCAGAGGTTTTCTTAATGATCAGATGGGAAAATAATCAAACTTTTTAAAAAAGAAGCATGACTGAGAGGAAAATAAAACAGCAAAACATCAGTCTCCAGGAGTAAAACACAACCGTGTTTTGACTCATACATGCCTGATCTGAGCTGATGTACGTTTTATCACAGAGAGCCGTATGTATGTTTCTAATGATTCTACAGTTTTCACATTAAATACCACATGTGTCAGCTGCATGTATGATTCCGTCTCCTGATCCCTGCTTGTATATTTAGGAGTGTAACGCCGATGAAGGCAGCAGCAGCAGCGGCGGCGGCGGCGCAGCGTGGTGAGCAGACCCCCAGTCTCAGTGGATGACAGGCCTAACGAGCTAAATATAGCCTTCTGGGTTATCTCCTCTGTGGGCGCTGCGAGTCCGTTGTTGCTTCACATTATTTACGTGTCTGTGCATGCACCCTCTCTCCTTCTTTCATTCCGTGTCCCTCACACCATCACATCACCATCTCTTTTTCTCTTTGCGTTGCATCCCTTCACAGCATCTTCTATTCCTCCCTCCATCTCTGCTCTCTCAATCCCTTGGCATCTCCCTTTCATTTCCTCTCCCTCGTTCTTTTTCTGCATCTTCCACTCACCCTCTTTTTCCTCAGTCTCCTCTACTCCTCCTTTATTCTCTTCATCTCTGCTTCCCTTTGTATCCTTCCCTCCATCCCTCAGCAGCTCTGTTTTTTTTGTCCGACTCTCTGAGCCTTTTTTTTCTCTCCAGCTATCTTTCCCTTTTGAGCTCCTCTTCCTCTCTTCCTCATTTTCTTTCCCCTCCCGCTCATTTCTGAGCCATGCCTATGAAGCAGCAGAACACTGTGTTAGCCACCACAGTGAGCTCTTGTTCAAATAAATCAGCCCGGGGTGCTAAATGTCTGCCGTGCTAACCTACATGGATATGTCATCAGCATCTGCAGCTCTCTGACCTCATACACTGCTACAGCTCAGTGTGGATCCTAAACAGGCTGCAGAAGACACTCAGAATATATTTAATGCATTAATATGCACAACATTTAAATGCTGACTTGCAACAACAAGTGTTCTGTTTACATGCATATCTTGTGCTTTGACTGAGATGAACTTTTATGGACATTAATAAACGTTGCATGGATTTGGGAAGCACTAAATCCCCAAAAAGCCACAAATTTTATTTAGTTGAACTTTGCAGTTTAAATCAGAGAAGTTAAAAACATGCAACAACTGATAATTCATATGAGATTTTAGCTTATAATAAGGCAAATTGTGCAAATTAACTAAAACTTGATCAACTAGCAATAAATTTAATTTCCATCTAGTTTTTTCTTCATTATTTGATCATATTTCTTTCCTGTTTCATCCACATCTATTGTAAACCTGAAGTAAGCTACATGAATTTGTTAAAACATGTTAATTTCTTTTATTTCAGTCTCCATTAAAAGGATTTCTCAAACTGAATAAAATAAGTTTAAACACATCTGGAGTCATTTTGACGAGAATGGCTGTATGTGGTGTTTCATCTCATCTAAAGCTTTATCTTTATCCAGGTCCAGATTTGATAAGAACAGGTTAAAAATGGGACGTTTTTCAGAGTTATGACTAAAGTTCTGTCCAGGCGTTTCTTGGTAAAAATGTCACCAAGTGGCCGTTATGTTTCTGACTGAGCCTCGGACCTTCTGAGGGATTCTCCTCACTGAGCATTTAAAGTTTCACGACAGGATCAAGCTGCTCTAAGTAAACTACCTGTAAATAAAATGATCTAAATCCTCTCTGATTATAATCAGATTTTGTTTAGATTTTTGTTGTTAAGAGAGCCGGGGCATTTTAACACTATGACCCTCAGATGGAGAGAAAACAGGAATGTGTGTGAGAGTAGGTGTGTGTTTAGGTATCTGTGTGTGTGTGATATCAGTTGATCTGCCTGTCTGTGTGCTTCTTCGTCAGTTTGTCTGACTGCCAGTTAGCCTGTCTGCTTGTTTTCCTCTCCTCCTGTCTATCCATCTATCTGCATCTCTCCCTCTTTCCGTCTATCCATCTGTGTGTCTATCGAGCTTACAGCCCTGATCCTTCCTGCTCTCCCAGGTTTATGAAATGCGAGCAGCTTAGCAGATGGTGCATATCGTATTCTGGTCGGGCTCTGTGTGGGTTTTGTACCACAGACGAAGGCTTAACAATACATGTGAGCCTTTAGTCGCTCCGAAACAGGGAGCTCAGGCTTTTAGGGCATAAGAGGAAAACAGGAGCCAGATACACAGATGAAAATATGTAGAAGGGTTTGAAGGAGGAATAAAACAAGATGGAAATTATTAAACAAAATATAAAATTAGAAAAGCTTCTACAACCAAAGCTATAATAACCTGCTGTTTTTACTGCTGAGGTGAAAATAACCATCTCCTCTGGTAGTTTAGTTTTATGGACCAGCATCAAACTAAACTCCCAGCATCCTCTCCTGGTCCAGCGTTTACAGATTCCTTCTGATTTTGTTTACTCGTCACACTTAAATGTTTTAGATCAACAAATACATTTTGATGGCTGTAAAGACGTTTTCCCATTTGGGAGCACCAGGATGGGTTTTTAGAAATGGGAGCTGTGTTGTTTTTGGTTTTTTGTTCTTGAATCTCTTCAGATCTGGGCATGCTGTGCTGCTTTTTGAGATCGTTTAGCCTCCTTCATGTTGTCAGACAGGTGAACTGTTCAGGTCGGCAGTAATCAGGTTGGGTGTGATTAGTGGAACTGAACTCAGCTTTCCAAATAACGTGGACTACTTTCTCACACAGGACCAGGTTGGTTTGGATAGATTTAAACAATTAAATCATTAATAGAAAACTGCACTTTGCTTTTACTCAGGTCATCTTTGTCTGATACTGAATTTTTTTTTTAGCTGATCTGAAACATTAAGTGGGTCAAAAATCAAAAACAGAAGAAATCTGTGAGGGGCAGAAACTTTTTAGGAATTCATCTCTGAAGATTCCTCCAGCCGCCCATCATACGCTGCTCATTCTCCTTTTTTATTTTAAACATTTCATATTTTTCAGACAGGATGCTTCAAGTTTTCTATCCTGATATTTTAAAAACATCCTTGTTTTAGCAAATTTTCTCTTATTGACTTCAAAATTCATACAAAGCTGGTGGAGAACAGTCAACATACTTTAACACAGTCAGTGCTGAATGACCTTGAATAAATGAAAATATTTGTTTTTGCTCTTCTGTTGAGGTTTTCTGTCAATTAGCAGAAGAAGCTTTTTTTTAATGCATATTTACAACTTACATGTGTTTCTTTATGAAATGCAAAGTGTGATGCTATTTTCCTTCTTCTATTTATTCCCGAGATAAAGAAGCACCAAAAATAATTCATTAAAATATACTTTAAAGGACCAGAATATTCAGCTAGTAGATAAAAAAACAAAACTATGAATATAATGTGTTTTAAAAAGTAAACGCACATCAATTCTATGCAATGTCTTGTGCATTTAGAAATATTCATTGTGCATTTATTATTATTATTATTATTCTACATTGAATGAAAACCAATATGAAATGGAAACTATAATCAGTTATATTCACTTGACACCAGTACAGCTTCCTCTGATATGAATCCTAACATCAACTAGTCAGTTTTTCCAGAGGAGTGCATCAGGTCACAAATCTCAGATTAACAAATCATGCAAAGGTCAGCTAAAGGTCAGGGTGGACTCACCATGATGTAGTGTCTCTGCATCTCCGTCTTCTCACTGGCCAGCTTCTCACACTCCAGCTTCAGGCTGCGCAACAACACACACAAACATTTTATTTTACTGCATTTTGTCTAATTTTCAGGTCATAATGTCACCATTTAAGGTCCTGTAAGGTCATAGAGAAACAATAAAGACTGAGCTGTTTGTTGTGCTGTGAGTGAAAACACCTTTATGGTAGAAACACAAACATATACCACAATTCTGAGTGTGTGTAAAGGCTCCACCCACAGAATTTACATTTATTTAGACTTTAATAAGTTATTTTCAATGTTTGTTTTTTTAATTTTCCATAATTTATAATACATTTTGGAGAAGTCAGACCTTTCCATTCAGTTTCTTCTTTTTTCTAATATATTTACATACAAATACAGAACATAGTATGTGAACGCATGCTTATGTGAGTCGGGTTTACCTGTGATATTGAGCCTGGAGGAACTGGAATTCCTCCTTGATCCGGTCCAAAGTTTCCAGGACTGTGAACTTGAATGACTGGCCAGGCTGTAAGGGGACCTGCACCAGAAAACAGAGAGAAAGAATAAATAAAGAACAGAGATGACGTCTGAATATGTGTCCAATTTAGAGGGAGATCGTAGACCTTTGAGTGCACATACGTGTACACGTACGCCTGCATCTAACAATCACTGAAGTGTGTGCAGGTGAGTGAAGTAGTGTGTACTTGTGCATCAAGGAGCAAGACAAGAGGAGAAAGAGTCACGATAAAAGTGAGAGGGAAGGTCACTTCCTCTTCCCACACATCATAAAACCTCATCCTCTGCCTCTCTGTTCTCATCCTCTAATGACTCTTCCTCTTTCTCTCCAATGCCTCCATCCTTTCTTCCTCTCTTCTTCTCCCTCTCCCTTCCTACACATTAGCAACCTGATAAAATGAAGAAGATGCTAATGTATTCAAGCCAACAAAGAGCTAAGAAGGGAAGAATCATCAAATGAATCACTTATAGAGAATCACTGCACCATCTCTCACCTGCTAAAAGCTAAAGAAGGCCCAACAAAACAATCGACTCCCAGGGGGGCCACCACCACATCCACTAGCAGCAGCAGCAGCATCCTCGTCTGTGTAAAACACCGTTGGCAGCAGCCCACCTCCTCTACAGTCTCCATGACGCAGGGGAAACAAGGCCACTGTTGATGTTTTTGAAGCTGTAGTTGTTTTCTGTAGGGATGGCGTTGTAGTATGCAGTCTGTTGTTCTCAAAGGAGATCTCTGCTGCATTCTTTTACCTTCCAGTTTGGATTGGTTAATTTCTCTGTCCCATGGGATTCACAGCATCAGTTTGCCAGGTGCATCTACGAGTTCTATTCATTCAGTTCTTACACCCGTTTCAGCCTGTTTGTGATTTTAAAGGTGAGGAAACTTGATTAAAGTTACCACGACCAACCCAACACCATCACTACAGCTGTGGTGGACAGAGTGTGATGGTTTTAAGGTGGAGATCAACATTAGTGGCAAGTTAGCCAAGGGAATGCTTCACAAGCTGGTCATGCCTCCTTAAAATATACTTTAATGGATAAATGTGTGTTTATAAAGTCCCAATCCATCTGGTAATCCTGTGCAAATTTAAACTGAGAGCATCTAAACTGGAAACAGGATCAAGGTTTCTGTTCTGGTCCAATGGTCTGTGCCATTATCTGTGTTACACTGATTTTTTTGTTTGTTTTTTTAAACAAAACTGAGCAAATTCATGTCATATTTGTGTTAAATGTTTGCTCAAAACCTGTATTTCTTCACAATAACTTCATAATTTAAACCACGCAGCTGATTTTCACGTGTTTGTCCGTCTACTGGTTCACAGCAGCTGGGTGGCTATCGGCCCGCAGCTAAGGCTAAAAGATTGGCGGTTTCAGTGGTGGGGCTTCATTAGTCTAGACAAGCACAATTCAATTAGATTTCAATTAGTCCGATGGCGTAGGTCAGAGACGCGGTGGGTTCCCCAGTAATTAATCCGCAGAGCCGAGCTGAGCCCGAGCTAAACTGAGCTGAAGCAGGCGAAGTGGGGACAACTAGATGGCTGGATGGGCACAACACACACAAACCCTCTGGGTGTGTGTGTGTGAGAAGGAGGGGCATGGGGGGGCTGTCTGCCAACAGATCCCCACCGACCTTGATTCACACCACACACACACACACTCAGTTTGGAAAGGGAGGAGGGAGGGATGAGAAGATAGATAGTGATCTGGCACACACAGACAGATAAACACACACGCACAGCCAGAAGAACACTAAACCACATCAACAAACAATCACACACACTTTAAACACACCAACACACAGAGGACGCTCACAAACCCTCAGAGGGAGAGCGGGGAGAGAGGGATGGGTTGAAGAGGGGGGAAAAAAGTCAGAAAAGATGGATCTGACAGATGGAGGGATGGATGAAGGGAGTGATAGACTAGTCTGACATTCTTTCAGAGGGATGAAAGCACGAATAGAAAGACAGATGATGAAAGACTGACTGAGAGAGATAGTCGTCCATTCATCCGTCTGACGCAGAAGGGAGGAGGAGATGGAGAGAGCGGGAGAAACAGACAGAGTGTGTCTCAGCTGTAGTCAACACAGCCTGCTACCCCGTGCACTGTCCATCGGCCTGTGGTAATACCGCTCCCACCATCTGCTGCCATGCACACATGAGCACACAGCCATGTGCATGCACGCAGACAAAGTGCTGCTGGCAGGTTACATCAGCTGCACTAAGTCGCATAACAAAGCCCAGAGTCACAGATCAGGATTATACAAGAGATCTGCAACCATCGGTGTTGGCGGGCGCGGCGCCTGTGCAGCGCGCTGATGAGGGATTCAAATCCCTTTTATCTGCTGGACAAAAACTCCAAAAATGTCTCGCTTCTGATTTGCCAGTCGCACCTTTCTGAATGGGTTTTATAGACCCCGAAGCAAAAAGTCATCTTCAACACAAAAAGGAAATTAAATTTAATAAAAAAAAAATTTAGTTAGACTGTCCTTAGGCAGAAGAAAAATAGTCCTGCTTGTGCCGAGTTCTGGTTTTCAGGATAGAGAGATTTGTAAAGAAAATTTGTATTAAATTAGTTCATATTTTGCTTTTAAAAAAAAGAAGACTACTCAAGGAAACACGCTCTAGTTGGAGCAAAACTGTGCTGTAAATAACTGGAAGTGTACACACAGTGTTTACAAAGACAGAGACCTCAGTAAGTCGGAACACATAAACACAAACATTTGGTGTTGGCGCGTTTCACCTCCCTGTTTTAACAGATGGAGGGCCAGACTGTTAGAGGTGCAGCAAGCAGGACACAAAGGGCCAGAGAGCATCCTACTGCCTCTTGTGCCTTCATATGACATATTTATACACTCGTGTGTGTGTGTGTGTGTAAATATATCTGTGTGAGCAGCAGGTCATTGAGCACAGAGGAAACCTAAAACAAAACTAGTTACTTCCAAGAAGAGAAGGAAATAGAAAGGAAGGTCACTCGTACACATATTTATATTCATCTTCTTCTCCATGTCACAATGTGGACGGGCTGGTATGCATGGGTGAGGGGGGGATTTAGGGGGGATTATCAATGGGGGAGGGTGTGAGGAGGGCAGGAGTGGTTGAAGCTTGTTTAATGATATCACATAACATATCAGAAGTGAGACCAGACAGGACCTCAGTGTGATGAAACATCAGAAGTTTGATAGCAGGATTTTTAATAAGCAGAAAGTGAAAACCTGACATGAAGATAATGTATAGGCTACAGACGGTTTATAATTTATGCCCAAGGCCTGGATTTTAAGGCACACACAGGCAAAATGTGGTCCGAATGCCAGAAGGACCCTCTGACCTTCTCCAGCCCTCGAGTTCCTAAATAAAAACACAAAACTAAACCGCTGACAGAAGTCCAGTTGTTGTACAGCTCTGACTGATGAACTTATTCAATCTGAAAAATTATGATTCCTAGGAGTAAAAACTTCCACATGAAAATCTCTTATTGCTAGCATGAATTAGCACTTAGCAATGGTGAGTTCTCGGACTGAGGGAAAATGTATTTTTATTGCTGCTTGACAAAAGGTTAATATAAGGACCGAAAAAGACGTTTCAGATTCAAATTCCAACAATTAACTGATTTTTTAATGCATCTCTACTGGAGGCAAATGAAAGCAAGGCCTATGCTGCCCTGTTTCTTTAGTTTTCCTGTCTGTCCCTGAGTCGGTCTGCCTTCCTCATGGAGGCGGTCTGTCGACTCGAGGCAGCAGCCAGTTCCTCCACCACTGGATGTGGCTGCAACCGTGAAACAGATGCGCATGTGGGAGTTATTCAGAAAGACACGATTCTGTCTGTCTGTTTGTCTTCTCTTTCAACCTGGTTAGCCTCTGGCACACTTTCTACCAACTCATCAGCATTCACATGCAACGCAGGCATGTCTATGCATGGATGCGTTCGTCCTAGCAAAACACCTACAAACAGTTTCTCCTTCTTGTGTCTTTCCTCTTGCAGCCTCACCTTGTTTTTCCCTCTCCGTTCACACTGTAGTTCTTACTGTCTGCTCTTCTTGTGTCTCTCTCTGAGACAAGAAGAGACACATTCGCATTCAAGGCATTAAATAATAACTGAATGGTGAAATATTTAGAGAAAAAAAGACACATGGAAAAAAGCCAAGTGTAGAAGAAGAGCGTCAGTGCCCCTTGTGTGTGTCTCTTTCTGTGTGTGTCTGCTGAAGCAACGAACATAAGCAACAGTTCATTGGTTCAGACTGTGATAGACTGCAGAGAGAAAAAACGTCCATATGAGCCATCACTTTATGAAGTCCTAACATTTTCCCTTTCTGCATGGTAGAGAAACCAGTCAGAATCTAAAGAATGGAGGTCTATTTACCATCTAGTCAGGTAATCCATCTAGCTGTTAACCCGGTAACACCTGGTAACCAATAACCATTATTCAGTTAGAGCCAGGTAGCAGTCAGCCACTAAAAGAGTTGGATTACAAACAGGTAAAGGTTGGAAGTCACTCTGATCTCCATCCAAACGCTGTTCTGAATATTTGTTTTAATGGCAAAGAGATGATCTGATGTTCTGAATCAGAGAACAGACCCAATCTGAGCAGCTGATGCTGCTTAATTATAAAATTCTTGTTTTTCGTGGCTTTTTGCCTTTTTAAAAAGGGCTTTCCTTTGAAATGCACTGAAATTAACTCTAAACAAGACAAGGACAATAGAAAGGAGGGGAGAATGTCATCTCTGGGAAGTGACGGCAATCTGCAGAGCCGTTTATGGCCTTCATTATAATCATGAAGGTTTGTGAAAAACAAGCTGCTTGACACGACTATGAAAAAGGAGACAGGTCCAGTTTGTGTGAAAACACACACACATGCTGCAGATTTGCACGTCTACTAGAATACTTCATGACATCATTAGCAAGCACTTACACAGCTCACTAATATGTGAATATTGGCAGTGCTGCAGCAAAACGAGGTCACACTTCATATTAATGTAAAAAAAAATCCAACTTCAGAACACACAGTGAATTCAGTGGTCACATATATGATGTTAGGTTGTGTTTGGCGTTAAAGCGTGGCACGCCTTCATCACTAGAAGAGGAGAAAGCTCCACTAATGCACAATATGCAACATATTTAACAGTTTTGTCAATTTTATCCCAAACATACAGAAACCTTTGATAATTTGACTTTTCTTCATATTTTCTTATTTACCTGAATTTTATTATCCAAATTTTGATCTTAGGAAATACAACATGTTACCCATATATTAAGTACCACAGAATAATAAATAGATTACCAAGGCCAGCAAGATTTATGGGTTTTTTTCCTTATTGTTACCAATTTGGTGAACATTTGCTGTGTGGGAGATGTAAAATGGGGGAAAAAACAATAAAAACTGAAAAACAATTCCAAAGAAATGACAAACTTTGTGATGCTGAAGGACATGATGATGGTTTTAATTTGGATAATGCTTTTAATTAATGATATCATAGTTGTTGGACAAAAACATCTCCAAATCAGATCTTTTTCAGGAAATAAAGACATCTTTCTTTTACAATAAATCAGAAACTCTGACACTTTTCACAGAAAAAATCCACATGAAAGCACTGATAGGTGTGAAGGATGGCCAATTCATCCAATTCATGTAAAAAGAAAATGATGAAAAACAGAGACATCAGGTTTAAGTCTAGCAGCATTTAGGATCTCATTTTTATTATTTATTTTATCATCTATGTTTCACTTAATCTATTTACTTACTTCTATACTTTACCTTCTTCCTCATGACAGAAACTACCAAGAACATTTTTGTACTGGAAAAAAACTAAAGAGTTTAATGTAAACACACACACACACACACACACACACACACACACACACACACACACACACACACACACACACACAGCTTTCACTGGGGTGTGGCAGCCAATCAGGGGCTTGTACATTTACACCAACAGCAGAGGTCGAACTGGAGCATTATTTATTGTTGCTGGCACAGAGAGCACACACACACACACACACACACACACACACACACACACACACACACTAGCAGCTGCATCTACAAACACAAGCTCTTTTACAGGAACTTAGACACGTAGTCAAACATGCACAAAGCTTTTAGGGCATTTGAATGTTAAGATTCATATCCATCACTAAATATTAGCAAGACAGCATCCATTAGGTCACACATTGCCTGTGTGAATGTGAGTGTGACTGTGTGTGAATGTTGGTGGTGGTCAGAAGGGCCGATGGCGCAGAATGGCAGCCTCGCTTCTGTCAGTCTGCCCCAGGGCAGCTGTGGCTACAGACGTCTGTCGTAGTTTACCACCACCGGTGAGAATGACTGTGTGAATGAATAATGCAACTCTGTAAAAGCGTCTTTGAGTGACCTGAAAAGCGCTATATAAAACTGATGCATTATTATTATTATTATTCATTCTGCAGTCAAAAGGAATGAAGATCAACAAGAACAGAAGAACATGAGATCAGAAAAAAATACTTGATTTCATTCATTTCTTTGTGTTTTTTTAATCGCTACAATATATTTATAGCTATACTCTGTTAGAATGTTGTTAAACTACATTGTTTACCAAATTACCTTCATCACCTTTAGACACAGACATCCATTAAACATCTAAAGCCTGTTTTAGACCTCTACTACACTTAGCTAGATCGAACCTAACGCCCTAAAGCAACATGATGATAACACACAGTGGTGCAGTGGTACCGTCACACACACACACACACACTTTAACCTGACAGATGTGCACAGTGACACACATCTCAGCAAACACACACTGCTGACTTACAATATATGTAGAGTCACAAAGCACAGAGAGGACAAGGACACACAAAAAACATCCATTAAACACACACACACACACACACACACACACACACACACACACACACACACACACACACACACACACACACACACACACACACACACACACACACACACACACAGTGATTGCAACAAAAATCCAGTGGAACCAATTACAGCTCCAGTCTGGTGAATCAGTTTTAACCTCTTCCCCACCGGACGGGAACTAAGTCTGACTTCTCTGCTATGAAAAGTCAAGAACTTTTAATTAATAACAAAAGTTTGTTTGTAGCATCTGAAGGGACCAAACTGGAAATGAAGAAGTGATATTCAAAGAACTGGACCATCACACCAGTATGGACACATCTGGGGTGATTTCTGATGTCATGGTCCACTGACTGATGTGGTGGTCCAGGTGTGATCCATGTCTGTTTAATGGGAGACCACTGAAGCTACCTTCATACCAGCGGGCTTTGATTTGTCCTCACAGTTTTCTCTTTTTCTGCTGATCTGTTTTCATTCATCCAGTCACTACAAACAGTCAGCTGCCACATTTACAGGCGACACATTTAGGGTAGGTCCAGTTTATGTTTTCATGTGTGCTTAAAGGGAAACTCACACAAAGTATTTAAGTTTGAAATGTTGTAATGCTTTATTTAACTAAGGGGGCGGAGCTAATAGGGCTAATAAATAGCTTTGACGTTTTATAAATAATAAGACAATAGAGAACATCCATCTAACTTAGATGATGGGCTGTTTTTGACCAAAGTATGAGACAGTAGAGAGACGCTACACGTCCACAGACTACTACTACTACTACTACTACTACTACTACTAAGTTGCTACATGGAGAGCTGGTGGCGAGCAACCTTCTATACATGTTTTCAGCTTATCTGATGCAACATGTAGAGGAAATGAGTGAGAAAAGCAGAGGAATGAATTGAAATGCTTCATGTAAGAAGAAACCCTAAATGCAAACTATTCACTCCATTTCCTTCAGGCAGCAGCCTCGAACCCTGGACTTCCCTGAAGCTGTGAGGATCATGAACTCTGACCCTTGAGCTGCCCGTTGCACTTGATTTACTATTGTATGATTGTTTTTATGCAACTATGATTTATGTCCAATCCTGGACCCTGAGGGCCAACATCCTGCAGATTTACCTCTTCAGCAGGTTCTCAAGTTCTACTAAAACCTGTTGATCATCCATTGATTAACTTCATGGCTCAGACACAATAAGCACTATATGTGTATTTACATAAATACACACACTCAGATCTGGGAGAACTGCCACACAAAAGCTTTAAAAAGCTGGCAAACACGTAAATACACACACATGACGTACCTTCACACCTCTCTGCAGATCAAATTTCAGCACAAGAAATAAAAAGTTCTACTGGTGGGAAAAGTGGCTTCAGAGGAAGAAGAGGAGAAACAGACAGGAAGAAAGAGCCGAGATGGACAGGAAAAATGAGATAGGGGCTATCGATCGGTTGGAGTCGGCTCAATCCGGCTCTGAACTTTATCACAAACGCTGAACATCACAGCAGGAAGCTCTCTGATATCCCTCTAAAGGAGAGAACAGAGGAATGTTCACTCACTGCTCTTCATTCACATCTCTCATTCATTTTCTTTTTTTTTCCACCCCCAGCAGCGCCTTTTAAAAGAATATTTTCCTTCCTTTTTAAACATTCTTTTCCTCTCGGCTCTTAGATCTTTCACTTTCTCCCTTTGTTTTCCACCTCTCCCCGTTTCTCCAAATCTTTTCCTGCAGCTGGCTTATTAGCATTCTCTCTGTACATATAATTGATTCCTCATGCCTTCCTCTTGTGAAAATGTCATTCATAATTCTATGTGATAGCTGGCTGGCTGGAGCGGTTGGCTGTCTGTCTGACTGTGAGGCAAAGTGGCCACTGACCCATTTGTAGCAGATACAACCAAATCTGATTATAGCAACCAGATCAGGCCCCTGTGAAACAACTGGCCTGAGCTAGGCTCCGTCCTGAGCCGTCATCCATCCTCCTGGGCTTTTTGGTCAACACAACCTTTATTTGACTTTTTATTACCTCCAAATTCTGGAGGGTCAAACTGAAGGAGGTTAAAGAAGTAATAAAGAGGAAGCACCTGCACACTTAATGTCTTTCTTAACACTAATTAAGGTGAATTAGGCAGAATTGAACAATCAATTAGGCACCCTGTAACGCTCCAGTTCCGTCTTATTGTGTCACCTCCTCATGTTGCAGTGCAGCCTATTTATCTACACCAGATTGGGACGTACACTAGGAAGTTTAGGGGCATAAAACAATCAGGATTCAAGCAACAAAAACAGAAAATGTGAAACACAGACTTATTGGAGTTGAGAGACAAACAAGGGGGGGGGGGGTCAGACAGGAGATGGAGACATGAGGGGGACTTACCGGATGCCTGCCCTGAGGGTACATGATCCCAGGAGAGGAGAGGCTTCCAGTCCGTTTGATGGCCAGGTTACTCCCCTGGCCCTCCAGTCCTCTGCCCTCCACTGGTTACACACACACACACACTTTCCCACACACACACACACACACACACTCGGTGAGTCCCTGCTTCTTGGCTGAGTTGAGGACAGCAGTCTCGTCACTTGTTTCTCTTTTATCTTTTAATACAAATTCTTGTTGACACACAACTGGAGAACAGTCACTCCGTTGACTCGTTTATCCAACAGTGTCATGATAAAATGGAGAACCCGACTTTTCCACCTCCTCCTCCTCTTCGTCTTTTCCCAGTGAAATCCAAGTCACAGTTTCTCCTCCTCTTCCTCTCCACCTCTGTGTCTGTCCTCCTTTTTTCCTCTGATCAGTTAAGGTCCACACACACTGACATGACACAGAATTTAGTCCAGACAGGCGCCCCTCTTCTACTTCTCCTCCTCCTCCTTTTCTTCGTATGTCTTTTCTGGTCTTCTCCTTGCACCCCTTCACCCAGCAGTCCAATGGCGAAACATACAAACATAAACACTCTTCTCTGCTTTTTCCTCCTCTTCACCCTCTCTCTGACACACTGAAGCCTTGACTGCTGCAGCAGAAAAGGGAGAGGAGGAAGGAGGAGGAGAGAGAGAGAAAGAGAGAGAGGGAGGGGGAGGAGAGAGTGAGAGCTTTGTTTTTAATCTAAATGTGGAAAAAAAAAAACGCAAGAGGAAAGCAGGAAAGAACAGCAGGTCAGTGGAGGATCCAGCGGGCTTTTCAGCAGCAAGCCCTAGACTGTAATATATTGTGCCTGTTGGCTTCAACACAAACAGGACAGGCTGCTAAAGCTCCTCTTAAGGTGGAACTGAGTAGATAGAGGCAAGCAGTCACACACTGAGGGAGAGGAAGAGAGAAAGGCAAGAGATGGATTCATTTTCAATTGTGGTCAGACACACAAAGCAATCAGTCATACACAAAGACTCAGGAAGAACTGATCTGAAACAAGATGCAACGACGCCCAGATGAGAATTCATGAGGATACGAGGACAACACAAATGCATGCACACAGAAAACAGTCACTCAACGTGATAAGTTTATTAGCCAGTTCACACCTTGCATTAACGTGCATCTGGTAATCCAATGGCATCGCTATTTAAACACATTCAGTCTGAACTGATGATCGATAGGATGATTGATCAAACCCAAGGGTTTAGAAAGCATCTGAATCGCTGCAAAAATGCAACACGTTTGAGCATGTGATTTTTCCCTAAACTAATCAAACACCATTTAAATTCTAGCTTTGAGTGTTTGTTTAATCAGGATGCAGAATAAACGACTGCAGGCGTCACATTGTTGGGAGTAAAACACTTGATGCACCTGTAGATTTTTAATGTGAGCTCTGCAGACAACTCAAAGAAAAAGAGACGAGTTTGATCAGCTCTATCCGTTTGCAGGGAAAAAAAACCAACTGAATGAACGTCCATTTACCACCAGGGATGTAATCAAAATCAGCAGGTGGAGTATCTCTGGGATTACCGCTGCAACACTCCAGAAATATCTCCACCGCAGCAGGATAAAAATGTCCGCCTGCCTACTTTTAAGTGCTGGATCTGGTGCAAGTGTTATTTACAGGAGTACCCAGAATGGACCTGAACCTATTAAGACCTGGTATTTAAAGACTTTCCAAGTAGAGAACACCGGGCCGGCCCAGACATCTTTTGGCGCTGTATATAATCAGTTTATCCAGGGCAGCTCTGCCTTTGAACTCGATCAAACAGCCATTAATCCGACACCGCAGACTCGGACAGTCGGTCCTGGCATCTGTAGAGGATTTCCAGTAAGATAGAAACTGTTTTTGATAACTAGAGGGTTAGGCAGGGGGCAGCTCCAAAGCCTCAATTAAGGACACATGCAGACATCCTATTATACCAAACACTACAGATCCTTTTGGAAAAGACTAATGCTTTTTATATGTTAATCTCTCCTGAAAGTCACGTCTGCTTACATGTTTACCGAGATGAGATTATGAAGTATGCATGTTGGTATTCCTCAGGCCATTTTGAGACACTAATGAATGTAAAATGTTTAAATATTAGAGAACAAGCTAAAAATATAATTTCTGAGTTGCTTTGATGGTGGTTTAACAATAAGTAGGTGTCTCATGTTAATCTGCTGATTAGATCTTGTTTATTTGCAGGATAATACAATTTTTTTTTTTTTTTATAAATGGTAATATGATCATGCTCTGTCTCCTTGTATTTTGTTTTCTAGTTGTTTTTTTTTACTGAGAAATGTGACTTGGTTTGCATCACTTTTAAATAAACATGTTTGAAAGTTTTACAAACCAAGTGAAACATGTTAAATGTGAAACATACGGATGATGTGGTCCTCTTAGCTTCATCAGGCTCTGACCTTCAGCTCTTACTGGGGAGGTTTGCAGCCGAGTGTGAAGCGGCTGGGATGAGGATCAGCACCTCCAAGTCTGAGACCATGGTTCTGAACCGGAAAAAGGTGGCTTACCAACTCCGGGTCGGGAGAGAGGTCCCGAGGAGTTATCTCGGGGTCTTGTTCACGACGGAGGAAAGGAGGGAGCGGGAGACCGACAGGTGGATTGGGCATTGTGGGGGATTCTGGTACATTTTGTTCCAGAAACGTCTTCCTGATTCTGATCGATCCCTCTGGGTTTTACGCAGCTCTGCACAGAACTTTGTTAAAGAATGATTTAAAGAATCATTAAAGCATTTCCCTTTATGACCACAGAGGGCAGTATTTTCCCTTTTATTCTACAAAAGACTACATTGTTTTCCAGGAAAGCCAGCTTTGGAAAATACAGTCACTGTGCAGCTCAAAAGAAAGGAAAACATCCAACTGAGCATCAACATGAGCTCTCATTGGAAATTATGTGTGGAATTAGAAGGCAGCAACAGCTCAGATATTACGCAACAGCAGCACCACCGTCTCTCCAGAATTTCCATGTGTAAACATTCATCCATCCAAATTATTCACACCCAAAACGATTATCCTTTTTGGGTTCACGCAGGGCTCGAGGTTAGACACCGAAAAGAGTCAGAGGACCGAAGTTCACAAAGAAAGGCACAAGCTGGCGGCCATTCAGACCCAGAGACTCCACGCTGTGAGGAAACTGTGATGGCTCAAAAGAAACGTAACACACCACTTGGCAGTCTGCCACCACATAAACCTGCCTGGAAACTTCCTTGATAATGAAGATTGTCCATTTCTGACAGACCAGCTTTCTTTATCATCCCTCTGCCATACTCTTCCTCTCCTCAGCCGTTATCCTAAATCTGTCAGACAAACAGGGGCTCAGTGATGCTCCACAAACACCACCATTCCCCTTGTAGCCCATCATACTAATCAGTGTTATCTAATTGTCTAAAATGGATTAGGCAGGTAATTATTCCCACGATTCCTCACACTGGGTTTCAGAGAGACAGATGGGAGAACATGCAAACAGAGTCATCCACACAGCCCTGAGCTGGTCTAGTCTTACTGTTATACTTAACAGAGACACTCATAATACCACCTTAATGTGTAACAACAACCTATAGTGGAGGGTTGTCCAGTTAAACGAGCATAAACACACAAACTGCTACAAGGTGGAACAAGTGATCACTGCAGAGCTTTAGATGTGATTCTGGGTTTGGTGTTGTTTTTCTTTAGAGGATGACATGCTGTGTTGCTTTTTGAGATCTTTTAGCCTACTTCCTGTTGTCAGGTTAGGTTGGTTTGATATACTTTTTCACAGCTAGAATCCAAACAGAGTTCAATAGACTCAACGACCAAACCAAAACATGATCAGATAAACAGCCAGATTTCTGTTTACTTTCATTTTTTTTAAAGATTCACATGAAATGCCAACTAAACACTAGATGTCCTTTATTGAAATTTAAATATTCAGAAAGCATCATTCGACTAACCTTAGCTCTGTTAATGCAGGAGGAAACAAAGGTTTACGGCCTGGTGAGATTCTGTGGAGACACATTATGAGGAATAATCAGACAATACAAGTCAGCCAATCAGAAACTCAAATAGCATACTTATTTTTTATACATTAGCACATCATTGTGTACATGATGTCACATCACTAAGCACCAATTTAACTCAATAACAGGTCATTATATTATATGTGGAAGTTTTTTTAGCTCCATAAAAATAATAATGTTCAAGATTGGTGGGGAAAATGTATTTTGTTCATTTTAGTTCTTTGAGATAAATTGGTATTTGAGGTCGAGCTGTACAAGGATGGATACCCGAGTAAAATATGAATCAGTTCATCTCCACCCAAAACCACACAGAAACAAAGAAAAACTAAAAACTAATCTAGTGACAGAAGAGTCTCTGATGATCTAAAAGCCCCCCCCCCCCCCCCCCCCCCCCAAGTGTTTTAAATATATTTATATCCCATTAATAAGAAAAACTTGATATTTGAGCTCCTTTTTCTATGAAAATGCCCACTAATAGTCTAAAGTTAACGACAGGAACAACTGAACACGACTTTTTATTAAATTCTCCACCTTCCTGCTTCACGCGCCTCTTCCAATTAACTCAACAAACTCCATAAACTTCATCTTTGTTGGTTTTGACAGAAAATTATCTTCATAGTTCAGTCATTTGGAGAATTTTATCATAAATTAATGCAGGTTTTTGCTACGAACATTAAAAAAATACTCACAAAAGACAAAGGTAACTGACGCAGATGTATTTTATGAATCTTTTCATCCATAAATGTCGCCAAACACGAGATATTTACATTAGCTAACTCACCTGTTGGCTTTATAACCGCGTGCCTTGTGTATTTTATCCAGTTACCAACAAGCCCTAAAGGTGAGGGAAAAGTCACGTTTAACATCAACACGTCTCAATTTACACTGTATGGAAACACATCAACAACTCTTAGGTTCCACCTTAAAAGCCCTCGGCTGGCTGAAAGCTCTCAGCGCGCGCTGAATGGAGGAGTGTTGCCTCGTTTAGCCAATCGGCTCCAGAGGGGCCCCACGTTGGGTCCTGACGTCACCGGTGAGGCGGGCCAATGGGGAAGCCGGTCCGGGTTGTTAAACGGGTGTGTGCGAGGGGAGGAGGGGGTGAGCAGTCTGTGGGGATTGTGGGCATTGAAGTTCCAATTATTCAGCGCGCGCGCGCACACACTCTCTCGCGCGCACGCTGTCAGTCACGCTACATAAATGCTCGGTAAATTCTACCGTTAATTTCAGCCCTGCTATTTCTACACGACACACACGCACGCACGCACACGCACAGTGGGTAAACACTTCTCATGTGAGACTCAGTTGTTGTTTTTTTCCCCTGCTAATTTTCCTTTATATTGCTCAGAACAGAGAAACAAAAATCAAAAAATGCACCAGAATAAAAGAGTCTGGACAGCAAAGCTATCAAGGTGTAAAACAACCTGCAGCGTCTGGACCCAAAACACTGCGGTCAGTGTGTGTTTACTGTGTTAAGCTGCCTGCCTTCTGCATCATAAATAAACCACATCCTTTATTACTCAAATGCATAAATGTGTCACGTTAAATTGACAGAAACACACACGATCCTCTTGTGTTATCAACACTCCCTTTTATGTAATGCATATGCACCAGCTCCCCTCTCTGAGCTCTTTGCACTCTCCTCATCTCAGGCTGAAATTGTCATATGTGTGTGTGTGCGCGTGCGTGCGTGTGTGTGTCTCTACAGAACACTCTGCAGAGTGATGACTCTCCTCACAGACCACATTTTATATCTCTGCTGCTGCTGCAGAGTAAAAATAAAAAAAGCTGCTGACTCCCATTTTACTCACTGTCTTGTCTCGTGTGGAAGGCTGACACAAAGCTTTAAGGAGTGGGTGCATGTTTTTCTCCCTCAAAGACGATACTGTCATATTTATAAATATGTGGCTATGGGATGCAGTATGCATGGCTGGTAAGAATAAAAACATAAACACCAAGAAAAGGTCTGAGTGTTTCTAGTTATTGAAGGAAACATGTTTGCAGGGGAACAGCGAGATCACTGGGTGCAGACGTTTTGTGTTTTACTCACATGTGTTGCTGCATCATGGTTGACTGCATATGAGGAAAAAATAGAGCCTCTCTCTGTCCTGCTCTTTAATAAGATCGAGCTGCTAAAACTGACATTTCTATTAATTTGTTAAGCTAATTGATAATCTGTCTTGTTTAAAATCCACATCATTTCACTTTCTGGAAATCAAAGTTTTTATGTTTTACCAGAACAAGACATAACATTTGGTGCATGGTTTATCATTTTTATATTCTCACTTTTTCACATTGATGTAACTCTGAGGAGCGACTGAAAGCAGCTAGGAGATTTTAAGTTCACAGGATATTTTTACTTCTGTTTTAAAATAAGATATAAAAGATTGGGAGAGATATTCATCACCAGCTGACCTTCACATGCACACACACACACACACACACACATAAACTGAGACGTCAGTCAGTGAGATGAACTGCAGATCCACACTGACAAATCCACACAGTAATACGACGCGGCGCTGGGAGAAACCCGATGCCTGTGATGTGGGAGTCTGGATAAACTCCAGTCTGGTTGACGCTGGATAAATAGATGCCTATTCACACTCTGGCACACACACAGAGGAATGCAGCCTCACGCACACAGACCATCACACACACACACACACACACACACACAGGGAGTGAATAAAACATGTGTATGTACCTGCGGTGTGTTAAAACTCCCTGAGTGCCTACAAACACATGTGGTCTGCTGAACTTATAGTGCAAACATTTGGCTGTTCTGAGTGTGTGTGGATTCCTGTGTGTCTTGGTTTCTCTCTGTGTGTGTGTGTGTGTGTGTGTACATGTGTGTGTGCACTGACATGCCTGGGCGTGATTGTGTATGTTTTTGTAAGATCAGTTGGACTTCCTGGCTGGTTGTGTGCAGAAACGCTCTGTGCCATAATGAGCTTCATCCAGCTTATTTCCTGCTCCTGGCAGCAGAAATAAAACTTTGTCACTCATGTGTGTTCGTAAGTGTGAACAGTGACATAGTTTGGTGCTAGTTCTGTATTACAAGCACATTAAACCTTAATTGAAACCATGATGGATGGATACCATTTTAGAGCTGAAAATAAGTCAAAGTTGTGCAGGTTTGTGTTGGAAACAGTTTTTTACGTGAATTCAGCCTATTTTAACAAGTTCATTTTCTCGAGTTTATCCCTCAGGTTAGTTTTGTGACCAGTTCCTGCTGTGGTTCAGGGTCCTGTCCTCCATACAACACCCTGATAATCTGATGCTACTGGAATGATGAAGGCTTGTGCATCTCCTAAAGTTCCCTATTCATCCAGGAGTAACATATGTAAGTGTGTCTATTTACAGTAGAGAGAGTGTGTGTGTATAATTCATGAGTGTGTGTGTGTTGAGTCCCTCCAGGCTGCAGCCTGTGCTGGGATCAGTCTGCTTGGCACAAGCCCATTCTGTGACTAATTGGGACAGAGGCAGGCTGCAGCAAATCAAATACCTCCTCCTCTTTCATCATCATCACCATCACTCTCCTCCTTTATCGCCTCTAAATACATATAACTACATATAATACTCACCTCCTAGATGTATTAGGAGCGTGGTCTTATCAGCTGATCAAATTTGCAACCAGTGAGAATTTTACATTTTTACACTAAAGGAAGTTTTTTCCATTTTAAAGCATTTTTCTTTGTAAAAGTTATAAATATTTACAATCTCGCCCATTGCAGATAGCTTCCTGAACGGCCTCTGTTTGGAGAAATAGCTTACATCCTCCAGGACTGATAAGCTAACGGCTAGTCTGAGTGGATTGCTAACATCTTAAATCAGCTCCGATCGTCAACGTGTCACTGTTACAAGCAAAAATATTCAAGATATTCAACATGTTTAAATGTTTAGTGGCGCCCCCTGCTGATCTATGAGCTGGAGGGACAGGATGACACTGACCAAGAATTATCATCCAATAGTCCGATTACTATAAATGTTTACGTATGTTTTTTGTTAGTTAACAGATCCATTTCCCCACTGATCAGTGGAGGAGAATAAAGCACGTTTCTCCTCTGATTGAAGGATATTTTTAGTCTCACTGGTGTTTTTGTATTGTTTTTTCCTGAATAAATCTGTATTTTTCCACAGCTGGTCATTCATCCAGATCAACATTGCCGTATTTAGATTTTTATTTCTGCATTCTGCTTTGATTTCCTTTGATTCCTTCGCCTCGCCGTCATCATGTGACTCCCAGCTCTGATTAGTATTCAGCGTGTCTCACTCAGCCGAAAAAACCTGTTTGTTGCTTAAACAATAATACTAATCAAATAGGCATATTACCGGTAATCTATTTCTGTATACATTGTTCTTCTTCCTCCTGTCTTTTCCTCTGATCTCTGCTCGTCTTTCCCGTCTTAAATATCTTGAATGAATTATAGGAGTGTAAACTGCACTGGCAGGCGCTCCTGTGATCAGAATGTCCAAAAACACACACAGGAGGTGAGGTGGACCGAGAGAAAGCAGATGCATGTGTGTGTGTGTGTGTGTGTGTGTGTGTGTGTGTGTGTGTGTGTGTGCTGCAGATGGTGGATGTCAGTGTTGAAAAATTCATGATGCCATGTTTGGGGATTCCTCGGGGATATCTTGTTGTTCAGCTGGGGTTACAGAGCATTCATGCACCGTACAAACACACAATACACACTAGCCCTGTTTGTCTTGCGTGTGTGTGTGTGTGTGTGTGTGTGTGTGTGTGTGTGTGTGTGTGTGTGTATCTGCTCAAACACATAAAAATCAAAGGAGTTAGAAGATTGAAACTGATGAAAACAAAAGCTCTTTTTATCACTACACAATTCATCATTTGCTCGTTTCACTGACATTTTGAACTAATTGAATCTAAAACTATTGAATTAATTTAAAACATGACTTGTTTCTGGTAAAAATGGTGATGACTCCTGGTCCTCTGGAACTATCCTGCATGTTTGAGATGCTTCCCTGTGTCAACACACCTGATTTAGATTAATGGCTTTGCAAATTTGACAGGCTTCTACTGGACATGATAACATTAGGTGATGCAATAATTTGGAACAGTTGTGTTGAAGCAGGAAAACATCTAAAACATGCTGCACAGTGGGGTCACAAGGATAGGAAATACTGCTCTGAACCAGATCTCTCTCTTCAGATACCAAACTTGTTCATTTCAGGTAAGAAACACTTAATTATCACGAGAACTATTCATTTATTTCTTTAATCACCTGTTGCTGTGGATGATCGTGGAGAAGCTGCATCTGCATAGAACTCTAAAAGCCTTTTAGGTTGCAGCCAAGCCATTCATCAACTGGAACCAGAACTTTTGTTTTTCCACTTATGTTTGTGATCGTAGGCCTGTCAGATAAAGAGAAACAGACCCAGCGAGTCATCCTAAACCCCCATTACTCACGTTACTCCCTCGACACAGCGTTCGTTGAGTGAGGTGTTCTGGACATTAGCGTGCCAAGACCGTTGGAGCAAACGGCGCACTCCCAGCCCGGGTTTGGACTCGGCATTAAGTAATGGAAACTGGCAGCGACCGGCGTGACAAAGCCACAGCCTCACAGAGAGCTGAATATGAGCCAGAGCTCTCATTACAGACCCATTTTCTACTTTATTCCCACTATTTCTGGTCAGCCACCATCGCTTTGTGAGTTTAGAAAGAACTGTTTTAAACAAGATAGCTCAATTATACCAATACAAACCAATTCAATGCTTCTGGACCTGGTTTATGTTTAAATCACTTCTTTATGGCAGCTCACAGTCAAATGATCTTTATAGAGGTTTTATTTTACTCTTCTTTTTTTTTTTTACAGTAAATCTGATGATCTGCAGGATGTGTTTCATATGAAATACTGTAAAGCTACAAAAAGTACTTTTATATTGAGGTTTCAGTTTGGTGAAATCCTGCAAGAGGATTTTACTTTTATCCATATTTTGACCATTTTTTATTCTAAATTTTGGTGAGAAAGCACACAAACTGATTTTCTTCCTCTTTTGTTTCAAACACAGTTGAGAAACCGTTCTCTGGTGCAGCTGATCCAAAATTATTCATCAGCAGTCAGGCTGAGAAATGATGTCAAACCCTTAAAATCACAAGATCTTGTGGTGCTGGGTGAGCTCGCACATGACGTTATTTTCAGGAAGCGACCAAAATGACCATAACTCTGTTATTTCTCAACAGAAGATCTGAGTTTTAAACTCTGGCGTGAAAGGCAGCAGGACTGCCAGGCCTGTAATTTTATGGCATTTTTAAAAAAACCGCTCCACAAACACACAAAACCCCTCTTTGTGCCACTGCAGGCGAATGTGCGCTCATGATAAATAAAATATGAAGACACGAACAAATACACTGAAACAGAACGTGGCACACATCCTGCTCCATGTCGCTCCAATTAGGTTCAGCCCCTAAAAGAGCTCCATGAGGGATTTCCACCCCAATCCACAGTATTAACCCCATCCTGCACTGACACACACACACACACACACACACACACACACACACACACACACACACACACACACACAGTCCAACCTGCAAAAAAAAGCACTTCAGTAAAGTTAACCAGCTGAGACGGAGCCAACACATCAAACCCACATAAAGCTCACCTGAACCTTCCTGATCACTATGGCAACCGTATCTGTGACAGGTTGCAATGAAATGAGGAAACAGCATCATCAGGAGCTGACTGATATGAACAGAAAATAACACGAGCACAGATGGAAGAGGCGAGTTGTCTGAGGTGAGAGAGGGAGGGAGGGAGGGAGGGAGTGTTTCAGAGTCCAGAGGAAACGACGAGGTTCACATTCAGCCTTCAGGCCTCAGTAGACAAAACATCCTGCTGTTTTCAGCTGGACACAGAGGACCATGAAATATCCAGGGTGAGTGTGACTCTGTCAGTGGAAATGTGCACTTATTTATTGTGCAAAAAGTTTAACCCCCGGTAGACGATGGGCACAAACCTTCATCAAACCACAACCGGCCTTAAAGCAGCAAAGTGGAGGAACAGGATTAGTACTTTCATCACAAACCTGCCAAATCCAGTCCTATACATGTCTGCTGCCCTCTAGTGGAGGGTCTACAGGTGAAAATGCCACATCTATTTAATAGGATGATTACATTATAATAATTAGACAATAAATAGTTCATTATAAGCCTGATTTATTATCATTATTATTATAATTATTTGATATTCCAGGCTTTAGAGGATTAAAAGTAAGAAACAAACCTCAATTTATCTCCAGTATATTTGGATGAAGGAGCTGGATGACACTATTAAATAAATGCATCATAAAAATAACAAATAAAGTAATAATATAAATAAAAATAACTTGTGCAGAGACAGACTTTGTTATATTTCTGAGACTTTATCTGCTGTAAACAGACAAAAAACAAGTTCTAATTTAAAAAACTTAACCTTTTAAAGCCTGATACCTTTAACAATCCTAATGTAAATATAATGATTACATAATGATCTGTTCTGTTTTATTATTTAGACAAAAACAGTCACATCAAGATTAGTCAGTGAAATTGTAACATGCAGCATTTTGAGGATAGCTGCACGTGTGAAACTGTGTCTTCATGTGGATGAACTCCACATTCATCACTTTGCAGAGGAAAACTGTGAACAGGTCCTCACAAAGACATAAAATCAATTTGATTTTCAAAGAAATTGGTCTTAAAATCATTACTCAGCACACACACATTAAAGCCTATTTGTGTATCATATTAATGCATTACTGTAAGCGTGCGCCACAACGTTACTCTGCCTTCATCTGATGACACATCGTCCTCAGTGACAACAGCGTCCTGAGAGAGAGAATGTCAAAGTGACATTGAGCGAGCATCAAGCCAGTGTGTGTGTGTGTGTGTGTGTGTGTGTGTGTGTGTGTGTGTGTGTGTGTGTGTGTCCCCTGGGACTGTAGCTGTCTGACTGACTGTTCCCGAGCTGTCAGCAGACATCAGCTCAGAGTGCTACACTCTCACCGTGGACACACTGACTCCATCCATCCGTCAGTTCAAAAGCAGAGACTGTGAATCCTGATCCAGGCCCGATGAAACCGGTTCCAGGGGGTCCTGTTAGAAAACAGCGTCTCCTTCCAGGTCACACCTGTTACTGATGCTTGTTGAACTTTTTATCAGGAAGCTTTTGAGCTGATTTCTATGGGATAAGATTTGTGCCAAAAAGACCAAGCAAAAAATAGAAAAACACACAAAATATATCCAAATATTGCAACCAAAAAGAACACTTCAGAAGCAAAAGTGTGAAACTCAGAATAAAAAAAAAAGACTCCAAAATCAAAATAAACTATTTCATAAGTAAATATTTGTTTCTAAACCAAAAACTTATTTTTACTTCTGACCATTCATGTTTTAATTCTTTGAAACACCTTTTTGGTTCTGACTTTATGCTGTTTCATTCAGTACCATTTAGGCTTTTATTCTGAAGGGCAAGATTTGGTTCTGACCTTAGCTTTTAGCTTTTAGCTTTGCCTCCTTTTGCTTCTGGAACAAATTTCTGCTTCTGATTTTGGAAAAAAGTCTCAGTGGGAGGGGCTAGCTACTGCTTCGATCTTATTGGTTATGAGGCTTGTGGAGTGGGGTGACGCTAGCTGTCTGCACTAGTACTACTCAATTTAAAAGAAGAAGAAGAAAGCCAGACCCGGATGTGATTCATTTCTTCTAAATAACACGGCGGGACATAAGAAAATATCCCCAAGGTAAGTCCCGTTTTGTTTTGTAAATGTTAGATTGTATGAATTATGTTGTATTTACAGTCATTGAACTGTTAAAGATGTTTTTCACTCAACAGTCTTATGTTTAAAGCTAACCGAAGCGGCTAACTAGCTGCTCATGCTAATCCTTGAGCATATGGTCTATCGCCAAGCTTGTTAATGGTTTCTCAAAGTGACTGAAGATCATTTTAATTTTAGGGCTGGGTGATATGGCCTAAAATCTATATTGCGGTATAATAATAAGCGTGCGTGGTATATATATTTATAAAGCGGGCGGGGTGTGGGGGGGTCCAGCGCTGCGCGGTCTTGTTTTTAAAAGTCTCTCCTCGTCTGGTCATTTG
>SSNR01000011.1:3535660-3562779 GCA_006937965.1 Callopanchax toddi
CGGGGGGGGGGGGGGGGGGGTTCTGTGCACCTCTAACTGAGAAATACTCCGGTTTTTGTCTGACAGTCTGCTCCGGTAGGAGGTGGAGAGGGCATGAAGAGAACGGAACCGAACGGTAGCGGTGCTGCAGCGCCATAGGTGTCCTATTTAAACGCGTTTATATATGATCCATGTGCAGCACCTTCACCCCCCTGAGTCGTCTCAAAGAGCGCAGTGTGTGCGATTATTAGTGGGGAAAAAGCTGGGAGGGGGACCTGGCGCTCGTCTCTGCGGTGGTGCAGGTCCTGCTGACCTGACCCAACTCCGGTTCCATCATCACGTCGCAAAATGTCGGGAAAACAACCGGAAACAAAATAATTGTTAAGAATAATTGATAACGTTGGAGGTGTACAATTCGATGGAATAGGTCTGTTGTAACCTGCTCTAAATTCCCACACACAACCCTGACAACATTCATAAATAACGATGTGAAGCTGTGCTTGATTCTTCACAGCTAAATCCTGGAGTCACTGCTGTGTTTAGTTCAAACAGCTAGATCTAAACTTGATGTCTAGTAAATAAACTAAAACAAAGCCCTATATGATGGATAAACACGTAGTTTGTGTGGTAGCACTGGATTGATTCAGTCCTCAGGTTCTGTAACTGTATTACTCTTTCCAATCAAGAAAACCCAATTAAGTTCAACTAAAAGTTGCACAGATAAAATACCGAAGCAGTCCTGAAACTCACATGTAATCAGGTTTTATTTAACAGCAGTACGTGTACATTAAATGCATTCATAACAATGTGTTTGACAGAAAAAATGTCCTTTCTTTTTCATAGAATGAATCTACACATCCCAGCCTGAACAACAGGAGCTGGATGAGATGGTTTCTACCACCTTTATCAATGAGAAGGTCTGGAAGCTGCATCCATCTGGTTTAGTTCAAACTGTCAGACATGACTTCAGCCTCCATTTCAGCTCTTTTTGTCAATGTAGCCATTACAGGCTCATCCGCCTAACAGCATATTAATATTAGTACAGGATTATTGATCTGATAGTGATAACAATACTGAAGAATTGTTATCAGTTGTTTAGCTTTTTGACCTTGTCATCATTATATCATGATCTTCTTTAGATGAAAACAGTGCACTCATTGTTTATTATAAGGACATGTAGAATAACAGGTAAAGTGTTATTCTATCCTATCACATAAGCAGCTGGGTCACTAGATGTCTTTATAAATGCTGATCAATGTTCCAGGAGTGTCAGAGCTCAGTAAAACTACTTCCTTTATTAGGATCCTTATGAGTGAAACATGGAGTCGCAGAGAAAAAGTTTAGATTTGTTGTCAGATCCTCTCTGTGAGTGTAATTCAAGGTGGGTGATAGATATAGCCTCAAAATGAAATTCATAATATCAATGTTTATGATGATCAAAATGATGATGATATGAAAGACAAATGACCAGACGAGGAGAGACTTTTAAAAACAAGACCGCGCAGCGCTGGACCCCCCCACACCCCGCCCGCTTTATAAATATATATACCACGCACGCTTATTATTATACCGCAATATAGATTTTAGGCCATATCACCCAGCCCTAAAATTAAAATGATCTTCAGTCACTTTGAGAAACCATTAACAAGCTTGGCGATAGACCATATGCTCAAGGATTAGCATGAGCAGCTAGTTAGCCGCTTCGGTTAGCTTTAAACATAAGACTGTTGAGTGAAAAACATCTTTAACAGTTCAATGACTGTAAATACAACATAATTCATACAATCTAACATTTACAAAACAAAACGGGACTTACCTTGGGGATATTTTCTTATGTCCCGCCGTGTTATTTAGAAGAAATGAATCACATCCGGGTCTGGCTTTCTTCTTCTTCTTTTAAATTGAGTAGTACTAGTGCAGACAGCTAGCGTCACCCCACTCCACAAGCCTCATAACCAATAAGATCGAAGCAGTAGCTAGCCCCTCCCACTGAGACTTTTTTCCAAAATCAGAAGCAGAAATTTGTTCCAGAAGCAAAAGGAGGCAAAGCTAAAAGCTAAAAGCTAAGGTCAGAACCAAATCTTGCCCTTCAGAATAAAAGCCTAAATGGTACTGAATGAAACAGCATAAAGTCAGAACCAAAAAGGTGTTTCAAAGAATTAAAACATGAATGGTCAGAAGTAAAAAAAAGTTTTTGGTTTAGAAACAAATATTTACTTATGAAATAGTTTATTTTGATTTTGGAGTCTTTTTTTTTTTATTCTGAGTTTCACACTTTTGCTTCTGAAGTGTTCTTTTTGGTTGCAATATTTGGATATATTTTGTGTGTTTTTCTATTTTTTGCTTGGTCTTTTTGGCACAAATCTTATCCCATAGATTTCACTCATAAAGCCTCCTCTGCTGCCTCCTTTGATTGTTACAGTTTTAGGACTGAAACAGGCTCAGTTTGATCTGGTCTCCTCAGCTGAAACCTTTTCAATGTCCTGTTTCCTGTTTTTGGGGACTAATGCACTGAAAACCTGTATACCCATTAAGACTTGGCCCAACATGAGTGTTCTTTATTTCCTCTTATAAAGGAATCCTCTGCTCTATTCCAGGTTCAGCCTGCTTGAATCAACCTCATTTAATCCATTAAAGTCTAAAAGGAGAAAGTCTCCAAATCCCAGCACTGCAGCAGAGCCTTTAATGCTTTTGTTCAAAGGGGTTTTTGTTTAAAACTGACCGTTTGAGAAAGTATGCAGAGCAGCTCTCAGCTAATAGACTTAGAAATCCTCAGATCATCTGTAGCCAGGTGTTCACCCACTCAGGAGATGTCTTTAATAATCCAAGTTCAACAGTTTAACTAGCAGGTTATTACAAAACTTTCAAACTAAAAGAATTCTAAATAAATCATGGCATCTGCAGACTCACGTGCCTTCAGTCAGGAATCATGAAGACTCTGGGTTTAAGATGTTAAAAGTGTTTTTTAAGATTGAAACCTTGCAGACCTCATCATCAGTGTGAGAAGCTTCCTGTTGGGATTTTGTCTAAATACAAGTTTTATCCTCTCTAATTTTAGCGACGATAAAACAAACTTGAGTCAAAGTGCGTTGAGAAAAGCATTTAGACGTTTTAGCCTGAGGGAGTAACAGAATACATATATATGATTCCCTTTGAGGAAACGCCAATAATTTTAGACACATTTTTTCACATTTAAATTCTTATTTTATAGCGTTTATGATGAAGACAGATGACTGTTTACATGACAGAATGTGTTTTGAAGCATTAGAGTTGAGCTTGGATTAATAAACGAACCATACAAACAACAAACGAGGCTAATCTATCTGAAATGTGGCATATTCTTGGTAAAAGTGTGTTTTACGGTCTAATCCCGGGGTCTCCTGCTCTGTTGTTAAACCTCTACAGACAGCGCTGTACAAATATAGCTGAGTATCTGGGTCCAATGCAAACAGAACAGAACTGAATTTAATCAAATCAACACGGCATGCTGGATGTTCCAACATTCACCCTCCGGCAGCATCCCTCCTCCTGCTTCCTGCCTCCTCCTCACACTGAACCCACCTCATCACCCAAACTAACTTTTTTTAAAGACAGGTTGCATGGAGTATCTTACCTCAGTAGACAGAAGTCAAAGGGATCCCAGCTTAGAGAATCAGGGAGAAAATGTGCACGACATTTCCCCCACATGACTTCTCCATGTATTAAAATGATCACAGAGTGTCTTACGTACCAATTAAATGTGATTTCAAATGAAAATTTGCATGTTTTCCAACAGATTTATCCCAGTGAGATATAGCTCAACGCTCAGTGTCTACAACGACACACAAGTGTAGGTTATGTTGGGCCTGTGGTGTTGGCAGTAACATCTAGAGCCTCAATTTTGCAGCAGTCAGTCAACCGTCTGACCGAGCGTCGAGGCTGTCGGCCGGGTCCAGACGGGGTTAAGTAGCAGGCGGGTTAGCAGAACGAACCACAGCGGCAGCGCAAACAGACCGCAGTCCGACCACATCACAATCCAGCAGCACCCTGCCATTTACAGAGCTGCATGTCTGTCTGCAGGGAAACAAGGAGGGAGAGCGGCAGAACAAATACACTGAGAGAAAGGAGGAGACGCAGCGCTGATGGTAAAAGCAGGACAGGTGTGATGGCAGGAAACAGAGAACTACTCAAGTAAAAAGTAAAAGAAGTCAGGGAGGATGGACAACAAGAGAGAGAACTACAGCAATTAGAAACAGAAGAAGAGACAAGCTGAAACACAGAGATGAAGAGAAAGACGTTTACACGAACCCAGAGTCCAATTTAGGCAATTCAGAAAAATGTAGCTCTCCATCTTCATGCATGTCTGCACGAAAGCTGCTAAATTTACATCTGACAACCGAGACATTCACCTGACTGTTATTTTAATGGACACCAAGCAGACAGATCCAGTCTCACATGAAGTTTGTGTCATTAAAGATTTAAAAATAAAGAATGCTCGGTTTTAGACGAAGGGTTTTGTGGATTTAAAAATAGCGTCGTGCATCGCTGCTGTGTTATGTTTGTACATTTTTAGCATCGCCGTCTCCTGTGCATACATGGCTATATAAAGCCAGGAGTACAGAGGAGGAAACCTAAATTAAAATCATGCTGTCATTTGTACAAGTAACAATCCCTGAAGAAACGTTCACTCACAAAGCTAAATGTGACTTTTATTATCAGGGAGACCGGAGATATTATCTGGAACAACCTGATGCAAGAAGAGAAGAGATTGAGAAAACAACTAGAATATCTATTTACTGTATAAAGTAAAATTAAAAGGGATATTTTTTGCTCCCTCGAGGTTTTTGCCGTGAGCATCCTGGTGTCGTGTTCAGGAGTGACGCAGGATGGAGCAAGATGGACCAAAGTTTAGGTAAAAAAGGTGAGAAGTGAAGCTCTTTGTTTACATTTCAACCCTCAACTGACATTTAGATCTAATCAGCTGGAATGAGCCTCCTCCTTTGGGTGGCTGAGCTCAGATTTAGAGGTAAGGTGAGGATCATCCAGGGGGGAGCTGCTCCTCCTCATCAAGCTGAGGTGGTTCTGACCTGGGTGGTTGCTTTCCTCTGGAGGTTTCCCATAGGAGGAGACCCTGAGGCAGACCCAGAACTCTCTAGTGGTTATATGTATCCTCTCTGGCCTGGGAACGCCTTGGGATTTCTCAGGACGAGAGAAACGTCTGGGTTTCCTTCCTGAACCTGTTGCATTCATGACCCATCCTTGGATAAGTGGGAGGAAATAGATGTTACAGAAGCCTAAAATCAGAAACTTTCCTTTAACCTTCGAAGGCAAAAAAGGTTCAAACACCTCAGAATCCATTTCTGCATGAAAATGAGTCTAGTGTGAATAGGTCTATGTTTGATTTATATCTAAGCTGTCAGAAAGAAGAAGCTTCAGTCAGGATCAAACTAAACCATCATCAGGAGTTTACTTTAACAAGCACACATTAAATGATTAGCATTGTTTTTATGTGTATAGATGAAGCTGGTGTTTGGCTCTGGAAGGACAAAAATCAGGTAAAACTGATCAATTCTGTTATTTTTCTTCACATTTTTAACCCAGACAAAGGTCCCCGACCCACCAGATGGGAATCACATGCCTTTAGAACCTCCTCACTAGAAAGGATGACTTGTTTGTCTAAGTCTGCATCTGAGAAAACCCTCAGCGAATCACAACCCTCATACCAAGGTGAGGACTGAACCCTGACTAGGTGTTCAGTTACACCTTGAGTCAACAGGTGGGGTTCCAGTGGGTGGAAAAAACATATCTCTGCATGGTGAAAAACAAAGATTTCACACAAAAGCTCTGGAATTATGGTAAAGATTCCAAAAAATCTAAAGATGTTAATATCTAATTTTCTGCTTTGTACAATATTAATGTAAAAAAAAGTAAAATATTTCAAGCAACTTGCACAAAACTTTGCAGACTCTCTGCAGGTTGTGATATGAGCGTCTCCTATGAAGCAACGCCTGCACAAGCATGACCTAAAGGGGAACGTTGTCATGAGAAAAGCTTTTATGAGAACTCTCCACAAAACAGCAGCTACACATGTAAACAAGTCTGATGCAATCTGGGAACAAATCGTCTTCACTAATGAAGTTAGGAACACTTATTGGCAGCAACGAGCAAAACATATTTGGAGGACGTCTAATCCGAGAAACAAATTCAGGAGTTAATTAAAGGTAAACTTTAAAAAACCATGAATGGTCGCACATGTAATACTTGATCCTGCAGTCAGAGCAAAATAAAAATAAAAATTGGACCAACAGACCTTGAATTCTCCACAGCCTCTTTGCAGGGTTTGAATAAAAACGTGTGTTAGAGACTGAAATGGAGTTCTAATTGCTGATCCGTGGGCTGGCAAGCGAACGCTGGGTAGCATATCACAGATGTCAGCGTAAAACAGGTTTATCACTGAGAAATCAGCATTCCAGCAAGTGAACAAACATCTCACAGCCTGACACCGCATGTGTTTCTGAAATCATACAAAGGACTCTGAATGGCAGCTACAGACCAGCGCTGGAGGAAGAAGAAAAAAAAAAATCACAAAAAGTCTTTCAAAATTAAATTCCCCCAGACGTGAAAAAAGTCTAAATGTCTTCCGCAGCGTGAGCAGCAGTTCAGACTGTTTGCAACCTTGATCTCCCTTCGACGGCTCTGCAGAAGTCTCATATAAATTTTTAATATGAACAACAAAGAGGGGAAAAAAAAATAGAAAACTAACAAAATTAGAATTCAGGAGAACATGTTGGCAGGAATAAATTTGTGAAGCACACAAAGAAGCTGAGCGGCTCTAACATTAGCATTACTGTGTTTAGGAAAATAACTACAAGGAGGCCATTATCTTGTCGTCGGCACTCAGTGTAATTCTTGCTTTTAGAGCGGAGCTTGGATGAATGCAGTTAGAAATAAAAAAAACAGAAATAAAGGAAAGGAAAACAGTATAAACAGAGTTTAAAGGAGGCAGCAAACAGAAAGGGGAGAATGTGGCTGAATTATGAAGAGTTTTTGTGGTATAGGATGAGAGAGTAGGAGTGGATTTCTCAGTGAGAGAAGGAAACCAGACCACTGTTTCAGAGCGTTAGCCCGAGGTGTTTTCAGACTTGATGGATGGAGGTTGTAAGCGGATGAATTAGTGATGAGGATAAGGATGAAAGTGCTTTCCAGAAACAACAGAGCAGAGCAGGGGGACTTGTGGGACAGGTGAGTCTGGACCGGGCCGGGCCGTGAACCCACGACCTGTCAGCACACATCAAACACACCAGAGCAGCCTGGACCCGTCCCGGTTCATCGTCTGCAGGTTTCAGTCTCTGTGTTCGAGTTCTCGCTGCACGTCGGCTCCATGTCGTCATAATCAAATCAACCGAGATGATGAATTAATAAAATTCTGATGAAACAGCTGGAGTCCAGTTACAGAGTCGTTTCTGGAAAATGCTGCAAAGAAAAGACAAATAGGATGAAAGTTCAATGTGAGAAAAGTTAGTTTTTATTTTAGAAAACATCTCGAGGTGAAAACCAAAAGTGTGCATAAAAACAATCACGCCTCTTTTAGTTCTACATTAAAACAAATGAATCGATATTCAAGGTCTGAGTGTTTAAAAAAGGAAATAATGACTTACAGCGATGTGGAAAAGTTTCCTATACTTCTGTGTTTGTACAGTTAATGCTTCAGATCATCAAGCAGATGTAAATATTAGACAGTAATGAGACAAGTTAATAAAAAACTCTGTTTCTAAATGAAAAATGCAAACCAACCTGGACTGAAGTGCTTTAGATGATGCTCTGGTTTATTTTGTTCTTGAATGTCGTCAGATCAGGACATGATGTTTTGCTTTTTGAGGTCTTTTAGCCTCCTTCATGTTGTCAGACAGGTCCTAGTGAAGTGATTTCTTTATTCTACAGGTCTGGCAGTAATCAGGTCTGGTGTGACCGACCAACGGAACTGAACTCAGCTTTCCAAAAATGTAAATAATCAAAGGGGGCAATTAGTTTTTCACATGTTGGTCTGGATAGCTTTTTTTCACTTTTTGCTTCAATGAGGACTTTATATAGGAGTGTGTTTACATTCTGTGTGTGTGATTAGAGCCTGTATGTAGTGTGTGTGATAAAAAAAGAGAAAAACTTATAAAATAGACCAAAAAAAAAAAGCAGGCAGGAGGTAAAGAGGAGCAGGAGGAGGAAGAGAGGACAGAGGATGCTGCTGCTAAATGAATTTGGCTTTCAGGGACTGGGAGTCGACTCCACTGCTGTGCCAGTAACTGGTATGTGTGTGTGTGTGTGTGTGTGTTTCATATGAACACAGCTTGTATTAGTGTGTGTGTCCCTTCATGTGAACCTCTGTGTGTTCGTCACAAATCTATGTATGAGCTGAACTTGTAAACATCACCAGGTCAGACCTGACCAGGATGCTCACTGAGACACGACTCAAACTCATCAAACTGCTACAGGAAAAAAATGGTTCAACAAAACCGAAACAAGGAGAAAAAAAGACACTTTTCAAAAAATGCATAACCTGAATTTGATATTTCCTGGAGTTACACAAGACTGGAGGATTCCTGTCTGTAGTTTTATGCCTAAAGAATAAATCTAATGCGGAATCAAAGAATCAAAAAGGCTTCTATTTCACAAAAATATCCCAATTTTTCTCCTCACACGGTGTTCTGAAGGGTTCAGAAACCACAAGAAAAGAAAGAGATTTGACAATTTTATCAGCCAGGATTTTCTAAACTCAATTCCACAAGAAAAAGGGAAGATTGAAAAAAAAACGTAAGGCAGAGGAAGAGGAGAGACAGAGATGGATGGAGAGTAATAGAGATACGGAAAGAGCGGTTATGAGTCAAACATGAAGACGGGGATGGGAGGTGAAAGACAAAAAAGGGAAGAGTGAGAGAAAATTGGTGAGGGGATGAAGGGAATGTAAAATGAGACGGGAGGCGAAGGTTAGGAGGAGTTTAGAAGAAAATCAGAGGGAGGATGAGAGGGAGGAGGAGACGAGGAAGGTCAGGGAAAGAGAGAAGTTTAATCTCTAATGTGAACACACTTAAATGTCTACACAATATTCACACAGAATTCACATTGTGCTTTATAATCACACACACACACACACACACACACACACACACACACACACACACACACACACACACACACACACACACGCTGAGTGCTGTGGAGGAAAACAGGAGATGAAGATAAACAGAGGATGCCTTTAAACAAAGGAAGAGAAGAAAACTGTTTGGACAAAAGAGTCACAAGAAGGGAGTGAAACAGAGAAAAGAGGAGAAAGAGATAAAGTGATGGATGAGAGCGATAGACGTATGGAGATGCCTGATTGACAGCCTCCTTTCTGGAAAACGGTGAATCAACTGACACAGCAGGGCGGGAGGTGAAGGAGAGACAGAGGAGGGGTGTCAGATGGAGAGAGGAGGAGAAAAGATGGAGAAAAGGAGTGAGAGGAAAAAAGGAGGGGAGGTAATGAAAGATAGACCACGTCTTCGTAATCAAGCCATAAAAGAGAGCTGGAGCGAGGGAGCGAAAGGGAGAAGACGAGTGGGTTCTGAATGAGTCAATCATGATTAATCAAGACGCTTCTTGCTCTCCGTCTCTCTCTCTCTTCGCTCAGACTCATTATCATTACACACACACACACACACACACACGCTTACTTACCAGTACAGGAACTGTGTATTCCCATCATACATACATACACACACACACACACGCTAGGTGCATTCAGACAGTGTACAGGCCCCAAACCAGCGTCTTCATGAAGTGTTTAAAGCTTCAGATCACTCGTCTCTTATAGAAACATGGGTCAGTGTGGACTGGGAGGTGATTGGACAGCAGGGAGTGAAGAGCTCAACCAACTTCCAGTTTAAGGAACTGACGTAGCCGTGTAGACAGAACGGTGAGAAGAGCATGGCAGGAAAACACGATCAACGTGGAGTCTGGAACCATGATGTTTACAGGAGGTCAAATCTGAACAGTCATGATGACGAGCTTCTTCCTGAAAGTCCAAACTAGTCAAACTCCGATCACCATCCACTCCAGGTAAGATGCTGACTACTGATAACAGCAGAGATCTGAATGATGAGCCCTAAATGAAGGGTCATGACCTGATAGTGGTTAGATCTCCTCAGAAATGACCAGCAGCTGCCTGCCATGGGCCAAAAACTATCCACCCTCCTTCCTTCAGGCAAAAGCTTGAGCAGTCTCAAATCCTGGACAAGAAGCATGAAAAAACACCTTCTCACCATTTTAGATTTTTATTTAACATCTTGAGTGTACATAGGAACACATTTTGTTCTCCGATATCTTTAATGTGCTAATTTTGTTATTTTAAACTAATCTGAATATTTTGTGTCAAAACACTTTTATTTTGAAGAATCAAAGATCCTTGTTATAAAACTAAAATCTGTTTTATAACTTGTCAAAGTTGACTTCCTGTTGTGGCGTCTGAACCAGATTCTCCACACTGACGGTGACATCACCCGTCAACACCTCAAAGTGCTGCTGCTTGAACAACAACCAGTAAATAATGACTGATCAGTTTTAACCTAACAGTATTTTTACTTAGTTGATGGTTGAATACTTTGAATCACGTTTTGACTCATGTGTTTTAGTATTTATAGCCTAACATGTAGCTTCACACATTATTTAAGTGAACAAATCAAATCAATCTTCCAAATTGTAAAAAGAATTTAAAAAAACAGACTTTATCCTCTGTGGTCAGTTAGATTTTTATTATTTCCTTTAATCTAAAAAAAGGTGAACACAACACTGATGTGTTTTTAATTTATTTTCACTAAAGAACACAAAAGAACAGACTGCATTAAAAACTTCATTGTCAGTTTTGTGTAAGATTGCATCACTTTTTTCCCCTCTCTGTAGAGAAATCCTCCCTCCCTCTCTGCTGCTTGGAAAGAGTGCGTGAATCCTCAAACAGAAAGAGGAAAAAATAGGGCACTTTCATATTTATTTAAGTGTCAGATCCAGAGCCGTCTGTGGGGAGAGAGAAACAGAGAGGAAGAGAGGAGGAAGGGCTGCAACCACAGGAACTCAGAGGGCTCACAAGCCTTCCTCTGTTTTCTCTATCGCTCAACACACACTCATCTGGCTGCACAGTGGAAAGGCAAACAAATGGAGAGAAAAGGAAGGAAGAGGAATGAAAGAGAGAAGAGACAGGAGGGAGTGTTTGTGATGAAACAAATGAATCTCAGAGTCTAAATGAGGATCATGTTTCGGCTCTGAGCAGGTCGTGATCCACTGTCCCAGAGATGTCACATCGATTCAGGCGACACACAGTCCAGAATAGATAAACCATCATCAAGGCTGTTTAAAGGACAGGAAGCCTCCTCTGTGCTCTGACACACATTCCCCTCTGTAATTACCTGAAGGCTTCAGGTCACAGGAAACATAAATCAACACTTCCTCCTGGTGGAGCTGCTGGGAACTGCAGACAGTGTACAGTAGTGACAGACAAATTTAGGATTAGTTTAAGATCAACTCAAAGGGGAGCCTGAACAATGCATGACCTGGACTTTAATTTGTATATTTTAAAATCCCTTATTTGTAATCACAAAAAAAACTGGTAGAAGATGCTGTGACTGGAGTCAAATGTTATCATTTCTGACCATAAAACAGTTTGTAGATCATAAATAAAGTCAGACAGCAGAAAGGGTTTTCATGATTTGATTGATTTTATTTGTAAGGCACCAGAAGTCCTTCCTTACTGCAGAACATTTCATATCATTTATAGTAAATTTTTGTTGCAGTTTTTTTTTCCTAAATGAAGCTATGATTTCAGACACAAAACGTTTTTTTTTTTTTTTTTTGCCAAAGTACACACTTTTTGTTTTACATTATACACAAAATAAGTATTTAAAAAAAGACTTTTACAAAGCTCAAAACGCTTACAATGCTTCACGCTATGAGGGGCAGAAAGTCAGAGAGTAAGGATGGAGGGGAGTGGTGGGTTAAGGAGGACAGGGATCGAAGGGTTTCAAAATAAAAAGGTCAAAGTACTGCAGGTCCCCCTGGTGTCACATCAGATTTGTAACACAAACAGCACAAGAATCATCCAGGACAGACGAGAGAAGATGCAGCCATTTACACATAAAGCTTTCTATGTATACTGTATAGAGGCGAGCACCTCCAACTACTTGTACAAATACATAAGAGTTTTATTTGTGTTTATAATGTCAGCTTTGTTGTTCTCCTTCTAGTTTACAGTTTAAAATAAATCAAGTGCATTGATCACAAAAAGTTTGGATAAAACAATCATTTTAAAGGAAATAAAGGGCTTCACTTGACACAAACGGATCTGGTTTCCCTGCAGACATGCATCCATGTGTGTGTTTCCGTCTACACATTCTGCATGTCACTACGAGTGCAGCATGGCGCTAGATACAAACAGCATGAGGTTGGATGGGAGGACGACGTGCCGCAATGCTTATTTCACAAGCGTGTTGTCGTGGAAACGGCGTTTTGTCACCGACCTGTACAACTGTTTATACACCACCTATACACATAAATACACAACAGCGGGCTTTGCTGAAGGGACAGCTTAACTCCAGATCCTTCAAAATGATGGGTTTTAATCTGAGATCTGGACTTGTCATCTCTACTGTTAAAAACATGTGCTTTACTATAATAAACACTTTGAAACTGAAAAAGGAAAACTGAACTTACAGCAGATCTAACAGGAACACGTTTATCTTTGAGGTCCAACGTGAACTAGACTCAACGACCTGCAATCAGATGTCAAGCAGTGTAATGGTTGGTTCTGGTTCCAAACCAGTTAAAAGTCCAGACACGAGCAGAAAGCCCCGCGAAGATCTCAGTCCTGCTGCTATAATGGAAGGTAATAATAATGTAATATTCCTAACAATAATAATCATGTATGGTATTAATGTTTACCTTTTTATTCAACCATCCCCATAACGTTCTCTTCAGTTTACTCTGACCAGACTCAAAGAGTTAGATGGTTTTTTCCAATTCTGGTTAAAACATCTTCTCCTAAAACATTCCTAGATGAATTTCATAATTTTACTACCGATCACATTTTACCTTCAGTAAATTTCACAAATGCTTGGATGTGCAACAAAATGTATTCAGGGTCAAAAATAAACAAGCAACAAAAGTTCAAATATCCTCACATTTTGGGTTTAGCAGATTATTTTGATTTGAGATTACATCATTTGTTTTGATGCCTTTTGACTGAGACTAATGTCTGTTATATGCTGCTTTCTATTCAGTGGTTTTAGAAAAAAAATTTGGTATAAACAAAAAAAAAATTATTTGGGGGCTTGTAACAAATCATTTTACCTGCAAGAGACATCCGCCTGAAACCGTTTATGGACCCTGTAGGAGACATTAGGATTCTATTTATACACTTAAAGTGTCAGAGAACTCAGTCCTACTTCACTTCTAACAGACTTGATGTCTAATCTGACACACGAGTTGGGAATTGTTTCACTTGTGCTTTATTTGCATCATTTACATGAAAATAACTTTCATATTAAGAGTTTTCCAGCTCTGTGTTGCCTGTAGGGGAGTCACTATGTGGACAGAGTCGAAGTATTTATATTTATTTGCGTTAAACTTGGATATAGTGGATTTCTATAACGAACATAAACCAACCGGGTTCTTGGACTGACCACATGCAGAGATAAATATCTAAACTCCAGTGGCTGTTTATTGGGTTTGTTCACTCAGCGTGGATGAATAGGCCTTTCACATGTAACGCAGCCTGTACTCGGGTCATCGACCTGCCTTTGTTTCACTTGCAAAGATTTTTGAAAGATGCTCGCCGCCCTCTGCTGTCAAACTCACACAGTGTCTGTTCCAATAATTAGTGCACATTACAGATTTTAAAAGGTGGTGGGAGAGCTGCAGCTTTTGTTACAGGTTGTTACCACAGACCTGATTCATGATGCCTCTCAGTTAAAGGACTCAGTAAAACTGGTTTATTCCATCTAGAAAAAGTTAGTTTGAACTTTTAACTCCCAACCCACTAATAGCTTAACCAAAAAGTCTGAAAAGTTAAGAATCTAATTACTGCTGATCGATGTGAGACTCTTATTTTAGGAGACTGAAGCTTCGTGTGTTGTGTCTAAAACTTTTTACAGTTTGTCAGGTTTCCCGTTTAAACACCTAAAGAATCAGTTCAGTCTCACAGATCCATCCTGCCAAACCTGTGCAGAAAAGAAGCAAGAGCATAAAGGAGAGTGAAGCGAGAGAAAGTACAGGAACTAAAAAGAAATTAACAGATGAAAATGAGGAAATAAAAAGCAGTAACCTGTGAAAATGTAGCTTAACACAAAAAAGAAACAATTTTAAATCACAACAGGGAAACAATTTCCTGGTGATAAAAATTAAAACTGCTAGTAAAACATTGCTTTTACTGTAAATATGAAGATATCAGAGTGGCACAAAGCTCTCCCACTAATGGGGTTGGTTAGAGGTCTGAAGCCGTGTCAGTGAGACAGGAGCCCGTGTTGGATCGGTTCTAAGAGGAGACTGTAGGGTCAGAGGGGGGTTCAGGTCTCTGTGATCAAAGAGCTGAGTGGAAACATCTAATCAGACTTGTCTCCGTCCTCCTCACGGTGGCTGTCAACGCCGTCGCGAGAAGCCTTCTCCTCCTTAGCCAGCTGGGCTTGGGAGGCCAGCAGAGAGGAGAGCGAGAAGAGACCCGAGGAAGAAGTGACGGCTGGGAGGGTTGGCTGGCTCAGGCCCAGAGGCAGGGGGGTCATGGGCAGGGCCAGACCCTGGAGCTGAGACAGCTGGTGAGCCTGGAGCTGCTGCTGCGAGGAAAGCAAACAACTCAGAGCCAGAAGACAGATCCAGAACAACAGAGTACAACATTATCAGAATAATCACACGTCATGATCCTGGTGGGTCTATTAGAGGAAACTCCCTCAGCTTACAATTTGTCACCAGCAGTCAGAAACTGGCTTCAACTAAAAGCTGTGACCTTTAATGTAAATATTACAATGATTATCTGGTTTATGAGATTCATATTCTGTATTACCAAACAAGACGTATTATAAAAAAACAGCCAAGAAAAGAAAAATGCTGAATGACGTCATCTGGGTCAACTAAACTCCAAACTCAAATAACAAAAAAGTGTTCTTCTAAAAAAAAAAAAGAAGAAGGTTTATTGGGAAAGAGGAATGCTGAATTGTAAAGATTTGTATATTAATTTATAAAAATTTTGAAAATAACATTTGTTCAAATCCAGGCTTTGCAACTTTTCTTAAATCCAATTCATAATTCCCACATCTTTAGCCATAACATAAAAATCATCCACAGCATGAAGACCCAGAGGATCCTACTGCAGCAGAACAACCACAGAGAAAATGACCTCAGAAACATTTAAATGTGTTTTAGAGCATTTCTGGTACAAATCATTTATGTTAGTTGAGCAACTATTTAATTTATGATGAATCTTCCAGGTTTTATCACTAATATAAGACACTAAAAGCACAGAAGTACAAAAAGACTGCTGTTTAAAAAATAAGAGATAAAAATATGTAGTAGCACCCAAGATTACTTAATCAATAAATCCATAAATAAAGGTCATTAGATAATAGAACTGATCAATACTGGGTGGGGCTGGAACATCCTACCCTTATGATGGAGTTCATCTCTGGAGGGGTGACCTGCTTGGCCCTCTCTATGGCTGCCAGGACCTGCTGCTGGTGCTGCAGACAGTGTGTGTGTGTGTGTTTGTGTGTGTGTGTGTGTGTGTGTGTAGTGTGTGTGTGTTGGAGGGAGGGTAGTCAGACAACAACAGCGAGACAGAAACAAGGGGAGGCGAGTTTGGGAGGGAAGAGAAAGGTGGAGAGGTTAGATCAATATCAATAGTCCCTACAGACACCCCCCCCCCGACAACCCTCGCTGCCGATGCACCTCCCCCCTGACCATTTAGCTATTCATCCAGTCATATATACACATACAAACACACACATGTACACAAAAGCCTGGTGTGACACCGCTGAATGAATGGCTGACTGGTGGGCTGTAATGGGTGGAGGTCAACCCCCTGGTGGGCAGATAAGAGCATGGCTTATCTGAATCACACAGCCATTTATTACACTGACACAGAAACACACACACACAGAAAAGAAGAGTGTGAAGGAGGAGGAGGCAGGCGAAGGAGGAAGCTGAGGGGAGGAAGAGGAGGTCAAAAAGGAAGGAGTTGGGGGAGGGAAAACCACAATGAAGGTTACAGATTAAATATGGCAGAGGAGGAGAAGGGAACACAGGAAGTGAGAGATGAAGAATGACGGGAGGAGAGGAGCGGGATGCTGAGTGAAGGGTCACCGAGTTGGAGAGGTAATGAGGCGGGAATGAGGGTGATCTCATTCCAGGAAGTGAGGAATAGAGCTGTGGGTCAGCGGGTTAGCGACAGCGTCGTATTAATGGGAGTGTATCAAAGTGTGTGTCGGAGCTCACCTCCTGAGACAGGTAGGGGAGGACTTGTGCGCAGATCCCATTCAATCTCTTCACGATTTCAGCCTGTGGAAGAAGAGTTAAACGACAAGGATGGAAATCAGTCATTCCTGTCAACAAACACCTTGTAGTTAGCAACTCCAGGGAACTATTTAATGATGTTTGAACATCTGTTGGTCTAATAACTTACAGCAGCAGGCTGACAATGTAAAATATCTCACATAAAGAAATTAAAATGCATCGTAATCACACCTGATCCAGTGCTGCTGACTGATGTTAGGAGATGTTTCACAGAGCAGACTAAAATCTACCAGGCTAAATCCCCCTCAGCGTAGGATGTGGGAACAAACTTCCACAAAAACCTGCTCTGACACAATTATCCGTCTAATGTTTCATCCTGATGGTTCCTTTATTATAAGCAAATAGCTTTTTTCTTTGCAAATGATGTTTTTACAGTTCAATAATAAAAACAATCATGTTTCCCCCAAAAGTTACGATGTGTAATTTTGACAGATCATAATAAGAAAGGTTTGGGTGTAAAAACCTCTAAAATGCACCAACTCTGCTTTAGTCCTTCGTTCTGGATGGGGTCAAGATGTCAGAACTGGAGGCAGCTTTTCTTAGAGGTGTCAGATTAGCGCGTTAATTACGATTAATTAATTACAGCCCTAATTATCGCGTTATTTTTTTTAATCGCGTTAATCGCATATTTAATCGCTTGACCGTTTCTGCATGCAGTCTGCCGCTGCAGTGATGTGTGTGTGCTGAGCTGGTCTCCTCGCGGTGTTTGTGTGTCACTGAGCAGCTCTGTGAGGCTCAGAGCGCCTCACTTTCAGGAAGTGATCACGTGACCTACGCATGACGCCGAGACAAAACAGCTGATGGCCATAGCGGTGTTATGAAACCGGCATCAGCGCTATTTATCTGACCCCGCTGCAACAGGAAGTGCAAATTAAAACGACCTGCTCATTTCACGAGCTACTCGACCGGAACCGATGACCACCGTCAGCCCAGCACAGCTCTGATCACTGATTACACGTAGCTGTCAGCCGGTTCGGTGCGCGACCGGCCGGCTGACAGCTTCCACTGCTTGTGGAGCGCCGTGCTGATCACTAGTAGCCTACACTGAGTGATCTGACGGACTACAACGGTTTATATTCAAAGTAACGGCGCGACGTGGCGCAGCGCTGATCGCTGGTGTATTTCAGCCTTAAATATCAGCTGGTCCGGTGCGCGACCGGCCGGCTCACAGTTTCCACTGCTTGTCCAGCACAGCGCTGACCACTGGTTACCAGTAGACCTAGTACACCGCTGGACTGGCGGTGTTATGAACCGGTCCAGTCAGCGGTGCCCGATGGAAGACATGGACGTAGTTTGGGGGGGTGCAGGGGGGACGTGTCCTCTGCTCGTTTTTAAAGTCAGTTTAGAGTCCTGTAGTGTTTACTGTCTAAAATAATGTTGCACTATATTAAATGGATTCTGGCTGTTGTTTTTAGGTGTAGGGTTGATATTATGGCTCTTTTTAAACAGTTCAGACCCTTTTCTCCACCTCCTCCCACCCCTGTATTCAAGTTGTGTCCCCCCACCTTTGAAATTTAGATTTTATTCTTGGTGGAAGATCAAATCAAACTTTATTTATAGAGCACATTTCCTGCAGAGCAACACAATGTGCTTTACAGCAAATAAAACAACCTAAAATCAGATGAGGGGTTAACAGAGCTGCTGCAGACTGAGTCCACTGACCAAAGTAATGGTTGCACTGGGACTGAATCTGTTCAAGTCTGTTAAACACAATAAATGACTTCATAAAGACACTTTATGTAGTTCTATATCAATCTACTGGTCTGACACAGTCATTTAATGAATTTAAATGACAATAACTCAAGATGAGGGCTTTCTTTAGCCATTTCTTTAGATGCGATTAAAAATGCGATTAATTAGATTAATTAATTACAGATCATAATTAATTAATCGCACAATTTTTTTAATCGCATGACAGCACTAGCTTTTCTTTTGTTTGTTGGTGTCAGTTTGTGCATCTCCTTGTTGATTTGATGTAGCTTGTGTGTATTTGTTAAACCAACCATATAGCATCTCAGTAATTATGCACTTTGAAATATTTTAAAATGCAAAACTAAAAACCTAACAGGTGAAAATCGATGCACCAGAACAACGTTCCCTAAAGGAGGGTTCACTCGTGGGAGAGCATGTATGGCTGCAAACTGCTGAGGCTCAAAGGGTTTTATTGAAAACTGCTGCCGTCATAGCGTCTGTGTGTCCAGAACAATATTATCTACTCAGATTCTGCTGAAAAAACTGATAGGATACCACTTTATGCTATGAATGGATAATGACCTAAAACACACTGCAAGACTAAAATTAATCAAATGAATGATCTTAGATGGCTGAGACAAAAACATGAAACCAATAAACATGAAGACTGAAGGCTAAAAGTAAAAAAAAAAATCTACCTTTTAATTTTTTATCTTTAATTATCTTTGAGGGATTAAACATCACATCATCATCAGTGTGGGAAACATCTACTATGACCTTCCCAAACTAGAAAAAGATATCTAGCATCACACTAGCACCCATATATCAAACTCCCTTTATTCCTCTCATTAATTAAGTTGCTTGTATCTAATACTCCTCTCAGAACTCACGGATACAGTCACACACAAAAACACACAAAGTAACAATCACTGATGCAGACACACAAAGGCTCCTTTCTCTTTCACCCCATGCACGTTCTCTGCCTTCCTTACATGCAGATCTTTTATCATATTTGGCTGGTAATCATCCAATCCGTCTGAGATATGCAAAGTAGCAGTAATTGTGTTAGAGCCTAATTCATGGCGTGATGAGGAGAGAGGGGCCCTCCTAACAATCATTAGGCATGCGGAGCACAGCTCCCCATCAGGAGCTCCACTCCTATCTGCTCGTCATTACACATACAATCTCCCTGACATCTCGAAAATGTCTCTCTAAAATGTCTCTGCGGGACTCGCTCCATGCCATCTATGGCTTTTCCTCTTTTTACTGCCCTTTAGTCTGTCTCTCACCCCCCCCAGGCCCCTCCTCTGGGGCCCCTCTCAGGTTTGTCTATCGAAACGTTGCTTTCATTCAAATCATCCGTTCAAATTTATCTCAACTTTTTTCCAAGCTTTCTATTGCAGCACTGGAACATGTAAGAATACAATATAAAAATTGTACAACAAATACTGACTGCTAGCATCATGTATTGTTGTTCTTAGGGACGGACTGTGTTTTTTATAACGTTAGAAGAATCGTTAAAATATAAGAATTCAAATAAATAATGCAGCAGTTTTTATTCACAGGCACCTGGTAGTGACACAATGCTCCGCAAGGCCACAAGGTGGCAGTAATGCACCAAGTCGTTTTTATAAATAAGACTGTGCATTTCATAATGTCATATTCTGAAAAGACAAAAAAATAAAAAGTCTAAATAATGTTCCACCAGTTTTTGTTCTCCGTTTTATCTGAGGATGCTTTCAGCTGCAGGAAAACCAGTAAACCTTATTCACTACAAATCTTCATCCAGTACATGATCTTTTTTAATCAAAAACATGAGAAAAAAGCTCTAAATCCTAACATTAGCCCTCATTAACGGTAATGTAATGAATTAAATCAGAATGACATTATAACGGCTTAGCTCTGATCAGTGTGTTTTCATGGAGTAGGAAACGGTTTGTTGTGCTGATACAAGTGATATATTCATTAACACTGTATGAGTAAAGAGGGAAATAAACACACGTTGTGAAAAGTGTGAATTGTTGGCACTCAACTTGTTTCCTGTGTGTTCCTTTGTGTTGTGCGTCTGTGTGTTGGGGGGGGATTGATCATTCAATGAGAATGTTTTAAATTATCCCCCAAATTCAGGAAATATTTTTGCTTGGCATTCAAATTTTAAAGTTAAGATACATTTTTATGGCAGTTCAAATATATATTAGACTCAAAATTAAATGTGTTCAGTCTGATTTTAAAAAGTTCTAAAGGAAACATTGAAGACAACCCAAATAACCCTGAAACTAAACAGACTTCCTCTGTGTCCTCGGCTTGTCTCTGGATGGCCTTCACTACGTTTAACTACGTCCTGCCAGATGTGGAAATTTATACAAGATCATTTTTCTCCAAGTAGTTCTTACCTTTCCTGCAATTTTAATCACAATGAGTGAAAGTCAACCTCGTCTTATTCACTAAAACCGATGCACTTTAAGAGGAAGTGAATATTCATTCCATTTTAACTATCTTTACTTCAACACTGAATATCTGTCTGAGGCATTCAGACGTTTATATGCAGGAGATTAAATTCAGACAAAATATAAAACAAAGGAAACTAACTCCTAGATTAATCTGTTATTCAGCCTTGCTTCTCCCTCTTCGAGACTAAACTAGAAAATACACAGAAAAGAAACAAAAGCTGGAAAATTTGTGAAAATAAAAAAGTGGAGAGGAATTTTTGTTGTTGAAAAAGAATAAAGTGATCAAGAGGGGGCAACTGTGAGCATCTCACATTGTGTGAGAAAGAAAAAAAAGGAGGGAAATGAAGATGGAGGAGAAAAAAGGAGGAGGAGGAGGAGAGAGGGGAGACCAGCTCGGCACAATGGGCCTAGACATGAATGCTCCTCGACACTCGTTTCCACACATCCCCTTCAATTTCAGCGCTCTAATGGAACTAACCACTCACCGCACCCACTCACACTGTGCACAAAGAAAATGTACACACACACACGAAAACCAGAGGAGCACACATGCACAATAACACACGGCTGCTTGTGAACACGTGCCAGCAATACACACATCAACTCAGGCATGATGAAAAGTACACACACACACACACACACACACACACACACACACACACACACACACACACACACACACATGCATTAGAACTTGTGCTGTCCTAACACTGACTTTTTTTCTTCTAAATTTTGGACTGAAAATGCAAAAACTCATGAGCAAATGTACAATAATATACACAAACACAGAACCTAACTTACATCTGTGAATTTTAATCAGACCAGGACAAAGGACACAGAGCTCTTGGTGTGAGTGTGTGTGAGTGTGTGTGTGCAGCATGCATCGCTGTGTCCATCTTGGCCTTCCAACCTCACAGTCTGTGTGGGTGCATAAATGTGAACGTTTTTAAGTCACAGATGCTGCTGCTTCTCTGTGTCCATTTGTCAGAGCATACTGCTTCTGCCAATATGGATGTCAGTGTGTGCCGTCAATCATAACGAATCAGTGTGTGCGCGTGCGTGTTGATGTGCAACTCCAGATGAGGTCACCGATAAGGGCTGGCCCTTTGGAGGCCTATTACTCTCTCCCACCGACAGGCTCAGCATAAATTACTCCTCCAGTTTAAACTGAAGCATAATCAGGATCTTCTCCTGCCGCAGCACAAAATCAAGCTAATACAGAAAAAAATGCTGTATGGATGAATTCTTTCTGCAGATTAGCAAATGTGTTGGTGCAGAAAATAAAATGAACTTTAAACAGAGAACAGTAACTAAACATTGTCAGACTGCATATTAGCTCAGAAGGAACAAGGAAAATCAACAAAATTCACTAACACATTTAACACAGATCCAGGAGCTAAAGTGATCTTACCTGTTTGTGCATCTCAATATTGAGTCCATAGGACATCTCATAGTACTAAAAAGAAGACAAACAAAAACAAAAAGGTTGAAGAATACATGGATCTACTGTGTGAAGAAGTGAAGAGCCTCTTCAAAATAACAGATTACAGAGAACCTCTTAATCCTTTACCAATTTGCCAACCCTTTGATTAAAAATCTATTCTAGCAATTTAGTTAAAGACAAAAAAACATTTATGTCTTTTATGAAGCAGGTTATGTCACAAAAACAAGACAGCGAAAAGGCTAAAGGTACAAATGAATAAAGTAAATTTCATAAACAAAACACCTTGAACTGAACATGATGCATATCTGTGATCTTAAAGCATCATCTCGAAGATTTCGATGCAACAAACACACTCCTGTAGGGGAAATATGGAACAGAGAGAGAAAAGACTGCAAGAAAGAGGCTTTTTGTGTAGGAAAGTGTGTGTTTGTGTGTGCACGCTCGTGTTCATTGTAAATGAGAGGGCCACCTTCCAGGCATCAACCCTGTTAATCACCCACTCTGTCTGCAGGGGTCTGGTTCTGTCACCGCAAAACAAACAACACACTGCTCTCACACACATTTATGTCAGTCGATTGCTCTTACACACACACACACACACACACACACACACACACACACACACACACACACACACACACACACACACATACACACACAATTTTTGTCTTCTGTTCAGTCTCACGCCAACAGGGTCTTGCTTGTCTGTGCACGTGCACACATATTAAACCCAATGAACGCACTCGTACACAGGCACACACACTGTATTTTTCTCCGTAGCTGCCCACGCAGACGCTCCCTAAAGTAATTACAGCACTGGGGAAATGGAGGTGCTGCTGCTGGCTGGGGGAGTGGGGCAACCTGATATGCTATTAGAGGAGAAGTGGGGAGGTCGCTGTGGGGATACAAGACTGGGCCTGCCACTGATGGATTGAAAATCTGTGTGTGTAGCTGTGGATGCATGTGTGCAAACGTATGTGCGTTTACATCATACTAAGTCCAGGAAAAGGGTTTCAAAATATTACATATAGAGTTCAATTTAATAGCAATACTTTGAGACAAAGATAAAACGTGGTAAATACTGCAGTACCATCAATGTAGTACTGACAACATAAAGCCTGGTTTATTAAACTATTATGACTGTCACAAGTTTAAGAAAATCTTACTTTGTTACCTAGACTGTAATGAGTATTTGAATCTGTTATAATGCTACAAAATTACTATTTTAACAGAATATACCTTTTATTATCATTATTGATCCTCCTGCCACCAAACTTGACACCCTCCACACCACAGCTGTGCCTAGAAATTCTGTCCATAAAGGTTATGAACAGAACCGGTGACAATGGGCAGCCCTGAAGGAGTCCAACCCGTCACTGGGAACAGGTCTGACTGCCGGCTGTGCTGACCAGACTCGCACTCATCTAGTACAGCTACTGAATGGCCATCTACCCCATACAGTGCGGTGGATGGGACGGTCGTAAGCCTTCTCCAAATCCACAAAACACACGTGGATTGGTTGGATAAACTCCCATGCCCCCTCCATCACCCTAGAAAGGGTGAAGAGCTGGTCCACGGTTCCAAGGCCAGGATGAAAACCACATTGCTCCTCCTCAATCTGAGATTCAACCATCGACTGGACCCTCCTCTCCTGTACCCTGGAGTGGACCTTTCCTGGGAGGTTGAGGAGTGTGATCCCCCTATAGTTGGAACACTTCTTGAAAACACAGACCACCACCCCGTTCTGCCACGCCACAGGAACTGTCCCCGATGACCACGAATTGTTGCAGAAATGTGTCAACCAAGACAGTTCCAAATCAGTATATCCATCCATCCGATTTGATCTATTTTGTGACCCAAAGCACCCAGAACATAAGCAAAGTAATCATGTTGAGTTTTTTTTTAAGGAGTTAAAAACCATTTTCGTCAGCTGAACTTTATCACGTCTATTGAAGTTGCTGTTGATCACACTGAGGACTAAAAAAAGTAAACCAAATTAGTCAAATGCATTTGGTGGTTTTATCAATAAATTTATTAAGATTACAGGTTTCTACAGGTTTGGGGCATTTTTATTGGTGCCTTTAAACATAAACAGTAAAAAAAAAAAAAAAATCCCAAAATCAAAAAAGCAAAGCCTAATTTTTTATTGTACAGAATTACACTCATCTTTTTATAATCTGAGCTCTCTTCCCTCTTTCTTTCTCAACCCTGACTGATCATCTCAGCTCCGTCTCACCAGCTGATTAGAGCAGCATGAATGGCTGAGTGTGAATTTTGTGTTTACAGAAAGTAACAGTGCACATCTTAAAGATGGTAGATACTACAAGCGATTTTGTGTACTGAACCTGAAATGTGCGAGAGAGGTGGAAATAAAATGGTAGGAATCCTCAAACTGTAAAAAAAAGTGGAGTTGAAATGCAACTATTGGACTTTTCCTTTCAAGCTGCTAAAATTCTCTCAATTGCAAATCCAAACCAAAGCAATGACCACCAAATACATGCAGCCAGCTTAAAATCTTAGTGCGCTGTAAAACTGCAATATTGCACTGCAGACCAAAGTAGTGATTACACATGTTGATGTAAATCAGAGCCGTTAAGAAGACTAAACAAACATGAAAAAGCATCCAAACATGGATAAGAAACCTCAAATTTCTGTTCACTACTTCATGTTGATGACATCACACTGTGGGCTGGGAGACATGTTCCTGACCATCAAAGGAATAATGAAAACGGGTAATCATGGACGATGGCATATCTTCAGTCAAAAATGACCTTTATGGTGTCTTAATTTACAAATCCTAACTATTCAAAGTGCAACAGAATATACATAAACACTTAAGGTCAATCACACACAACCGTTTTGAATTTCAGGGTTCTTAGCATCATTCTGTTTATAACCATGCCTTTATGTGCTGTTAATACCTGAATGTGTGTGTTAAGCGGTGTCTTCTAGTTGGCCTGAAAAACAAACTAAGTGAGTATGTCTAGTTTGTGTGTCTCTGCTGGCCTGCTGATGGTGGATAGAGCAGCACAGCGGCAAAGATTAGATGAGATTAAAGCCAGTCAGAGGATCAATTAGAGGCAAAACATCAGACGGCTACACAGCTATGGCTAGCAACAATGAGATTAGCCCCGAGGTGGAGCAGAGTGCAGACAAGCACCACTGTGTTTGTGTGTCTGTTAGTGTGTGCGAAGAAAGAAACAAAGGAAGATGGGAAAACACTGGGACTGGAAGAGAATAAGGAAGGACTAATGTACACCAATAAGCCATAACATGAAAATAAAACACATTATCTCTTCAGAACATCACCTAGCAAAGCAAACCAACTTCACTGAAGCTGTTTTCCTGATGGCAGCGGTCTCGTAAAGCAGCCACAACAATTACTTAAATAAGAATCGAAGGGACAGAACACATTTATGAGGTTGCAAAGTTTAAAGATATCAGTCCAACTGAGCATTTGTGGAATGTAAATGATAAAACTGTCCAATTCATGAAGAGCCCCAGCTTGCAAATCACAGGACTTTAAAGACTTGGTATCGACAGCGTAGTGTCAGATACCACGGCGGACTTTTAGTGGCCTATGATTGCTCAGTGGGTCAGCGCGGTTTTACTGCTAAATAATCAATCCGTCCATTTTCTGCTAACTATCCAAGTTTAGGTCATTAAGGTAACAAATCCAGGAGGAAAACCTAGATACTGTTCTACCCAGTGACACTCTCTGGCTCCTCCTTAGGGATCCGGCCAGAGAAGATATACAATGGAACAAGTCCAGAAAACGTTGGGTTACTTAACGTAATCCCTGGTTCTTTGATAACAGAGTGAGGTGTTTCACTATGGGAATCGCCTTGGCGTGACCAACTACGGAAGCTCCAATGACATCACGTCTGTCTGTGACAGACAGGTTGAGCCGTGCTCGGGCTCCACCCACCCGACCTTACCACGGCCAACCGACCCCTCCTACTCATTCTGGGCAGATTTCTTTCCGTGCCCATGCAAGGAGGGAATTGTTGGTGAAACACCTCACTCTGTTATCAAAGAACCAGGGATTACGTTAAGTAACCCAACATTCTTTTTCTAACTTCGTTCGGTGTTTCACTATGGGAGATATGGCCCGCTCCCGGATTGCATGGTTAACCCTGAGACTGCCAACCACAACAGCCTCCAGCCACGCATTATGCGGGCTCCGTAGAACCTGCCTCAAGCACGGAGTGCGCCAATGATGGCCGGGACACGTCCAGCCTGTAAAATCGTGCAAACGTAAGCGGTGTTGCCCAGCTAGCCGCTGCACAAATATCCTGGACCGATACCCCACGGAGTAAGGCCCAAGATGTAGCCATGCTCCTAGTAGAATGAGCCTTCAACCCGACAGGGGGTTGAGCACCCTTACATCTATAAGAAAGACTGATAGCCTCCACAATCCAGTGAGCTAGCCTTTGACGGGACACAGGTTTGCCCTTATGGGCGGTGGCCCAAGAAACAAACAGCTGGTCAGACTTCCTGAAACCAGACGTCCTGTCCACATAAGTCTTTAAAGCCCGAACAGGGCATAGACAGTTAAGCTCCTGTTCCTCTGCTGAGGAAAAAGGAGGGGGGTGGAATGCCAACAGCTCCACTGAAGAACACCTATATGATGAATCCATCACCTTAGGCACAAACGCCGGATTGGGCCTTAAACACACCTTAGTGAAGCCCGGGGCCCACTGTAAACAAGAAGGACTGATCGACAAAGCCTGTAGATCACTCACTCTCTTAGCCGTGGCCAAAGCCAAAAGCAGAACCACCTTCAAAGAGAGTACTTTCATACTAGCCCCCTCCAACGGTTCAAAAGGATGATGACAGAGAGCCTCTAGCACAAGCGAGAGGTCCCACAACGGCACCAGCGGTCTAGAGACCGGCAGTTTGCGGCGTGCGCCCCTCATAAAGCGACACACCAAAAGGTGCTGACCCACAGGTTTGTCACCAAACCCCACATGGCAGGCTGAAATAGCCGCCAGATAAAC
>SSNR01000011.1:3564397-3576358 GCA_006937965.1 Callopanchax toddi
CCCTCGGTGCTAACGACAGACCGAACGGGATGGTTTGAAACTCGTAGGTTGTGCTCTGATAAGCAAACCTGAGAAACCTCCTGTGTGGTGGATAAACAGCGATGTGAAAATACGCGTCCGCGAGGTCGATTGTTACGAACCAATCCCCGGGACGGATGGAGCGACAGAGTGTTTTGTGAGTCAACATTCTGAACGTGTACTTGCGTAAGTGTTTGTTCAACACACGCAGGTCGAGTATAGGGCGGAGCGTTTTCCCGTCTTTCTTCGGAATGAGGAAGTAACGAGAGTAAAACCCCTGGTGGGCCTCGACGTCCGGTACCTTTCTGATGGCTTGTTTGTCCAACAGTGAAGCGATTTCGTCCTCCAGGACGTGCGCTGAATCCACTCCGGTTCCGGAGGTTATAATCCCATTGAAACGGGGCGGCTTCGTGGCAAACTGGAGCCTGTAACCCCGAGAAATGGTCCCCAGGACCCACGAGGGGACTGCGCATGCGCGCCACTGTTCGACCCGAGCCGACAGGGCCTCGTGTTTGGGTGACGTCACCTTCGTGACCCCCGACGACTCGGCCGATCCGGACGAAAGAGCTCGAGCTCCCCCTGTTGGACAGAAAGGTGGTTTGACCCAAGTTTCTGTTTTCACCTTTTTTGCTGGTGGAGAGCAGTTTGCCCTTGGCTGTGTGCCTGGTTGCAGAACTGAACTCTTTATTTCGAGATTTTTCCCTGGAATAAAACGGGACACACTTGGACTCAAACAAGAGTTTATTTCCAAAGTGTTTTGGAGTGTGCAACAAAACAGAGGTGCCTGGGAACACAATATTCTCTGCACTACACTCCTCCCTCCTCTCTGAACCTGGGAAAGAGGGGTGAATCGAACTCCTGCTGAAGTGGGAACTGCAGGAGAGACCAAATCCCAAACACAAAGACTTGTTTCCCCGTCCGACAGCCTCCTCTTTCTTGAAGGAGGGGAAAGCAGAGGAGGAGCGGCTAGGATGTTCGCTTCTTCTTGCCCTCGCCGGGGTGAGACGAGCGGTTCCTGGCAGCCACTGCTGCGAAGGAGTGCTTGCCCCATGGACGGGGGTTCTCCGCCTTTTTTGGTTGTCCTCCTGTTTGTCTCTGTGACCTGGCACCACCTTGCCGGCCCTGTATAGCCGTGGCAGGTGCTGTAAAACCAGGTCTGGGTCCCTGGGCGGGATGAGGGTTTTGCTTACGAGGTAAGCAGAGATTAAAGGCCTCGCCTTCCTGCTTCCTGCGAGTGCTCGTCTCCCTCATCCTCTCCAAAGCTGGGCCAAAGAGACCTTTGGAGGGGTCATATGGGGCGTCCATGACCTCCGCCTTCTGGGTATCACCCAGACCCGAGAGGTTTAGCCATAAAGCTCTCTCACCAGAGACAGCCAGCCCCATCACACGACCACAGCCCTGAACTGCTCCCCTGGAGGAGCGCAGGATGAGATCGTTAACCACACAGATTTCATCCCACAGAGTAGGGTTTGGAGCGCCAGAGTCCAGCTGGCGGCCCATCTCCTCCAAGATTTCTCCTTGGTATGCAGACAACAGTGTAACTGCATTAAGAGAACACACAGACTGACCAGCATACTTGTACATTCTCTGATAAATAGATGCCGTGAGGCGGTCTAATTTGGATGGAAGAGAGATGCTTGACGATGCTGACACAGACCTGCGGTTGGGGTGAAGGTGGTAAGCCACTGAAGGCTCCACAGCTGGGGGTTCGGTCAGCCCCAGCTCACCCATTCCCTGAACCTCAAGTTTAGAGCATCCTTTGGTGGGGAGTTTGCTCTTAAACGGGCTCGACCAGTGACGGCTCATCTCCCTCATGCAACCTGGAACAGCTGGCAGGAGTTGTTTGGCTGGTGCAGAGGCTGGTGGAAGCCTCTTACCATCGTACAGGTCACGTTCCACTCCTTCTGCCCCTTGGGCTGCAGGCCACTGGATACCCAGCTTTGTGGCTGCGCGCCGACAGACCTCATACAGGTCAGTGTCCCCCTGGGGAGCCGTGTCAGCTCCACTGGGTGGCCTGGAGTGTTGAGCCGGAAAAGTGGAGTCCTCCTCCTCTTCCTCCATGTCCTCCAGATCAAGGAGGTCGGAGTTCGCGTCCCCTTCAGCCTCGACGCCGCCAGTTTCGAGCTCCTCGCTATCGAGAAGCCCCTCAAACAGCGGCGGGAGCGGGGACTCCTGCTCCATCATGTACGCCCAGCTCGTGGTGGCCCGCGGCTGACGGCTGTCGCCTGCAGCCACCAGTGCGGCTGAGGGGAGACCCGGGTCCCGGCTACTCGCCACTGCCACTCTCAGCCTCCTTTCCAGGATCTTTTCCGGCATCGAGGAGCAGTGCGGGCACGCCTGCGGGTCAGCCAGCGAAGCTTGGGTGTGTTTAGAGCCCATGCACGCGATGCACATAGGATGGGGGTCCCTGCCCGAAACCGAAGCGCCGCATGACGCTGGGCACGGGCGGGATACAACCTCCTTAGCTTTCGGTTCCGACCCCTCTACGGGAGCGGACTTTGAAGCCATAGCGCTAACGGCAGAAAAGCGCGTCTTGACACGGTCGCCTTACTATCGTTAGCCTGGAAGCCACGTACAGGTCAGCTCGTCTTGACACGGTAGCTGCACCTAACGCAGCTCGCTAGCAAACTAATGCTAACCAAACAACAAGATAAGCTCGCCTTAACGCGTTAGCTTGCGCCACACTCACGACCACCGCTCTGACAACAACGACAGAGAAGCAGACGGAACAGTTTGCCTTGACGCGGTCACTGCTTCCGCTATAAAGTGTAGCAAATATACTCTGCACGAGTACTCACTCAGCACTATCCAGACCAGCGTCGGTAAGCCGCGTTCGGCGGCGCTGTCCTTAACGGTGCACCTGGGAACGGTTGAGCAGCTAAACCAGCTAGCCTGAAGGCACTGAGGGAGCTCCAGTGTAGTCTTCTCACGGGAAGAAAGCAAGAATGAGTAGGAGGGGTCGGTTGGCCGTGGTAAGGTCGGGTGGGTGGAGCCCGAGCACGGCTCAACCTGTCTGTCACAGACAGACGTGATGTCATTGGAGCTTCCGTAGTTGGTCACGCCAAGGCGATTCCCATAGTGAAACACCGAACGAAGTTAGAAAAAGAACCTCCAGAGAGAGAGGTGACCACAACGCATCATAATCTGATACACAAACCACCTCAAATGACTTATTTTGCTGTAGAGGAGCAGCGGTTCACCTTAGGAGCTCCACACAGATGATAAAGCTCCTCACTTCAAAACCTGGACATGATAGGGAGAAAGCTCATTTCAGGATCTCATTATATTGGTCTGGATTTAAATCTCATGACCATAAGTGAGGATCAGAATGTAGATCTGCCTTTTGGCTCAGCTCTTTCACAACAAACCATAACTCTTGATGGTTTCACCAGAGGCAGACTGACTCTCTACCCTCAGGGAGCATTTCACCATTTTCCAGTTGGGAACCATGATTTCACACTTTGAGGATTCTCATCCAATAAAATACTGACCTACTGAATATTAAGCAGGGGGTCAGAGAGCTATAACTGATTGGTTTATAAAAGTAACAACAAAGGCAAAAAAGAATGAGTCTTTTTTTATTTTAACTATAATATTTGAACACACCAATACAATGTTGAAAACATTCTAGACTCAGAAAAGTAACAAGACATATTGTATTGGTACAAGAGTAAAACTACTGTTTGCAGAGTATGGATGGATGACCAGTACTGAGTAGAAGCTGCTGCCAAACTATAAAAACCATTATACAAATGAATGATGCTCAAAGAGAAGACCAATAGAAAGAATGTGTAAGTAAGGGTGTGAAATTGTAAAAATACAAAAAAAAACCCCACCATAACACGAGATAACTCACCATGATATAATGACGCTGCATCTCTGACTTCTCACTCGCCAGCTTGTCACATTCAAGCTTCAAACTGTAGAGAGTGAAAGAGAGAAGATGAACAAAGTCAGAAACACTCGTTCAGCTTGATGGTCTTTCCTCTAAAGTGCTGACACGAGGTAACTTTTCTACCCCCTTCATCATCATTACCTCAACTTTCACCAGCAGCACAGTCATTACCTTCATAATCACTAAAATCTCCTCCATCTTCATCACTACCAGCCCATTTTCATCATCTCCATCACCGCTGCAGCCTATATCATCATAGACACTTCCATTATCATCACCACCCATATCCTCACCTTTAGAAGGCGGTGACAGTGTTTGACAGGTGCTGATTGACAGGAGGGGTTTGAACTGGTTCTGGTTGTCATTAGATGAACTTGCTCTGAACTCTAGAGTCTATCAAATGTATGTTTTTCTACTCAGAAAAGATGCAGTGAAGTAAAAAAAAAAAAATCTAAACACTACTACAGCAATCCCTGAACCTTACGGCAGCCATTAGCTGTAATCATGTCAGAGCTGATGTCACGCGAGGCGACATGTCAAAGGAGAGCACGTCAACAAGTCAGCCTACGTGTCAAATAAAAATGACAAAAACAGCCCCTCCATGAGTTTGATTGAAGCACCCAGTTAAAAAGTGCCAGTCTCAGACGGCATCATTTATTCTGAGAACTTGGTGAGGTTTAATAAAATATGCTCAGACACATGGTGGAAAGGTTTAGATTGGAGATAAGTCTGTTTCCTGTTTGATGGTGTGTATATTAATGCTGGGATGTTCTCTTCAGCTGTCTGCAGAAATGACAGCTCGATTATAGCGACTGCTGGCTGAGTCTTCATCGTTGTTAGTCTTAACTGGCAGATGGAAAACGGTGCAACACACATTCAGTGATGTGAGCATCCTCACACACACACAGTTGGTAGAGTTTTTTATAATTATCACACCAGATGCTGTCATTTCAGACTTGGTTGAGTGTTCATTGTTGTTCTGACTTGAAGTTCGTTACTACAAGAAAAAAACCAACACTGAAATTTAATTGTCTTATTTAATATCCAACGGGGAGCTGAACATTGTAATTACCATAATAAACCTTTAATCATAAAATATATTAATAAATTATTTAGAAGAATGGCAAAAAGTACTTTTTTAAGTTCAACTAAAGGTGTTACCTATCAGAATATGAAGAAATGTCACCAGATACCTGAGGCAAGTGTAACCTTAGATGAATATCAAAATATTTGACATTTTATTAAAAAAAAAGAGTAACGCCACATTTTCTCAGTTTATAAAACGGTGTGTGTTTTTTTAAAGTAACTTTTGTCTAAATGATTTCAACATATAAGCTGTACCACTAGGTGGAGAGAATTATCATGTATCAAAATACAGAGAAAGAACATTTTAGTCTGGACTCCATTCGTCCTTCTTAAAATGCATAAATGGTACAACGTTCTCTCAGTTATGAGCCTTATCAGCACATGATCAGACAGAATTGATAACAGGCTGTGGGTAAAGTGAGACAGATGTAGAGGAACCCTGTAAAAATAGCTCTGTTGTTTGCATCAGTTTTTCCTCACCAACAAACTGTTTTGCACTGTTTTTGTTTAGATGCAAACGCAGCAATGAAATCTTAATAAAAAAAAAAAAATCCAGTCTTGTGGATGGAGCCTTAACTGAAATACATGAGCACATATATCCTTACAGCTTTCATGGCTTTAAAAAGGGTTACCAGCAGCCAGGTGCTGATAATCAAAAGCACTTGATTAGATAACGATCATCAGGTGTGAATAGCTCTATTAAAGCAGGTTAGGTCTGCCGTACTGGTTCAGATTTGGAGCACTGAGGTGAGCGAACCTCTGTTGTGCCATTGAGGAAAAGCACTAGCAATAATCTTAATGAAGTAACTGCTGTAAACCTGACCATGTCGGACCAAATAACATTAAGGTAATCAAGTATTCCTCTTCGTGTGTGGGACTGGAAACCATTTTTTGTTGTGGGCAATTTAAACAATAAGTAAATCAAGTTTTGTGTATTGGTGCATTTTTGGCTCCTCTGAGCTACCAAAGCATTAGTTTCACATAGCAGTACGGCAAGCGACAGCAACAACATCATAGCACACATGAAACAGCAACCACATGGCTACCGGTGAGAGTGGGAAGTTTGTTCCATGGGTTTGCTATGACAGACGTGGAGCAAGAGACCGAGTATGAGAGTAAGTTCTTCTCAGATCACTTTTTTTCTCACGTTGAGTTAGTCGCTGTAGCGTGATGGCTGTCCAGCTAAACCAGAGAAGAAATGCTGCTTGAAATTCAGGTTCAGGGGTAGGTGTTTCATGTGTTTGGTGAAAACCAAATAAAGAATATCTGAAAAACTACCAGCTGTCAAACATGGTGGCAGAGAGCTGATGAGAGTTGACAATACCACTTTTAATTAGTCATGCTCTCACAGCTGCTGAAAAGAAATACCTCACATTCTAATATTACTTTCTTCCACAAGGCATTTAAAAAGCTGAAAATGTACTAAGGGTTTTAATGAGAAGCTCAAACACACACTGAGCAGAAGATAAAAGATAAAACTGATCAATTAATTAAATATATATACTAGTTGGAGTAAAATAAGAAACTTATTGCCGTGTAGATTAGCCTGTGCCCAAAATGTCAGTTCCCTTTAAAGGTTAGATGTCTGATTTCTGACACCATGGCAACCATGTCCTACTTACCAATACTTGCATGGAGGGTAAATTTACTTTTTACTGCAAAGGGTAAACCTATATTATTGCCCGATACAGTATGTGGATGAGCAGTGTCCACTTACCCAAAACACTACCTTTTACTCCTACATAAAAACCTCTGCTATCCCCGTGTATATACGCATAGGCTATATAACAAGTTGTCATGACGACAGGCGTCCTCACTAGCAGCCTATCGTATATTGGCTCGGTGCCTCCGCTGATTGCTGCTCGGCAGCCCCAGGGTCTGCACCGCTGTTCTCAAACGACACTTTGATGGAGTTTTATTGCTGTTCCTTCCGTCTCTAAATCGCTCCTGCTGTCATCTTTATTTTGATTTATGTATTCCCTGATCTATTTATGCACGTGAAATAAGGGAGGGGAGAAGAGGTGGGAGAATTGGAGAGAGAGTTGGGAGGGGGTGGCGGTGGAAGGAGGAAGACAACGACAGCTACAATGCTCGGTACTATACCCAGGGGAACGCCTGCGGAACATTTGCCTTTTAAAGTCTTCAGCAACAGACAAGCTAAGCGTAGCAGCAGAGCGCTACAAAGCCTCGTTTGTGGCTCCCTAGACCCCCACCCCATCCCTCCTCCTGAGTCAATAGGCACTGTATGCATGTTCTGTATCCTCAGACAAAAGAGGTTTTCTTTTAACTGCGCCCTCAGTCTCTGAAGAGGGTTAAACGGCGCTGCTCACTGTTATGGGAATAACAAAACCAAAGGCGAGGGGAGAAAAAAAAATACGAAGGGCGTTATTGCAGCATCAGAATCCTCTGCATACAAGAGTGATCAGACCACAGCAGGGATTTTACACACGGTATGTTTTGCTTTCATGTGCCTTTGACTGTCTCTGCAACTGGCAGAGGCAAGTCTCTGGAAGGTTCTGGGAGTACAGGTACAGAGGAACAAACCAAGCTCCTCCGGAAGGAAGGCAGGCTTCAAAGACTCCTTTCTCACAGAGAGATGATTTCTAAGTGAGATGCAAACCCTGTGGCACCCCCCTCTTTAGAACAGCTATCAAACAGATCAGTGAAGGTCAGACTTTGGAGATATGGCAGACCTCTGGAGCTGGAGCAGTATTTAAGCAGTACAGGAAGATCAATATCCAAGGGAAAACATGAGTGATTTAGAAATGAATCAATGAACAACCTTTCTGGAGTGTACAGTACAGTGCAGTGATAAAGCTGAGGAGGAAGTAGAACAAAGTTACACATCTAAATTTATCACACTGCCGTGGGATCCGGTGAGTTAATAGTACATTTTACTGCAGGCAAGTCTGCTATTTCCTAACAACTTCTGAATATTTTCTTGAGGGTTTCTTTTAAAGAATGATGTAATTTGGTACTAACTGTAGAAAAACGCTAAATTTAACTTGTTAGTTCTTACTGTGTATTTGAAATTAAGTAGACGTGTAACAAATAGAAATTATAGGTTTGGCAAAATATACAGAGCAAGCAAAACACATTTAGACTTGATTCGAGTTTTAGATGTTTTGTTTTGTTGCCATTGTACAGTGGATTCAGCTGATTCCCCCCTCAATTTCTGCTAATTATCCCGTATTTCTCCTAATCTAATTTCCCTTTAGGGGACTTTATCTTTAGGGGTTTATGGCATTGATAACACCTTCTGGACTCAGTCTGCAGTATTCTTTTCTTTATTTTTATTAGTTTCCAAGCACCTGTTACAGAAAAACCTCCCCACATAATGACAGGACCATCACCATGTTTGACTGTAGGAGAGTGTTACAGAAGCTCAGTTTCACATTTCTTTTACACTCAGAGGCTTTTAGGTGGCTGTTAGTCAACTCCTAATGGCTGCCAAACAGCTTTCAGTAAAGAATGGTTCTGCCTGGACTCTTCCATAAAGACCTGCTGTGGAAGGAACTCTGAATCTCACTTGCAGTAAAGTGAAGTTCTTTAAATTCAGTAAGGTTCACTTTAAACAGTGATTAATGCATCTTTCTGTTGTATTTGTCACAACTAGGTGAACTCGACTGATGAGAGCATAAAAAATAAATGACCTGGAATGGTCTGAGAAGTTCTACTTAGATTTTTGCAATTAGAAAATGTTACATCTTATTATGTCTTTTAACACACAGCATGCAAGTTAAAAAAATGATACACTCCAGTGTGACCATATGATGACATGAAGCAGCTAAGCAGAGGAACATGCTCTTAGTAAGAAGACCGACTGTTTTCAGGTTCCTGTGAGTGTGTGTCTGTAAATCTGAGTGTGTCAGTGTGAGTACCTGTGGTATTGTGCTTGAAGAAACTGGAACTCATCCTTGATCCTGTCACAGGAGTCAGAGGTTGTGAATTTCAGCTGCTGCGATGAGGCCTGCCAAAAAGGTAAACAGGAGAAGAAACAGTGAGAACAGAAACAAATGGAGAAAATAAGCTTCATGGGGTAATAAATCTAAAGATGATGAAATCAAGCAGTTTTGACTTGCCACAGTCCAAATATATGATAACAAGCATTGATTTTATAAGAATTGAATGCCATTCATTCGTTTCCACTTACATGTCAAATGCTCAAAACCTTGAGCTCCCAAGATGTGCACACACAAAAACAAAACAAAAAACTATTTTGTGACTGAGATCTTGAACCTGCTTTATGATATCTCACAAAAAAAAAAAAAAAAAAAAAAAAAAAAAAAAAAAAAAAAAAAAAAAAAAAAAAATGAAACAACAAAAAACAAAGTTCACTGATGAGAAGTAGGTTTTTCTAAGACTCTTACAATAATATGACCTGGCAAAAAAAAGATGTGAGGAAAGAACGTTCCATGTGCAAGAAAGCCAAAGACGATTTTTGTTTACTTTATATATAAACAAACATTTTAAATCTTGAAATTCAGCAAATCCAGATTCAGGTCTTCTCTAACTGACAGACACCTGGCATCTTCTCTTACCCAGCCATCTCAGGTAAGCTACATTTGTTCACACAACAAAACGACATTTCTTTCACTGAAAAATAAACCCATATGTTCTTTCATTTAGCCTAGACATTATTTTATAGCTTTTGCTGTAATTCTGTTCACACTACCATCCCCAGGCAGTGGTGGCTGGTTGAGTGTGAGGCACAGCAGGCGCCAAACTCATACAAGGACAAAACCTCATTATTTTTCAGCAGGTGGGTCAAATGGTAGTGGGAGAAAAACCCGATTTGACCACTTACAGGAAGTTAACCGTGCTCTTAAAAATTGACCTGGTGCTTTGTACCCTACTCATTATATGTTGCTCAACTTCCTTCTTACGCACAATCAGGCTGCTTTGAATTCACTGAACCAAGTCTGGAGGAAACGCTAAGCAACAAGACTGCTTCAGGTTATAGGAATAGATCTACTCGCTTCAAAGGCAGAAATATTCGTTTTCTCTTTTGTAGCTGATGTTTAAGGTTTTGGACTAGTTTATGCTAGTCTTATTGTATATATCTTATATGATTAAGTTCAGACAGGACATATAAAAGTATCATTTGAGTAACAAACATTAAGGCAAACACAGTAAGGAATTTAAACAAAAACTGCAACAAGCAGTGACCTTGGACATCACATTTCCAAATGTCATGAGAAGTGTTGATATTATCAGGGTGCCATCACACACACATAAACCTCCAATCCACGCAGGCCAGACCGTTGCTTGGAGACAGAGGTTTCTCCTGTAAAACAGAATAACCTTCTCTCTTATCGCTCGAGCCAACATGGCATGGACCAAATTCAGCAAAACAACAGCTTGGCTATGTGGGTCCGTGCCACACTGAGCCTGTGTCAACACTTGGCAACAAGCAGTTGCACAAATGACACTGCAGTGTGTGTGTGTGTGTGTCCGGTCTGCCCACTTTGCCAGAGGGCAGTGTTGTCGCTCAAGATCCGATTTCCTTCCTGTGAAGCCCAGAATGCAAACATTTAAAATACCAAAGTTTGAGTCAACTGCCTCAGGTAGTCAGAGCAAGGAAGAGGATGAAGTTGAGAAGCAGAACAGAAAATGAATAAAAAGACAACAAGAGCTTCAACACAACTAAGCAACAAAATGATGAGGTACAACACTGGTTTAGTGTTTAAGCCCCTTTGGATATCAAAAACAATGATTAAAAAATCTCTCTGATTAGGTAAAACTTTAACCAAAAAGTGAAGGTAAATGCTAAAACATATGTAACAATGTGCTAGGAGGCTTTAATCCAGCAATCAGTTGTTTACCAATCTGAATTCAAATGAACAAATATATAAATAAATCATGTAAACACACCGCCAACTGATCAGTCCAAGCATGTTGCAAACATTGATAACATTTTTTAAATGCTCCTTTAGGGTACGCTTCTTATATATGGTCCTTTCACCTCCCAGCGGTACACAGGATGTTATTTCCCCCATATGGGAATAATGTTTGGTCGTAACCAGATCAAAGAAGGCAGAGGGCAATGGTCAACATCTGTTTGCCTGGGGTAATAAGATAAATGTTACACTTACTTGACCTTCTACCTGAAACATTTTCACTAGCTTTAACACAGATCAGAAGTTACAGAGACGAGGTTACATATCCTGACCCAAACTCAAAACTGTCCACATTCAGGGGATGCTCAGCACTCTGTGTACAAAGTAAACTAAAGATGGTGGCTGGACCTGAAAAGGTACGTTAAAACACAGTTTTACTACCAAACCAGAACGCTCTCCAGTACACAATGCTAACAGGGTTTATTACCTCCTTCTCAGTCAGAGACCAAAACAAGGTGCTCTACTGAGGCCTGAGTGTGCACAACAGATGGATGCCCATAATGTTAATGAAATACTGCAGTAATATTGTGACACGTGCCATCTGTCGTGACAAAAAGGGGCTGCATGCTGTGTGAGTGAATATGCACTTGTGCAAGAATGAGAGTGAAGCTAATAATTATATATGCGTGTGTGTAAATGCTCTCGTTACTGTAGAGATGATTAGTCTAGAAAGGGTGTATGGGCGAGGAAGAAATTTGCATTTAAAAGCAAAAGAAATCTCAACACTGTAGTGGGACAGCTACTAGTATGATGACTGGACTCAAAAAGAACAAATATCCACTGCTATGAGTCATACACAGGGACATACCCCACAAACACACACACATGGAGAGTCACATGCAAAATCTGCATAGCGCATACACATGTGCACACATGGCACCTAAATGTAGGACAATCTCTAATTTGATTCTGCCCTGCTCCTTTGAGACGTAATTAAAGCATTAAAAAGCTTTGTGGGCTGCTGAGGCAATTGAGACAGTCTTCAGCGAATAAATGGGATTCATCGTTTCAGGAAATTGCTGCCCCACCCCCATCCACCCACCCAGCAGCCCTAAGCCTACT